>ONZH01010536.1:0-84139 GCA_900303285.1 Rhinella marina | reverse complement strand
TCACTAATGTACTGCAAAGGTGTGCCATAGCTTGTTTACCTGTTCATTGTATTGACCTCTGCCTGACTTTGGAATTTGACCCTGTGCTGACTGACCTGACCTCTGCTTGACCTCCATACTGACCCTGAGCTGCCTGCCCTGTCCTTGGATTGTTTATCTGATTGGACATACTCTGCCCATCCTGACCTCTTTCTGTTCTCTGTCCTGATCCTGAGCTGCCTGTCCTGACCTTGGATTTTTATTGAATTGCACGTACTCTGCCTGTCCTGACCTTGGATTTTTATTGAATTGCACGTACTCTGCCTGCCCTGACCTTGGCTTATCCCTGACTAATGTTTTTGTCTATTCCCTTGGTGCTCCATTACTGTCTCTCTTGACTCTTGTGGGTTAGCTTTTAACCATACATAGACTACTCCAAAAAGGAGTGGCCTGGTGGCTCCTCTGCAGCAAAGTCCAGATACCTGTACAGGGGTTTAAAGGGTGAAGGCTTGGGAGACTACCACATTCAGTGTATTGAGACTGGTGTTACTTATGCCAGCCTTAAAGGGGTTGGCCACTTTGTTAGCACTTATTAAAATTCTAAAGAAAGCAGGGAGACAATAAACTTCCTCATATATCTTCTGCAGCAGATCTGCCTGGTTCCATTGCTATTGGCAGCCACGCCCCTTCTGTTCTGCTCTCATAACAGCCTGGGTCGTCCATGCCTGCACGTGCACTAGTTCATGGAAGGAGTGTGCTGCTCCTGGGTCCTAAAGGCACCCTGCTTGTGTCAGAGAAGTTTCCTTCTGCTATGACTGCAGTCCTGACTATACAGGGCTGAAGGGGCTTAGCAGAGAAACATGTTAGAAGCTGAAATAAAGAAACTTTGCAAGAGGAAGAGAGACTGAGGAGAATCTGTGATGGACCTCACTGACTGCAGTGATGTAGCAGAGCCAGGAAGGTGCTGTGGACAACAAAGTGTGAGCAATCCTAGTGTCTGTCCTGTCTATGACCACTCTGCAATGTGATCTTATCACAGACATGTTTATTCCAGCCAGACCAACAGGTCAGGAGCTTTAACCCCTTCTGAGCTGTCAGTATGGCTGAGGTCAGTGATGTCATCTGTAAATATGTGCCCTCTCCTTCCTACACACTGTATATAGTGATATATGATGCCCCCAATACACTGATATGTGATCACCACTTTATACTTTATATAGTGATGTGTGACCCCCTGTATACAGCAATAGTTGACCCCACCGCCACCACCACCACCATACACTGTATATACTGATGTGTGACCCCCCACCACTGCATACAGAGATCTGTGAACCCCTGTACAGTGACCCCCTTTATACTGTATAAACAGATGTGTGACCCCCTGTACATTATATATAATGATGTGTGACCCCCTGTACACTGTATATAGTGATGTGTGACCCCCTGTACATTATATATAGTGCCATGTGACCCCCTGTACATTATATATAGTGATGTGTGAACTCCTGTACATTATATATAGTGATGTGTGATCCCCTGTACATTATATATAGTGATGTGTGACCCCCTGTACATTATATATAGTGATGTGTGATCTCGTGTACATTATATATAGTGATGTGTGACCCCCTGTACTTTATATATAGTGACTTGTGACCCCCCTGTACGATCCCATTCGCAATAATGGGGTCCATCAGGATTCATGTAGCATAGGGGTGCTGTGTGAGGCCCATAAGACTGGAGCCACAGCGCAGTTCATGGGTGGGGGCTGATAGGATTGTAGACACAGTTCATAGGGTACATAATTAGACTGCAGTAGTTCATGATGGTGGGTGAGGGGAAGGGAGGGGTAAGCATGTAGCAGTCAACAAAGTTTGCTGGTAGGGGCAGATCAGGAGGGGCCAGGCAGGTAGAGGAAGGGGCCAGCGGCAGGGTATTTTGGCATATTTGGTACAATTATTTTTATGTATGCCCCTGCATGTGGGCGTAACTACTGTGAGGGGGCACAATGTGGACATAAATACAGTGAAGGGAGCACAATATGGGCATGATTGCTGTGAAGAGGGTATGTGTGGGCATAACTACTGTGAGGGGGCACAATGTGGACATAAATACAGTGAAGGGAGCACAATATGGGCATGATTGCTGTGAAGAGGGTATGTGTGGGCATAACTACTGTGAGGGGGCACAATGTGGGCATAACTGTTATGAAGGAATAATGTGGGCATAACTACTGTGAGGGGCACAATGTGGGCATAGTTACTGTGAGGGGGCACAGTGTGGGCATAACTACTGTGAGGATCATAATTGGGGTATAACTGCTCTGAGGGGCACAATGCGGGCATAGTTACTGTGAAGGGGCACAATTGGGGCATAACTACTGTGAGGAGCACAATATGAGCATAACTACTCTGAGGGTCACAATGTGGGCAAAACTGCTCTGAAGGAGGACAATGTGGACATAGTTACTGTGAGGGGTCACAATGTGGGCATAACTGATCTGAGGGGAAACAATGTGTGCACAACTACTGTGATGGGGAACATGTGGGCATAACTACTGTGAAGGGGGCATATGTGGGCATTTCTAATGATGACATCACAAACGGTCCCTTAGCATGAGAGCGGCCATCTTGGATGTAATGGGCACGCACTTTATGAAGATACTGTTAAGGGAGATATCACTAATGGATGAAGTATTACCTGGGGGGAAGGGGGTAATTTATTTTGAGACTTCAAAAACTAAATTAGAGTTCTAATTTACTGGCAAACTAAAAGTCACAAACTTAAAATTGAAAATTGGTAACTCACCCCTTCAGGCTCCGGCTCTGAATATACACCCTTATGATACTCATAGACATTAGGGGCTAAATACAATTTGTGCAATTTTATAATGAGGAGAAACACAACACATTTTTTTCTTTAAAAAAAATAACTATGTTTATTAAAAACATTTTAGGTTTTCAGTGCATTTTTTGCGTCTGTGGCTTGTTAAAGTTGGAGGTGGCTCCGTCTTCAGGAATGGCTGGATTCAGGTCCGCTAACTTGTAGAGAGGAGGTTGGGGGTTGCACCTCTGGAAGATTTTCAGGGACAGGATAGTGTCACGAGAGTTTCCTCATGTTATTTTGTAGTCAGATCTCTATAGAAGAGAAAATATCCAAATAAGAAAAACAGTTTACAAAAACACAAGGAAAAGACAGAGGGAAGCGGACAAACTTACCAAAGCTGGTGGTGGTCTGCTCATCTTCATGGGAATTTCAGATGGTTTGGATGGTAAAAACCATCTGTAGATGGTAAATGGGCCCCAAGGGGTAGATGGTAAATGGGCCCTAAGCTGCAGATGGTAAATGGCCCCAAGCCGCAGATGGTAAATGGCCCCGGGCGGCAGATGGTAAATGGGAACCAAGCAGCAGATGGTATTCAGATGGTCTAGGGGCAGATGTTATTTTAAGGGCCTAGCGGCAGGTGTTATAGCCGGCGGCAGATGGTACAAGATGGCCGCTTTCTCTTCCGGGGGTGAGAGGCCCTGATGTTAGTGGTGGCCCCCGGAAGGTCCTTCATCTCGACATCATCAGGATATTGGCGGGGGCCAACATCCATCTGGTCGTCAGGATCACTATGAACAGACATCATCTCAACATCATCCGAATATTGGCGTGGGCCAACATCCATACTCTCTACCGTGTTCACCATAGGAACTGTCTTGGGCACCAATCTCCTCCTCTTCCTAGACTTCCCCATGATGACAGCCAGCTAGAGAAACTGACACTGATGTCAGGGCGCGACCCTTATTTATAGGGTTAGACCACACCCCCTGATTATTATGTCATAAGTGAGTCGTGACCCCCATTATGACACTCCAAGAAAATGAGTCATGCCCCCCATTATGACATCACAAGTATAGGGGTCATGCCAGAGGCATAGCAAGGGGGGGGGGGTCAAGGGTGACTGTGCCATTCTAATGATGACATCACAAGAAGGGCCTTAGCATGAGAGCAGCCATATTGAATGTAACATGCTCACACTTTCCCCTTGGGACAATTTTTTTTAATATCACAGCATTTACGTACATGTTCTTGCCTGACACATTCTTCGTGCCTCTTCATTCTCTTCATGTACATTTTGGAGTAGTGGGATATATGACACCAGAGGGGGAATTATAGGACAGATTTATCACGTATAACTTTTAGCCAATTACAGCGCAGCTTTAATTTTGTATTCTGCTCTTGGAAAATAAAAGCTGCGCTGTGATTGGTCGCTATGAGCAACAAAGACAGTTTTTCTTTTTTCCCATTTCACCACATCTGCCCCATTTCCATCTAAATCTCTCAACCTCTCAGCTTTCAAGTGTAAAATTGCTTTGTAAAAATGAAAGCAGCGCCGTGATTGGTTACTAGGGGCAACAAGACAGTTTTACTGTTAATCTGACCCCATGTGTGAGATGATGGGAGTTACACATTGTGAGATGATGACAGTAATATATTGTGCATTAGATAGAGATGATGGGAAGGATACATTGTGAGTTGTGAGTGATAAATTATATACGATGAATGATGATGAGAGATGCATTGTGTGTTACATGATGGGAATAATATATTGATGTCTGAGATGATAGGAGTGATATATTGCGTGTGAGATGATTGGAGTGCTTACAGATATTTATCTATAATGTAACATTATTAAAAAAACTTTTTAAAGATATTTTCAATACTTTACAGGTGATTATTGTTTAATATACAGGACTATACATGGGGTGCAGTGTAATATACAGGACTATACATGGAGGACAGTGTAATATACAGGACTATACATGGAGTGCAGTGTAATATACAGGACTATACATGGAGGACAGTGTAATATACAGGACTATACATGGAGGACAGTGTAATATACAGGACTATACATGGGGTGCAGTGTAATATACAGGTCTATACATGGAGGACAGTGTAATATACAGGACTATACATGGGGTGCAGTGTAATATACAGGACTATACATAGAGGACTGTGTAATATACAGGACTATACATGGGGTGCAGTATAATATTCAGGTCTACACATGGGGTGCAGTATAATATACAGGACTATACGTGGGGTGCAGTATAATATACAGGACTATACATAGAGGACTGTGTAATATACAGGACTATACATGGGGTGCAGTATAATATTCAGGTCTATACATGGGGTGCAGTGTAATATACAGGACTATACATGGGGTGCAGTGTAATATACAGGACTATACATTGAGGACAGTGTAATATACAGGACTATACATGGGGTGCAGTGTAATATACAGGACTATACATGGGGTGCAGTGTAATATACAGGACTACACATGGGGTGCAGTATAATATACAGGTCTACACATGGGGTGCAGTATAATATACAGGACTATACATGGGGTGCAGTATAATATACAGGACTATACATTGAGGACAGTGTAATGTACAGGACTATACATGGGGTGCAGTGTAATATACAGGTCTATACATGGAGGACAGTGTAATATACAGGACTATACATGGGGTGCAGTGTAATATACAGGACTATACATGGGGTGCAGTGTAATATACAGGTCTATACATGGGGTGCAGTATAATATACAGGACTATACATGGGGTGCAGTGTAATATACAGGACTATACATGAGGTGCAGTGTAATATACAGGTCTATACATGGAGGACAGTGTAATATACAGGACTATACATAGGGTGCAGTGTAATATACAGGACTATACATGGGGTGCAGTGTAATATACAGGACTATACATGGGGTGCAGTATAATATACAGGACTATACATGGGGTGCAGTGTAATATACAGGACTATACATGGGGTGCAGTGTAATATACAGGACTATACATGGGGTGCAGTGTAATATACAGGACTATACATGGAGGACAGTGTAATATACAGGACTATACATGGGGTGCAGTATAATATACAGGACTATACATGGGGTGCAGTGTAATATACAGGACTATACATGGGGTGCAGTATAATATACAGGTCTACACATGGGGTGCAGTGTAATATACAGGACTATACATGGGGTGCAGTGTAATATACAGGACTATACATGGGGTGCAGTATAATATACAGGACTATACATTGAGGACAGTGTAATATACAGGACTATACATGGGGTGCAGTGTAATGTACAGAACTACACATGGAGGAAAGTATAATATACAGGACTATACATGGAGGACAGTGTAATATACAGGACTATACATGGGGTGCAGTGTAATATACAGGACTACACATGGAGGACAGTGTAATATACAGGACTATACATGGAGGACAGTATAATATACAGGACTATACATTGAGGACAGTGTAATATTCAGGGCTATACATGGGTGCAGTATAATATACAGGACTACGCATGGGGTGCAGTGTAATATACAGGACTATACATGAGGGACAGTGCAATATACAGGACTATTAATGGGAGTCAGTATAATATACAGGACTATACATGGAGGACAGTGTAATATACAGGACTATACATCGGGTGCAGGGTAATATACAGGACTGTACATGGGGCGCAGTGTAATATATAAAACTGTACATGGGGTCCAGTATAATATACAGGACTATACATGGGGTCCAGTTTAATATACAGGACTATGCATGGGGTGCAGGGTAATATACAGAACTATACATGGGGTGCAGTGTAATATACAGGACTATACATGGAGGACAGTGTAATATACAGGACTATACATGGGGTGCAGTGTAATATACAGGACTATACATGGGGTCCAGTATAATATACAGGACTATGCATGGGGTGCAGGGTAATATACAGGACTGTACATGGAGTGCAGTGTAATATACAGGGCTATACATGGGGTGCAATGTAATATACAGGACTATATATGGGGGCAGTGAAATATACAGGACTGTACATGGGGTGCAGTGTAATATACAGGACTATACATGAGGTCAGAGGCGTAGCTACCGGGGGGCTGGGGGGGCGACGGCTCCGGGCCCAGTGAGTCAGGGGGGGCCCAGCAAGGATGACCATCAGGCGAATACAAGTGAGCACTTCCATTATGGAAGCGCTCACTTGTATTTAGCGATCCCTATCAGACCTCAGATCAGCCCACCCAGCCACATAAAATTAAAATAAAAAACCTTTCTTACCTGTCCCGCGCTGCGGCAGCCCTCCGGTCCGGCGTGCCACTGTCTTCCCTGGCCGGCGCGCACTATGACCTGACACTGCACGCAGCGTAGGGTGATGTGAGGACTGATGCGGGCACATTCTGCTGATCTGAGGTCTGATGGGGGTACAATACGCTGATCTGAGGTCTGATGGGGCACAATACGCTGATGTGAGGTCTGATGGGGCACAGTAGGCTGATGTGAGGTCTGATGGGGGCACAATACACTGATCTGAGGTCTGATGGGGCACAATACGCTGATCTGAGGTCTGATGGGGCACAATACGCTGATCTGAGGTCTGATGGGGGCACATTCTGCTGATCTGAAGTCTGATGGGGACACAATACGCTGATGTGAGGTCTGATGGGGGCACAATACACTGATCTGAGGTCTGTTGGGGGCACAATACACTGATCTGAGGTCTGATGGGGCACAATACGCTGATCTGAGGTCTGATGGGGGCACAGTAGGCTGATGTGAGGACTAATGGGGGCACATTCTGCTGATCTGAGGTCTGATGGGGGCACAATACGCTGATCTGAGGTCTGATGGGGCACAATACGCTGATCTGAGGTCTGATAGGGCACAATACGCTGATCTGAGGTCTGATGGGGCACAATACGCTGATCTGAGGTCTGATGGGGTACAATACGCTGATCTGAGTTCTGATGGGGCACAGTAGGCTGATGTGAGGTCTGATGGGGGCACAATATGCTTATCTGGGGTCTTATGGGGCACAATACGCTGATCTGAGGTCTGATGGGGGCACAGTAGGCTGATTTGAGGTCTGATGGGGGCACAGTAGGCTGATGTGAGGTCTGATGGGGCACAGTACGCTGATCTGAGGTCTGATGGGGCACAATACGCTGATCTGAGGTCTGATGGGGGCACAGTAGGCTGATCTGAGGTCTGATGGGGCACAGTAGGCTGATGTGAGGTCTGATGGGGGCACAATACGCTGATCTGAGGTCTGATGGGGCACAATACGCTGATCTGAGGTCTGATGGGGGCACATTCTGCTGATCTGAGGTCTGATGGGGCACAATACACTGATCTGAGGTCTGGTGGGGGCAGGGGACTGTTATTTTAGTGATGTAAAAACTGGGGACAGGTTTCCTTTAACATAGGAGTCCCCTTGTTTTTTACTCCTATTAATCCTATATTTTACTGCATTATATGGCAGAGTATTTACACTAGGGTATGTAGAAAGTCTATTGTACTGTACTTAACAGCATAGATGATCTAGCAGTTTATACAGTCATCTGTCTAATACAATATTATAACCACAACTAGTAGTATGTGCCTGTGAAGTTGGAAACGTGCGTTTGGGAAGCCACTAAGTGGGGGGCCCACTCAAGTATGTTTCGCCCCCCCCTGTGCTGAACCTCTAGCTACGCCTCTGCATGAGGTATAGTGTAATATACAGGACTATATATGGGTGCAGTGTAATATACAGGCCTGTACATGAGGTGCAGTGTAATATACAAGACTATACATGGGGTGCAGTGTAATATACAGGACTATGCATGAGGTGCAACGTAATATACAGGACTATACATGGGGGCAATATACAGGGCTATACATGGGGGCTGTGTAATATACAGGACTGTACATGGGGGGCAGTGTAATATACAGATTATACATGGGTGTACATGCAATGTAATATACAGTACTATACATGGGAGTGCAGTGTAATATATAGGACAGTACAAGGGGGCGCAATTCAGATTATTGCTATGGGGACCACTGACTTCTAAGTTCTCCTTTGCCCATAGGTGCTGCTCTACTCACCAGTGATTTCTGGCTTCATTTGAGTCAGAAAACTGGTGAAAATGAACATAAATTTGTTGGGGTGACTGGTCACACCCTGTCTCTGCCATTGTCACGCCCTTTAAAAAAAAAAAAGCGCAGTTAAAAATTTGCAAACACATAGAGGGAGATTTATTAAAACTGCTGTAAAGGAAAACTGGCTTAGTTGCCCATAGCAACCAATCAGATTCCACCTCTCATTTTCCAAAGGAGCTTTGAAAAATGAAAGGTGGAATCTGATTGGTTGCTATGGGCAACCAAGCCAGTTTTCCTTTACACCAGTTTTGATAAATCTGTCCCATAGTTTGCAACTTTTTAACGCCACTTTTTAGGAACAAGGGAATTGATAACTCCCCCCCTCATTCTTTTTTGGCTTACATCCAGTGGCACAACTAGAAATGACTGGGCCCCACAGCAAATTTATGAAAAGGGTAACACCCCCCCCCCTCCTTTACTGTTGGGACTGGGGCGTTCTTTCTATTGCTATGTCTGTACAACAGTTATTCACTGATAACTGGGTTATTGATATTATCTAAGGGGCTCTTGTCTCTATGGGAACACAGGTGGGCGGGGAGGTCATGTGACTGCTCCTCTAGACATGCTTGCTGCAGTGCATGCTGGGATTGTTACTTTCACTTTGCAGCTGCTCCTCCCACACAGCCTGTCTGAGGGAGCTCCTCCAGGGAAGTGTGTCATGGTGAACAGGTTAGATAAATGACGTACAGCCAGTACATGTCACCTGAGAAATACTTCATAGTGTTGGCTATTGTCTGGGGGAATTTTGGATTTTTGATACTTAGGGTGGCCAACCCCTTTAATAGAAAACCCTGCTTGCATATACAGCATGCTCAGGAAAGCAAAGGAGGGCATAGGAGTGATAGTGGCAAGAATGGTTGTCATAATTAGTACTCATTCTTATGCTCCTCCAGGCAGTGCAGTGATGGGAGGGGTGTACCTTTCTTCACTTCGAGGCACATCGTGGTCTTGAGGTTCTCCTGCCTGATCGTGGTTCAGGGAGTCCTTGATGGTGAGGAATTGTGAGGTGCAAGGCAGGGTCCCCTGCAGTGTTGGAGACAATGGTGAAGCAGTTTTGCATTAGAACAGTTCTTTACCAATCAGTCAAGTTCCAGCCACAGTTCTCACCGTGCATGGACTGGCAGGTGTTACACAACCGCAATTTCCTGCTGCCCTTGTGGATGTGTATGTCTCACCACTCACCATGCCATCCTAAATCCTGGTCCCTAGCCTCCTCTCCATGCTGCTGCCTCCATGCTCCTGCTGGATGCTCCCTACAGCAGGGCATGGTGGGAATTGTAGTTTTACAACAGCTGGAGAGCTGTCGGTTGGCCATCCCTGAAATAGTATATTATAAAAGTGGCTGTCTGCAGCTGCCACTAGGGGGAGTTCAATCCATTAGAAAATTGTACAGTTGCTATTGATATCCATGGAAGATGTAAAAATTATTTTGGATGCACCCCTCCCCTCCTTGTGTTGACTACCAAAAAATGAAGTGAAAACACATGTAAAATTTGGTGTGAATTGTCACCAAAAGAACATTTGTAAAAATGTCATGGCCGTGCCCCCCTTCCACCCCCATAACTGTAGTGTGGCAGCACTATTACTGCCCCTAGAAAAATTAGTGATGAGACGGGGAAACATCTCATCCGTAGGCCTCATGCACGCGGCAGTTGTAGGCCGGTGCCCATGCTGTAATGCATGGGTGTCACTCATGTGCGCGCCGTATGCGGATACCAACCCATTCACTTGAATGGGTTCCATGATCTGCCACCGATGGTCCACACTCCAAAACGTAGAGCATGATTGAGAGGCATGGACAGAAGACCCACAGAAGCACCCACGGGGTGCCATGCTCCCATTCCACACCGCATGTTCCGGATTGCGGACCCATTCCGCGTCTGTGATGTGTTGCACAAACGGTCGATGCCCATATATTGGGGGTGCCCACTGTTTGCGGGACGCAGTACAGGCACCGGCCAACATGGCCATTGCATGGGGCGTTACTTAGTTTCTTCATGCACCTTATGAATAGTAAGCTAACAGGGATTGAACTTATTTGACGCTATTCCATTTGTAGTGAAAATTCTTCTCATGATTATTATCATTATCAGCCTCTATTTATTCAGCATCACTTACAGTATTAGACATCACCCTACATACGGTAATATGAGTAATATAGGGGTTGGGCAGTTACAAAAACATGAGCAGTATAGATGTACAATAGGCAATTCATTACAAATTGCAAAACAGTATATTGCAAAAATCTATTGTTTCCTGTTGTAGTACCCAATCCTATCCTCTAGAGGGCAATATTGCTCCAGTGTTTTTATACTTCTGCACATACACTTTACTTAACTTTTTAAATGCACTTTAATTTGTTTTGCCCACATCAATTTTCAGTATGTGCCCCAACTGCTGTGCACAGCGTCTACGGAGGCATATTGGATATTAAGTGACATTTTATCATTGCAGCATTAATTACAGGACCATACACTATAAAAACAGAGGATGTACAGTGTACAAGTATTAGCCATAATGTCTAGGTTGCTATATAGCTCTAGATAAACAGATGATTCTTGTCTACAAACATGTGCACGTTATTAGTCCACTGCTTTATCTCTGTAGTAGAGATGAGTGAATCAATTCTAAACTAATCGAATTTGTTGTGATTTTTACAAATAAACCTGAAGTCTTTGTGATTCACTTTGGTCAAATTGCATAAAAAAGGGTGCCTATCACCATTTTACTGTGACTATTGGCAGGGAAAACCATGAGGGAGGAAGAAGATGGAGGATCACATGGCACTGGAAGGAAGTAGAGTGGGGGGGACTTGCCCTGGCTCATAGACTGAAAGCCACAAACACAAGCCACTACAGTGGTGAGATAGGGACACTAAAAGCAGGGTATACTGTTTGAATAAGGAGATATAAGTGGGTATATTTTAGGACCTTTAATCAGGGAAAGCATGAGGGAGTCAGGAACTGAGCAATGCGCTGCCTCCCAGGGTCGATCGTGTCCTAGGTCTATAGGTGTGGTGCAGCGCTTAATAGTCTCTATATGTCACAGTGCCCCTACCTGGATACAGCCCGGGGTTAGGCTCCAAAACAATAAAGGGGGATAGTTGAGGTAGGAGATAGAGAATAAAAATTGAGTCCAGACCTTGATAAAGTTCAACAGCTTTACTTGGGTAAACTTGCATCCAAACAATATTCAGGCTTTCTCTTGGTTCCAGCAGGCTTTGGCATAAACTACCATGAGAATGCTTGGCCTTGGAGAAAATGTCTGTATGTGGGTAAGTAACTGGCTCAGTGATAGAAAACAGAGGGTGGTTATTAACGGCACATATTCAGATTGGGTCACTGTAACTAGTGGGGTACCACAGGGGTCAGTATTGGATCCTATTCTTTTCAATATATTTATTAATAATCTTGTAGAAAGCTTGCACAGAAAATATCAATTTTTGCAGATGACACAAAAATGTGTAAAATAATTAATACAGAAGAGGACAGTACACTGCTACAGATGGATCTGGATAGACTGGAGGCTTGGGCAGAGAAGTGGCAGATGAGGTTTAACACTGACAAATGTAAAGTTATGCATATGGGAAGGAATAATGC
This sequence comes from Rhinella marina, assembly GCA_900303285.1. Classification (NCBI taxonomy): domain Eukaryota; kingdom Metazoa; phylum Chordata; class Amphibia; order Anura; family Bufonidae; genus Rhinella; species Rhinella marina. The sequence goes on along the minus strand of ONZH01010536.1, from coordinate 71,546 downwards.
AAGTCAGCAGTACATACTAAATGGTAAAACATTGGGTAACTCTGACATGGAAAAGGACCTAGGAATTTTAGTGAACAGCAAACTAAGCTGCAGAAACCAGTGTCAGACAGCTGCTGCCAAGGCCAATAAGATAATGGGTTGCATCAAAAGAGGCATAGATGCCCGTGATGAGAACATAGTCCTGCCACTTTACACATCACTAGTCAGACCACACATGGAGGACTGTGTACAGTTCTGGGCTCCTGTGAACAAGGCAGACATAGCAGAGCTGGAGAGGGTTCAGAGGAGGGCGACTAAAGTAATAACTGGAATGGGTGGACTACAGTACCCTGAAAGATTATCAAAATTAGGGTTATTCACTTTAGAAAAAAGACGACTGAGGGGAGATCTAATAACTATGTATAAATATATCAGAGGTCAGTACAGAGATCTCTCCCATGATCTATTTATCCCCAGGACTGTGACTGTGACGAGGGGACATCCTCTGCGTCTGGAGGAAAGAAGGTTTCTACACAAACAGAGGATTCTTTACGGTAAGAGCAGTGAGACTATGGAACTCTCTGCCTGAGGAGGTGGTGATGGTAAGTTCACTAAAAGAGATCAGGAGGGGCCTGGATGTATTTCTGGAGGGTAATAATATTACAGGTTATAGTTACTAGATATGGGTTGTTGTTGATCCAGGGAGTAATTCTGATGCCTGATTGGAGTCGGGAAGGAATTTTTTCCCCTAAAGTGAGGAAAATTGGCTTCTACCGCACAGGGGTTTTTTGCCTTCCCCTGGATCAACTTGTAGGAAAACAGGTCGAACTGGATGGACAGATGTCTTTTTTTGGCCTTATAAACTATGTTACTATGTTACTATGTTACCAGGCACACTTGATAACTCTGCTTTCTCTCTCTGCTGTGCTAAACTCGGCTTGGGTCTGGTTACTGGGTTTAGTTCGGTTCTGGTATCCCTGGATTGGGGTACCTTTGGCTGTTTTTCCCCTCCGGACACTCAGAAAGTAAACTAGCAAGGAGTCAGGGTGCTCTATGAGCTACTTCCCTTTGGAGAGACTCCTGACGCAGCTGGAAAACAATTTCACCTTGCCTCTACATCTTTCATGTCTTCTCAGCTCCACTATCGAATCTAAACTGGAACAAACTAGAATAGCAACCTCTCCCTTTGGTAAGAAAAAGGACTAACCCACTTCTGCCCAAAAGGGTGAGAATGGAATGGTAAGTTCCATTCTATCTAAGGATAGCTCTAAGTATAGCCATATATCTGCTGCCACTTGCTGATGAACCAGGCACAGTACATGAATATAACAGTTATACAGTAAGATTGTGAATGCACAGTGGAAAGTGGCCTCCAGCTAGTGTCCTCCTTCTCACAATCTCCTTTGCAGCAGCCAGGCTGCATCCATGAGCAGCACAGTGTCTTTGTCATCATCATCACTTACCGCTTTTCCCACTGCTCCTCCTCCTCCTCCTACTCTGCTCTGTCATCAGCCATCGAAGTGTGGCCAACATGCCCAGCGATCCTTTGGTACTGAAGCTTAACTCTCACCTGGCCAAGTTGCTAGTGGTGCAGTCGCTACTGTACCACTTAAGGGGTTCTGCTGCCGTTAGGGAACGGATGGAGTACACTCAGCCGTGCTTGAAGATACCTAGCCAGCATTATGTCTCAAAGAACTCATCCCTGTCTTGTACTGTCATGTGGTAGAGAATGTGGGCTGCTTCTTGCAATTTTCACTGAGTGTCAAGATGCATGTAGCTGTGGACAGCTGGAGCACCTGTTATAAGGTGAATAAAGGTGGGGTGCTTTATTTTACTCAAAAATAATTGAGGCCAAGAGTAAAAAAAAATTCAAAAACATACAGACATTAATTAAGCATTAGCAATAGTAATGCTACACTTTCATGAAAAGATTATATTAAAGGGGTTGCCAACTTTATTTATATTGATGACCTATCCTATCGGCAGGGGTCTGACACCCGGCACATCCCCCCCAATCAGCTGTTTTAAGAAATGGCAATGCTTCTCTGAGTGCTGCCTTCTCCTCATTATTTACCTGCTCGCCATCGCAATCACAGCAGTGAGCAGTGTAATTACAAGCCATCCCAATCACTTCTGTAGGACAGCTACTTCCTACAGTATACACTTAAAGGGGTTATCCCACGAATAATGTAAAAAATGAAAATCAGACATCACATAGGACATGACAATCTCTTTCTAACAAAGCTAGAACCAGCCCTGTACCTCACATGGATCCAGAGATCTCCACATTCACTGCTCTGCTAGATTTCTATCAAGCTGACAGCTCAAGGGGAGTGTCTTTTCTGCTGCAGCTGAGGGGGCGTGTCTCAGCTCTCCCTATCACAGCTCAGGGGGCGTGTCTCAGCTCTCCCTATCACAGCTCAGGAGACAGTTAAAAGTTGAAACAGAGCATGTGCGGCCTGCTCATTGAATAGGTCAAAGAAATAAGAAATTAAGTGGTCCTATACAGATACATTTTATTGAATAACTCAGTAGCTGTACAAATATTTTAATGACATGCAATTACAAAAGTATTCAGATCCAGGTGCTGGTGTGAAAACTGTACAATATTTTTCGTGGGACAACCCCTTTAAATGGGAATCTGCCCTCCCAAAGGGGATGGTTTACTTGTAATTATACCTGCTCATTGCTGCAGTTGCGACTGTGAGCAAGTAAACAATGAGGAGACTCGCAGGAGAATGGCCTTCAATCAGCTGATTTGTGGGGATGTCAGGAGTCAGACCCTTGGCCATCTGATATTTTTAAATGACTGTATTGTACTAATTTTGGTCTAGAAATAATTTTTTTCATTGGTCTTTATTAAAACATTTGTAGCATTTTTTGGTGCACAGTCTTCAGTTTCAGTGTATCTGCCGAGTATCTTGTATGCGCTTTAACAGAGAACTCATCAGGTTGCTACTTTAATGATCTGATAGGCCTTATGTCTGAACTCCTGACAGCTCATAAACACTTATTATAGCTAAATTCTTATCAAACTTATAAGAATATGGCTTAGATGAGTGTTTATGAGCTGGCAGGAGTTCAGTATGAAACTAATAGCAAGATGCTCTGCAGATACACTGAAAGTGAAGGCTGTACAACAACAAAAAAATGTTAAAATGTTTGATAAAGAGCAATTTAAAAAAAAAAAAAACGATTTTTAGCCAAAATAAGTAAAATGCAATCATAAAAAAATCCCCCCTGAAGGTGTTCATTGCCTTTAATGCTATATATATATATATATATATATATATATATATATATTCCTTCATCATTTTCATGTCTTCAATATTAATCTACTATATAATTTTTCACCGCATAAGACGCATCCCCCCCCCCTAAAAAAAATGCTCTTTACTTAACGTTTCCTGGTCCTTGGCTGTCGGCTGTGTTGTGGCTGCGCATCATGAGGGCGCTCTGACTTCACGCTGTGCTCGCCAGTTCACAGCCGGCGGCAGGAAGAGCAGGAGGAGCGTGCTGGAGTAGAGGAGCGGCAGCGTCCGGAGCAGGAGAGGTAAGTGTTTTTATTTATTTTTATTTTATGTGTTCTGTGGCACCGGGGCTGATATGAGGCATAGGGACTGATATGAGCCATATGGGGGCTGATGAGAGGCATATGGGGTTCATATGGGGGCTGATGAGAGGCATATGGGGCTCTTATCTGAGGTCTGATGGCGGTCATTCACATTGAGGTCCGAGCTGAGATATGATTGGGGGTCTGATCTGATGTCTTATTGGGGTCTTGTTAACATTGGGGGTCTGATAGTGGCCTGACCTGAGGCCTAATGAAAAACATTTTTTTCTTATTGTCCTCCAATAAATCCTAGGTGTGTCTTGTGGGCCTGTGCGTCTTATAGGGCAAAAAATATGGTATATAACCATAGAATGTTATATAACCAGGGGCGTTGCTAGGCTAAAACATTCGGGGCCTGGGCCCCTGATGTTTTCTCCCAGGCCCCGAATGTCCTGCCTGTTAGACAAATACAATAGACTGCAAGATATGTAGGACCTATGATGACATCACAGGTCATGTGATCAGTGCCGTCCAATCCTGCACTGGTCACATGACTGTGACATCATCACAGGTCCTTTCCCCTGTCTTCTAAACTGAAGAGGAGAATCGTGGGAAAGAAGCTGCAGTGAGCACTGCTACATCAGAAGAGGTAAGTAAAGGGAGAAGCAGAGGGATGCTGGGAGTTGTGGTTATTTAACTGGGTCTGTATGTTAGGGCAGAAGGGAGGGATGTTATCATGAGACTGTGTGTTGGAGGTTACTTGGGCAGGGTTCTGTTAGGGTACTTTTACACCTGTGGCATGGTACTCCGGCAGGCTGTTAGGATCCATGCTGCCGCTGGTGCACGTGTGGGGCCGGAACTACGCTCCTGCCCCATTCACTGTAATCAGCATATTGTACTTTTGTTCTGGCCGCCTCTCAGCAGGGTTTGTCATGCTGTGGCTGGATCTGTGGCCCGCCCCCATTACAGTGAATGGGGCAGGAGCGTAGTTCCGGCCCCACACGTGCACCTGCTGCCGCACGGATCTGTCGGGCTGTTCACCCACCGGAACAGCCTGCCGGAGTCCCCTGCCGCAAGTGTGAAACTAGCCTTAGGCTACTTTCACACTTGCGTTGTAAGGATCCGTTTGTGAGATCCATCATAGGCTCTCACAAACGGTCCTAAACTGATCAGTTTTTCCCTAATGCATTCTGAATGGAAAAGGATCCGTTCAGAATGCATCAGTTTTGCTTCAGTTCAGTCAGCATTCCGTTTTGGAGGCAGACACTAAAATGCTGCTTGTTGCGTTTTGGTGTCCACATGAAGAAACTGATCCAAACTGGCTATTTAAAAGATAATACAACCGGATCCGTTCAGAACGGATGCAGACAGTTGTATTATCATGATGGGAGCGTTTTTGCTGATCCATGACGGATCCAGCAAAAACGCTGGTGTGAAAGTAGCCTTATTTACATTGGACTGTGGCGTGGAGTGATGTTATTTACATGGGACTGCATGTTGGATGTGGCTGAGGGCAGGTTTATGTTATTTACATGGGGCTGTGGGGTGGAGTGATGTTATTTTTTTACGGGACTGCATGTTGGAGGTGTATGTGGGAAGGAAGTAATGTTATTTACATGGGACTGTATGTTAAAGGCGGCTGTCGGAGGGAGTGATATTTACATAGGACTGTATGTTGATGACAGCTATGGGAATTATGTTATTTAAATGGGACTGTATTTGGAGGGGGCTGGAGAGATGGTGTGATGTTATTTACACAGGAGGGAAATAGCTTTATTTACATGGGACTGTATGGTGGAGGGGCTGAGGAATTATAATTTCTGAGGACACTAAAAGGAAGAATATAACTACAGCGGGCACTTCAGGGTGAGCATTATAACAGTAGGGGGAGCGATATAAATACTGGAGGCACTGTAGGGGTATTATAATACCAGGGGACATTAGGCGTTCTTATTACTACTGGAGGCTCTATAGGAGTGTGTTATAGATCCGCCTTATTTCTACTAAGAGCACTATGGGGGCCCTTATTACTACTGAAGGGTCTGTAGAGAGCTTGATTACCAATGGGGGAACAATAGGGGGCCTTATTACTACTGGAGGCTCTGTGATGGCATTATTACTACTGGAGGACTCTTCTAGTAATGGGGACAATCTTGGGGAGCATTATCAGTGCTGTGGTCACTGTAGGGTGCAGTGTTACTAATGATGGAATTACTACTGGTAGGACTATTACTATGGGGAAGTATTATTTCTCCAGGATAGTATCTGGAGGTTTTGGGGGCACAGTGAGCAGCAGCATAAGACTGTGGGGACTCCAGATTGGGGGATGATGATAGAAATGTGAGGAAGCTAAGATGTCCGTGTGTCACACTCTGCAGAGATGAGAAGTTGTGAGGTATGTGATGCTGTATAGTAGGATTGGGGCAAGGGTCGACATAGAGAATTGGGCCATATTCATTGGGGCTTGGGCCCCGGATCTTTTGAGACCCTAGCAACACCTCTGTATATAACCATAGAATGATATATAACCATAGAATGATATATAACCATAGAATGAAAAAGTGTGTACAGACTATTGAATGGTATTGTAAATATCAATACATATAATGCACGTAAATGATTGTATGTCAAAATCAAAAACATCCGCCTCTACCAAGATTCTTCCATTGAAAAAAGTACAAGTACCTAAAAGAGAAAGTACAAGTGTCAATGCATATAACAGACTGAATGTACCAATTTTTGTTACACTAATAAAAAGTCCCAGTGCATCAAAAAAATGGAAAACAAAACTGCATCAGCAATGTGACATCTGAATAATATCGAAATAAAAAAATATATATTTTGAGAAGACACATTAATGATGCAAAATCCCAGGGCCATACAACAAGTGTAAGCAGCTGCGTCACGTTTTTATCAATGGTTGTCACTGAATTTTACTGCAAGTTTCAAGTTGCAAATATTAACCATCAAGGTGCTGGTCTGCATACATTTTCTAATGCATCAAATTTATTGACAGCCATTTACCAGAAAGAGTGAGATAAAAAAAAGACAGACACCAAAGACAGCATAAACAAGGACAGCTTTAGTCGCTCGGCCGCGCTGTATTTCTTATCTAAAGAAATATTGATCGCTGATGACAAGAAGCCTAAAAATAAACAGGCAAACATTGAGGTGAAACATTAGGTCCCATAGCAACCCTTCTGCAAGATATGAACATGCATGGTTATTTTGGAGTCCGCTCCTGGTATCCAGTGTGGGACTGGGGTGCCTAGGACCCACCAGTAAAATACATTCTGGGGGGAAACTGTACAGCTATGTGCAAATATTACCTGACCCCCATTCCCAAATCCCTAAAACTGTGCCAAGCACATTTTCTTAGTAGTAGCCTTGTGCCTCAGACTGTCCTGTCCTGGAGTCCCTGTCAGCAAAGTGATCATTGTCGCATCCGTAGGAATGTCCATGCTGCATCCATGTGGGTTCTGTGTGTCCATTTTTTATGTGTTTTTGTCATAGACTCTTCTCATTCGCATAAAAGCCAGTTTTAAAGAACTAAACATAGAACATACACAGAAAACCGTACCTCCTTTAAACTCATTTGATACTATTGGGCCACATATTACAATTAACCCCTTCCCACCCAGCGTCATACATGTACGGCGCTGGTCAGATCTTGGAGATAGCACCCGCTCATGAGAGCAGCAGGCACCATAGCAACCCCCTTTCCCCAAAATCAAAATAAACAATAAAAAAAAAAATCATGTGCATGTGAAAACACCCGTATAAAAATATTTATTCCATATGGCAAGGTTAAAGGGGTTGTCCCACAAAGAATATTCTATAGTTTTCAAACCAACAGTTGGATCTGAATACTTTTAGCATAGACACTGAGTTATTCAATAAACTGCATCTGTATAGCGCCACCTGCTCTTTGTTTTCTTTCTTAGTCCTTTGACCTGCTCACTGAGATGGCCGCACATGCTCAGTTTCATCCTTCACCTGCCTCCTGAGCTGTGATAGGGAGAGCTGAGACACGCCCCCTGAGCTGTGATAGGGAGCGCTGAGACACGCCCCCTGAGCTGTGATAGGGAGCGCTGAGGCACGCCCCCTGAGCTGTGATAGGGAGCACATGGACACGCCTCCTGAGCTGCAGCAGAAAAGACACTCCCCTGAGTTTCCAGCTTGATATAGATCTAGCAGAGCAATAAATGTTGAGATCCCTGGATCCATGTGAGGTACACTGCTGGTTCTAGCTTTGTTAGAAAGAGGTTGTCATGTACTATATGATGTCTAATCTTCATTTTTTTACATTATTCATGGGATAACCCCTTTAAATGGAAAACAATGTCAAAATGGCTAATTCGATGTTTTTTTTCGTCCCTTCACCTCCCCCAAAAATTGAATAAAAGTGATCAAAAAGTCAATCACACCCTAAAATGGTATAAGTGAAGATTACAGATTGCCCACAAAAAATAAGTCCTCAGACAGCCCTGTACACATCACTACAAAAAAGTTATAGAGGTCAGAATATGGAGACTAAAAGAAAAAATACATTTTTTTCAAGGTTTTATTTTGCAGAATTAAAATGGAAAAAAACTATATAAATTTGGTAGAGCTGTAATCATACTGACCTGGAGAACGAAGATGACAAGTCATTTTTACTGCATAGGGAATGCCATAAAAACAAAGCCCTTAACACTGTGGTGGAATTTCTAGCTTCCCACTACATGATATGCAGTATTAAATGGTGCAATTTGTACTGCTAAAAACAAGCCCTCATACGGCTACGTGAATGGAAAAATAAAAGCGCTATGGCCCCAGAAAGGCAGGGAGTGAAAAATGAAAACTCAAATCCGAAAAACCGCCTGGGGGGAAGCGGTTAAAAATATGAAGTTATCATTTTACTGTGTCCCAGGAGATCTCTTCTCCTCCTTCATAGTGTCCTGGCTGTAAGATAACTGGCTGGAGCAGGATCCTCCCCCCGTCTGCTCTGTGTGTAGTAGCACAAAAAGATTATTAATCCCCGTCCTTGTGTGCTAATCCACACCCCCTCAGCTGCAAATGGACTGAACTAGCATAGAATTAACCTCTTTGTTCCCTGCAGTATTTCTACATGACAATTTGTTTCCGGAACATGCAGAAAATCCCACAAACTGACTGACAGTGAGAAAAGGTTTTCTCTCGTTTCCTTTTCTCATTTACTTCTTGGTTTAGTGAAGACCTGTCAGCTCTCCCGGCATGTCTTTTCTAGTAAATACTTGTATTCCTCATGCGGTGACAATTCTGGAACATCTATTCTTACAGCTCTGCATTATCAGCTTGCGTTGCTAATCTTTTTGAAAAAGTATGACAACTAGGTCAGTACTGACTATTCTATGTAGGGACACATCATATTATCAAGGGAAATGGTAATATCTACAGCACTGGCCAAAACTTTTGAGACTGACGCAAAGTTTAGTTTTTACAAAACTAGATTTTTGGTATCTTTTTGACAGATTTTTCTATGGTATACTGGAGTACAACTATAAACATTTTTTTACTTTTATTGACAAATATATCAAGTTTATGCAAATACTAAATATTTTTTGTGTTGACTTTCCATTTTTGTTTTCGTTTGCCAATCTACTTTTTGAGGATTGACCATAGCTTCTCAATGGGATTGAGATTTGGGGAGTTTCTTTCCCATGGACCTGCTGGAAAAAAAGCATTGTTCATCACTAAATTGCCCTTGGATGGTTTGAAGAAGTTGCTCCTGGATGGTTTGGAGAAGTTGCTCCCGGATGTTTGGGAGAAGTTTCTCCTGGATGGTTGGGAAAAGTTTCTCTTGGATGGTTGGAAGATGTTGCTCCTGGATGGTTGGGAGACGTTGCTCCTGGATGTTTGGGAGAGGTTGCTCCTGGTTGGTTGGGAGACATTGCTCCTGGATGGTTGGGAGAGGTGGCTCCTGGATGGTTGGAAGAGGTTGCTCCTGGATGGTTGGGAGACATTGCTCCTGGATGGTTGCAAGACATTGCTCCTGGATGATTGGGAGACGTTGCTCCTGGATGGTTGGGAGACGTTGCTCCTGGATGGTTGGGAGATGTTGCTCCTGGATGGTTGTAAGAGGTTGCTCCTGGATGGTTGGAGACGTTGCTCCTGGATGGTTGGGAGACATTGCTCCTGGATGGTTGGGAGACGTTGCTCCTGGATGGTTGGGAGACGTTGCTCCTGGATGGTTGGGAGACATTGCTCCTGGATGGTTGGGAGACGTTGCTCCTGGATGGTTGGGAGACGTTGCTCCTGGATGGTTGGGAGACGTTGCTCCTGGATGGTTGGGAGACATTGCTCCTGGATGGTTGGGAGATGTTGCTCCTGGATGGTTGGAAGAGGTTGCTCCTGGATGGTTGGGAGACGTTGCTTCTGGGTGGTTGGGAGACGTTGCTCCTGGATGGTTGGAAGAGGTTGCTCCTGGATGGTTGGGAGACATTGCTCCTGGATGGTTGGGAGACGTTGCTTCTGGGTGGTTGGGAGACGTTGCTTCTGGGTGGTTGGGAGACGTTGCTCCTGGATGGTTGGGAGACGTTGCTCCTGGATGGTTGGGAGACGTTGCTCCTGGATGGTTGGGAGACGTTGCTCCTGGATGGTTGGGAGACGTTGCTCCTGGATGGTTGGGAGATGTTGCTCCTGGATGGTTGGGAGACGTTGCTCCTGGATGTTTGGGAAAAGTTGCTCCTGCAGGATGTTTTAATCCCATTCTTTATTCATGGCAGTGTTCTTAGGCAAAATTGTGAGTGAGCCCGCTTCCTTGGATTAGAAGCAACTCCACACATGAATGGGATTATTTTATGGAAATACAAGAATTTCCTATCATATTGTAGACGTGCAGAGATGTGGCAGCTCCTCTGTATAGAAATGCCAAAACTGTCCTAACTCTTCTTCCACTAAGTTTGTATAGATGACCACAGCACACGTCTTCAATGGATTTTATGTTCTGGGTGCTCGTCAATTGAGATTACCTCCTCCCACCTTGGGGGGTATAGGTAAGTATTTTCTAGAGTCAGAGACAGCACACCAATTGATGCTTATTAGAAAATTATTTTATTTGCATATTCAACACCAGTGGTAAATTTAAATAGCAACGTTTCGGGCCACAGAGGCCGGGCCCTTCATCAGGCTGAGGTAGAACTCGTATATGGGGATCACGGCATCCATCTTCTTCCACTAAGTGTAACAAGTGCATGATAACCTGTCTCTGGATGTCTGTGTGGGCATAAATATGTTCTCAGAATTTTATCAAGGCTTGTAACTAGAGATGAGCGAGCACTAAAATGCTCGGGTGCTCATTATTCGAGACAAACTTTTTCTGATGCTCGGGTGCTCGTTTCGAGTAACGAACCCCATTGAAGTCAATGGGAGACTCAAGCATTTTTGCAGGGGACCAAGGCTCTGCCTAGGGAAGGCTGGGTGAAAACCTAGAAACCTCAGAAAATGATGGAAACACCATGGAAATGGACAGGAAACAGCAGGGACAGCATGCATGGATGCCTCTGAGGCTGCCTAATCCCACCATTACCCCAAATTCTCGGGCAACAGCCTGGTGGTGACCCTCAAGGCAATTGTGCTCACCCAGACCAAGAAGGGCGAGGCACATGCCCATTACGTGTTAGGGAAGCACCCAACTAGGTGCAACGAAGGTCCATCACCCATGCCCATGCTGGCACTGCTGTCCTATCCCCCGCCCCACGACGCAGGCATAAGCCTGACACAGCATGGCGGTGACACCAACAAGTGACCAAGTTAGATGAAGTAGCAGGTGAGCCACCGAAAAATTTAGCCTGACGCAGCATGACAGTGACAACAGAGTGACCGAGTTAGACTGAGGTAGCAGGAGGTGAAGCACGGATGGTAATTCGAAGGAGGAGGGGTTGGAGGAAGAGGCATAGTAAGTCTGAGAAACCATGACCAAGGTAGGCCCCGCAATCCTCCAAGTGGGCAGTACATGAGCGGACCCAGGGTCAGACTCTGTCAGAGTGACTGAGCTACACGACAGTAGCAGGTAGAGCACATAAAAAATTTAGCGTGGCCTGTATGTGGACGTTGAGGGCTTGTGCATGTAGGTGGGCTGAACTTTTTTCTGCTTGCGTTCCAACGTCTGCTGTAATGACAGCTGAACGTTGCGCAGGGACACATTGGTGGACAGTGTGGAGGATCATGGAGGCGAATGGGTGGTTTTCCGGCGGGAGGCGCTCGTGCCAGGGGCCTGGGCTGGGGGTTGACTCGCAGAGGCAGCGAGTGACACAGGGGAAGGAGCAGTGGTGGGACCTGCATGAGGGGAACGGACGGCCTTGGTTCCATAGTGTTTAGCACTCGTATACCTGCGCATGCTGGTGGTGGTTAGGCTGGTAGTGGTGGAACCCCCACTTAAAAATTTGGCTGTCAACATTGAGCTTGAACTAGTGGGGCATGTGTGATATCGATTCTTCTCAGTTTAAAATTGTATATGTCCCCTATCTTGGGACCATATATTTCATGGATTTTTCAAACATGGAAAAGGAAAAAGAGCTTGCTCTGGCCAGGGAAGTGTCTTTTCTACTGCAGCTAAGGGGATGTGTCCATGCTCTGCCTATCACAGGTCAGGAGCCAATTAAAAGAAGAACCAAAAAAAATCTGTTCTTCTTATCAGTTCAAAATCTAATACGTCCCCTATCCGGGTAAATTGTTTGGAGAGAGGGCCTGTAGGTGGGGGGCAGGCTGGGGGGAAGGAGGTTGAGCTGGAAGAGCCAGAGGAGTGCCCCCTCGGCTAGCATGTGTGGTGGTGACAACAGCCGGATGGAGTTCGAATGACGACGCAGGACCCCAACTTAAAAATTTAGCATCAACCAGTACGGTTGTCAACTCTGAAATTTGTCAAGTGGGGCATGTGTTGTATGCATTCTTCTCAGTTTAATACCGTATACGGCACCTATCCGGAAAAATAGTTTGAAGAGAGAGAAAGAGAGGAAAAAGACGTATTTTTAAAAGTGACGTTCAGTATAGATCAGTTAAAGAGAAAGGATTTTATGATATGGATTTGTATCACTGAGAGCAAAAGAATGTATTTTTTTACGTGACGTGCAGTATAGATCACTTGGAGATATAAAGTGGAATGTGCAGACTTGGGCTGCTATAGAGCAAACCACTATGGTGGTGACAACAGAGTGAGCGAGTGACACTGCGGGAGCAGGCGAACCACATAAACATTTTTCGTGGCCCTGTATGGCGGCCGTGACAACAGAGTGACTGAGTTAGTATGCGGTAGCTGGTGAAGCACCCAAAAATTTAGCCTGACACAGCATGGAGGTTACACCACCAATGACTTTGTCCGACTGAGAATGCAGTGAAATGGCATTTGTTGAGCCTTCAAAATTTTTTTTCTTTTCGGAGTACATAAAGTCGACAAAGTTTTTTTTTAAATGTCGGTACTTGCGCCTCCTGAAAAATTGTTTTGGACTGTCTGTAGTTGACACTGCGGAAAAATTGTTTGAAGAGAGGGCCTGTAGGTATACCTCCGGAAAAACTTTTTGGAGAGAGGGCCTGTAGGGGGCCCTCCGGAAAAATTGTTTAACAAGAGGGCCTGTAGGGGGCCCTCCGGAAAAATTGTCGTAAAAGAGTGCCAGTTGCCCCTCTAAAAAATTGCGTTTTGGGTCAGCGTTAGGCAAAGACGACAAGGAGGAGGAGGAGGAGGAGTAGAGAAGAGGAATCGGATACATAAGTAATGTTAATCTTTAGCTGCTTTCCCCCGGAGGAGATTTGAATTCCGGTGAAATCCAGGCTTTGTTCATTTTAATAAGCGTCAGCCTGTCAGCGCTGTCAGTTGACAGGCGTGTACGCTTATCGGTGATGACGCCACCAGCTGCACTGAATACCTGCTCTTACAACACGCTAGCGGCAGGGCAGGCCAGCACCTCCAAGGCGTACAGCGCCAGTTCAGGCCACGTGTCCAGCTTTGAAACCCAGTAGTTGTATGGAGCAGAGTGATCTGTCCGGACGTTGGTATGGTCAGCTAGGTACTCCCTCACCATCTTTCTGTACAGCTCCCCCCTACTCTGCCTAGACTGGGGACAGGTGACAGTGTCTTGCTGGGGTGACATAAAACTGGCAAAGGCCTTGGAGAGCGTTCCCCTGCCAGTGCTGGACAAGCTGCCTGCTCGCCTCCTCTCCCCCGCTACTTGGCCCACAGAAGCACGCCCTCTGCCGCTAGCGGCGTCAGATGGGAAGGATTGTTCAGCTTGTGCACCAGGGCCTGTTGATATTGATTCACTCTCTTACTCCTTTCCTCTACAGGGATGAGAGTGGAAAGGTTCTGCTTGTACCGTGGGTCCAGGAACACCCAGTAATCGGTGTTTGAAAAAATGCTTCTAACGCGAGGGTCACGGGATAGGCAGCCTAACATGAAGTCTGCCATGTGCGCCAGAGTCCCAACACGTAAGAATTCCCTCTCCTCACTGGCCTGACTCTCCATTTCCTCCTCCTCCTCCAAGTCCTCCTCTTCAGCCCATACACGCTCAAGAGTTAAGAAGGACTGAGCATTGGTACCCTCTTCTGTCTCGCCGACATTCTCCTCCTCTTCCTCCTCATCCTCATCCCCCTCCTCCGATACGCACTGAGAAACAGACCGGAGGGTGCTCTGGCTATCAAGCGACGTATCTTCCTCCACCGTCTCTTGTGACAAGCGCAAAGCATCCGACTTCATGCTGAGCAGTGAATTTTTCAACAGGCAAAGCAGCGGGATGGTGAGGCTGATAATGGTGGCATCGCCGCTGACCATCTGTGTTGACTCCTCAAAGTTGCTCAACACCTGGCAGATATCAGACATCCACGTCCACTCCTCATTGTAGACTTGAGGAATCTGACTGACCTGACTACCAGTTCTGGTGGAAGTTGACATCTGGCAGTCTACAATCGCTCTGCGCTGCTGGTAAACTCTGGATAACATGTTTAATGTCGAATTCCATTTTGTGGGCACGTCGCACAACAGTCGGTGAGCGGGCAGTTGTAGGCGGCACTGCGCTGCCCTGAGAGTGGCAGCATCTGTGGTCGACTTGCGGAAATGCGCACAGATGCGGCGCACCTTGGTAAGCAAATCAGACAGATTGGGGTATGTCTTGAGGAACCGCTGAACTATGAGATTGAACACGTGGGCCAGGCATGGCACATGTGTCAGTCTGCCGAGTTGCAGAGCCACCACCAGGTTACGCCCGTTGTCACACACAACCATGCCTGGCTTGAGGTTCAGCGGTGCCAGCCACAGATCGGTCTGCGCCTTGATGCCCTGTAACAGCTCTTGGGCGGTGTGCCTTTTGTCACCTAAGCTCAGCAGTTTGAGCACCGCCTGCTGGCGCTTACCCACGGCACTGCTGCTGCGCCTAGAGCTACCGACTGAAGGCGCCGTGCCCACGGATGGTAATTCGGAGGATGAGGTGGAGGAGGAGGAGGGGTCGGAGGAGGAGGCATAGTATGTCTGAGAGACCGTGACCGAGGTAGGCCCTGCAATCCTCGGTGTGGCCAGTACATGAGTGGCCCCAGGGTCAGACTTGGTCCCAGCCTCCACCAAGTTAACCCAATGTGCCGTCAGCGATATATAGTGTCCCTGCCCGGCAGCACTTGTCCACGTGTCCGTGGTTAGGTGGACCTTCTCAGAAACAGCGTTGGTCAGGGCACGGATGATGTTCTGTGACACGTGCTGGTGTAGGGCTGGAACGGCACATCGGGAAAAATAGTGGCGGCTGGGGACCGAATACCGAGGGGCAGCCACCGCCATGAGGTTGCGAAAGGCCTCGGTCTCTACCAGCCTATAGGGCAGCATCTCCAGGCTCAGCAATTTGGAGATGTGGACGTTGAGGGCTTGGGCATGTGGGTGGGTGGAACTGTATTTCCTCTTGCGCTCCAGCGTCTGCTGTAAAGACAGCTGAACGCTGCGCAGGGACACATTGGTGGACGCTGTGGAGGATCGTGTAGGCGAAGGTGTGGTTTTCCGGCGGGAGGCGCTTGTGCCGGGGTCCTGGGCAGGGGGTTGACTAGCAGAGGCAGCAAGTGACACAGGGGAAGGAGCAGTGGTGTGACCCGCAGGAGGTGAACAGCCTTGGTTCCATTGAGTGGGGTGTTTAGCACTCATATGCCTGCACATGCTGGTGGTGGTTAGGCTAGTAGTGGTGGCACCCCTGCTGATCCTGGTGTGGCACAGGTTGCACACCACAGTCCGTCGGTCATCCTCAATTTCTTTAAAGAACCTCCAGACTTGCGAAAATCTAGGCCTCGCCACGGGAGCTTCACTACGTGAAACAGTTGCTGCTGATGCACCAGCTCTGGCCCTGCTTCTCCCTCTGGCCACACCACTGCCTCTTACAACCTGTTCTGGTGCAGCACTCGCCTCCTCCTCAGAAGCACTGTCTTCACTCGGCATATCAACCCAGCTTGGGTCAGTCACCTCGTCATCCTCCGATTCCTCAGTCTGCTCCCCCCCTCGGACTTCCTGCCCTGACAACTACTTCACCACTGTCTGACAACCGTGTCTCCTCATCGTCCGACACCTCTTTACACACTTCTTCCACTGAGTCAACAATGTCATCATCATCACCCACAGACTGCGACAGTTGGAAAACTTGGGCATCGGGGAAAGAGGTCAGCAGCAACCTGAGAAGTGGTTTGTGACTCTGGGAAGGGTCCAGAAAACAGTTCCTGAGAGTATGCCGGATCGCATTCCAAATTTTCCTGGGAGGGGGCAGACTGGGGGGAAGGAGGTTGAGGTGGAGGAGCCAGAGGAGTGCTCCATTGGATAACGTGCGTGGACTGCGTGGAAGACTGACTGTTGGACAAATTACTTGAAGCATTGTCCGCAATCCACGACATCACCTGTTCACACTGTTGTGGTTTCAACAGTCCTCTACCACGTGTCCCTGTAAGTTGAGACATGAAGCTAGGGAGTGTAGCTCTGCGGCGTTCCCCTGCTCCCTCATCAGCAGGTACTGTCTCACCCTGCCCAGGGCCACGGCCTCTGCCCCCTGCAGTAATTGAATGCCCACGCCCTCGTCCTCGACCCTTAGCCCTGGGGTTCAACATTTTCTGTATATAAGTGTATTATATATACAAAAAAAAAAAAATGGGCCTGCTGTACTGAAACCCACAAACTTGTTCAATCTGAACAAGTTAATATATAGGTGGATAAGTTAGAGCAAAATTACGTATGTTATTGCGTACCGTGCAGTATGGAGCAATTACACAGAAACTATTAGATTAGGCAGACTTGGTCTGCTTAAAGGGAACCTGTCATCTCCGAAACCCCCCCTGAACTAGAGTAAGCGGTGTATAGTGTAAATGATGCTGAATCCGAATATGTAAGTTTTATCTTCATACTCACTTCCATTTTGATTCTGTGCTCCCACAAACCAGTAGTAAAATGCACTCAGTGGACTCCAGTGCTCAATCACATAATGGAGAGGACTCAAAGAAGAGTCCTCTGAATGCATTTTACTGCTGGTTTGTGGGAGCACAGCGTCAGAATAGAAGTGAGTATGAAGATAAAACTTACATATTCGGATTCAGCATCACTTACACTATGCACCGCTTACTCTAGTTCAGGGGGGGTTTCGGAGATGACAGGTTCCCTTTAAGTGCAACCCAGACAAATGTCGCACAGAGATTTTTGTAATCTAGCTGTATAAGTGAGAGGAAAAAGACCTTTTTTAGTTAAGTGACGTACAGAATTGGTCACCTGGACAGAAAATACGGATTGTGGTTTGTGGTGACTGGACAGCTGAACTGTGACACACAGAATGGTTCCACACAGCTGTATGAAATGGATTTGTATCACTGAGATAAAACAACAAAAAAACTATATATTTTTTTTTTTTGTTTTGTTTTTTTTAACGTGACGTGTAGAATATATCAGAGAGCAAACTTAGCCCCTGCTGACTGTGGCTATTTTGACTGCAACCAAGAAAAATGTCGCACTCAGATTTTTGTAATGTAGCTGTATCAGTGAGAGCAAAATACCTTTTTTAATTACGTGACGTACAGTATAGGTCACCTGGACAGAAAATATGGTTTGTGGTGAATGGACAGCTGAACTGTGACAAACAGAATGGTTCCACACTGCTGTGTGAAATGGATTTGTATCACTGAGATAAAACAGCAAAAAAACTATTTTATATATATATATATATATATATATATATATTTTTTTTTTTTATATATATATATTTTTTTATATTTTGTTTTTTTTTTGGAACGTGACGTGCAGAAACTATCAGACAGCAAACTCAGCCCCTGCTGACGGTGGCTATTTTGACTGCAACCCAGACAAATGTCGCACAGAGATTTTTCTAATCTAGCTGTATCAGTGAAAGCAAAAGACCTTTTTTAATTAAGTGACGTACAGAATGTGTCACCTGGATAGAAAATACGGATTGTGGTTTGTGGTGACTGGACAGCTGAACTGTGACACACAGAATGGTTCCACACTGCTGTATGAAATGGATTTGTATCACTGAGATAAAAGAACAAAAAAACTATTTTTTTTTTTTTTTTTTTAACGTGACGTGCAGAAAATATCAGAGAGCAAACTCAGCCCCTGCTGACGGTGGCTATTTTGACTGCAAACCAGAAAAATGTCGCACTCAGATTTTTCTAATGTAGCTGTATAAGTGAAAGCAAAAGACCATATTTGATTATGTGACGTACAGTATGGGTCACCTGGACAGAAAATACGGATTGTGGTTTGTGGTGAGTGGACAGCTGAACTGTGACACACAGAATGGTTCCACGCAGCTGTATGAAATGGATTTGTATCACTGAGATAAAACAATAACAAAAAAAGGGTTATATATGGTGATAGCTGCACTACTAGTGCCATCAAGCCCAGCCAGGAGACAAAAAAAAATGTCTTCTAGCCCTTAGAAGGGCTGTTGGGTTCTTTGTGGGTGATTCCTGCCTAACAAAGAACTAAATCCAGGCCCTAACACTCTCCCTGAAACGCAGCAGCTCTGTCCCTAACGACATCCAGGCAGCGACTGAGCCGAGCACTGCGGGCAGTCACTAGTATATTCCAGGGTCACCTGATCAGGCCAGCCAACCCCTGCTATCGACATGTAAGGGCCCCACGTGATGCTGGGTGTACCGCAGAGTCTCCTGGCTTGTGATTGGCTGAGTTTATAGGCGCCAAAAATGCAAAATGCGGAAGATGCCATTTCCTCGAGCATGGCGAGATACTCGTCCTAGCAGCGAGCACTTACGAGTACCCTAATACTCGAACGAGCACCAAGCTCGGACGAGTATGCTCGCTCATCTCTACTTGTAACTATTAGAATAATTGTTAAAGGGAATCTGTCACCAGTTAAGTGCACTGAGGACAGGCCCAATCTATTCTGCGTAGCCTTGCTCCTTCTTATTTCCAGAATACTCCTTTAAAGCACTTTTTTTCCAGATCACTAAGGCTAGTTTCAGACTACCACTAGTAGTTCCGGCAGAGAACAGCCTGCTGGAGCCCTCTGGATGTTAGAAGAATATGATGAGGTCCGACAGGGATGCCAGGACAAAAACCGCTGTGTGCACCTCTCTACCTTTTATCCTGGCCTGCTTTTGGTAGATGAGGGAGGCTATCAGGAGATGTGCCAGGGGAGACATTAAGAAAACCCTTTGCTGGAGTAATTAGATACAGGGCAGGGCTGAAGAAAATCCTAGCTACAGTATGTTGAACAGTATGTAGAGCAAGAAAGCTGAGCAGATTGATACATAGTAAATGATGTAAAAAATTAAAATAAATTATGAATAATGCATTTAATAAATAATGTATTCCTTATTGATTTTAATCCAAGCTGCCTCTGAGTCTAGTGGACAGTCCAGCTCTATACAATCAATTCTACTAATGTCAGACTACGTGGGCACACCATCCTTTGACAAGGAGAATGAAAACACTCAATTGTTGATGTATTTCTATATTTCCAGGAGAGAAGTTATGATACATTTGTATATTCTAAAGAAACTCTCTTCTTCTTAAAGGTAGTGCCCATCTTAGACATGGATGGCGTATAGCTAGGACATGCCATCAATGTCAGACAGTTGCAGGTACCACCTCTGTTACCTGTTCTTATATCCAGAAGAGGGGCCGCCCCCAAAGTAAAGGACAGCATGCTGCGCATGCATGACGTTACCTCCATTCATCTCTAAGGGAGTTCTGAAATTAGCCGAACGCGTGCACAGACCTGTATGGGGAAGTCCCATAGCAGACAACAGAGAGCACGTCCAGTGCTCCATTCCCCACTATGGGACTACTGGAAATAGCAGAGCCGTTGATTGACTATTTTTGGAATTCCCTTAGCAGTGAACATAGGGTGGCTGCCAGGGATGAGCAAAGTGAGCTTCATTTTAATGCTGTACGGAGATTCGTCTCTGAACAGCATCAAAATGTTCCGCTGAAGCAAATGAGTTATCATTGAAGCCTTGCAAGACTTCGGTGAATAACTTCGGGATTTGATTATTAAACTTGAAAACCATTTCAAAACTTGGTTCCGAAGTCGGCTTCAGATTCCTGTTTTAAAAAGGTTTTCAAGTTTAATAATCAAATCCCGAAGTTATTCACCGAAGTCTCGCGAGATTTTAATGATAACTCATTTTGCCTACCTGGAGCCATTACATTTTAATGCTGTACGGAGATAGATAATGATAATGCCCCCCCCATTAGTGCCCCAATAATATTAATGCCCTAATTAGTGTCCCCTAGAATTGATAGTGCCCCCATTAGCACCCCTCAGAATTAATAGTGCCCCCAGTAATAGTAATGCCCCTTTAGTGCCCCCCAGAATTAATAATGCCCCATCAGTGCTCCTCAGAATTAACAGTGCCCCCTTTAGAGCCTCCAGTAATATTAATGTCCCCATTAGTGCCGTCCAGTAATAGTAATGCCTCCATTAGTGTCACCCAGAATTAATAATGCCCTCATTAGCTCCTCTCAGAATTAATAGTGCCCTCATTAGCGCCTCTCAGAATTAATAGTGCCCTCATTAGCGCCTCTCAGAATTAATAGTGCCCTCATTAGCGCCTCTCAGAATTAATAGTGCCCTCATTAGCGCCTCTCAGAATTAATAGTGCCCTCATTAGTGCCTCTCAGAATTAATAGTGCCCCCAGTAATAGTAATGCTCCCAATAGTGCCCCCCCAGAATTAATAATGCCCCCATTAGTGCCCCCAGAATTAACAGTGCCCCCTTTAGAGCCCCCAAAAAATCACTCACCTTCTCCATTTGATGGCGCCGCGGTGATCACTCGCTACTCACTGGAAGCTCAAAACAGGACCTGCGCTCCTGCATGGTCACGTTTCGCAGGTCCTTACCTCTAGTCAATGCTATCAAACATCATCACGCTGAGTTTTTTTTTTTTTTGTAACACAAGTGGGGAAGGTGGTGGCGGGAGTTAAAGGCTGTACTAATGAGCGCTCCACAATCGGTGCACTCATTAGTAACAGTCCATATAGGAAAATATAGGAAAAAATTACTGCAGGAGCACTAAATTACCGGTTTGGCCAGCGAGTTACAGGCCGGGTGGCAACTCATCTCTAGTGGCTGCGCATGTGCATTCTGGATGTAGGAACAGGTCCAACACCTATCTGACATTGATGCCGCAGCCTAGCGATATGCCATCAATGTCTGAGATGATACAACCCCTTTACGGTCTATAAAATGTTCTGCAATAAATTCTTAGCCAGGTTTCTGCTCATAGAGTGACATTTAGAGTAAAAGGGCCCAAAGAAGTCCCAGTGCAAAAATAGTATTTGGACCCCTTGATTTCAGCCGCCAGTTTGATGAGCTAGCCATGGACCACCTCATCCAGTAATTGTGAGGCTCCAGCCTCTGTAATATATTAGATAACGCCTCATCGTAGATCATTTAGACATTTTCCATTACTAGGAAAACTCGACCGTTTTCAGTATTAAAATGTCTCTTTTTCTAATTACGCGGTTTCATCAATGGGAACACAATTTGCAGATTACATTCATATATTCTCAGAAACCAACAAATCAGCTTTTCAAAGTTTACAAAAAAAAAAGTAATTTCATAATCCTGGAAAATTGCTCGGTCTATCAATTAAAACTGACATAAAAAGCTGATGTGAAATTAACTTCCATGTGTTTCACATACTAATAATACCCGTCCCCCAGCGAGTGATCCTGCTGCTGAGATCTTTATTAGAACAGATTTAAAGAGGACACGTCCCCTCTCCTGACATGTCTGTTGTAGTAACTACCTGTATCCCCCATGCAATAACAATTCTGAAGCATCTATTCTGATGACTCTATGGTGCGTAGTTCCTCTATTATTCCTTTTAGAAGTTTATGAATGAATTAATTGCCAGCAGTCTGCAATAAAGGTCCCTCTGGGTGTAACCAATTGATGGGTGTGTCCCATCAGTGTGCTGCCAGTGTCAGGCTGTGCAGGGGCGTACCTAGAAACTGGTAACACCTAGCTGGACCTATTACAATTCATTCATAAAGTTTTAGAAGGAATAACAGAGTTATAAGAAGAGATGTTCCAGAATTATTATTATTACATGAGGGATGCAAGTAGTCACTAAAACAGACAGGAGAGGGTATGGGTCCTCTTTAAAGGCTATGTACAACTTTGGGGGCAATTTTTTGTTGTTATTGCATTGTACTTATTTTGAGCTAAAAATCTTTTTTTTTTCAATTGGTATCTATTAAATAATATGGAGCCCTTTTTTGTGTATAAAGCTGAGATGCTCTAGTAGCAGCCTTTTTCTCTTTTCTGTCAGACCAAGAGCTGACGGCTCCTTATCTCTGCTCTCTGACCTTATACACACTCATTATAGCTCAGTGGCTTAAATAAGTGTTTATGACCTCTCAGTAATTTAGAGATAAGGTTTATTAGATGACCAGCACAAAGTAAAAGTACCAGTCACATAGCTAGAAAAACAGTTAACCCTTTGTGACAGAACAGCTCAATATTTTTTAAGATAGGCCAAGTGAAAACATGATTTTTAGCCAAAATAAGTAAAATGCAATCATAAACAAAAATTGCCTCTGAAGCTGCACATAGCCTTTAAAGGGGATTTCCTGGAGTTAATTACTGATGACCTATCCTCAGGATAGGTCATCAGCATCTGATCGGTGGGGGGTCCGACATTCAGGACCCCCGCCGATCAGCTGTTTGAGAAGGTACCGGCACTCCCGTGAGCGCCGAGGCCTTCTCTCTGCTTTTCCTAGGCCAGTGATGTCATGTTCATTGGTCATGTGACCTAGGAGCGGCTCAGCCCCATTCCAGTTAATGGGGCTGAGAGCGATGCCAAGCACAGCCACTGTACAATGTATGGCGCTGTGCTTGGTGAGCTGAGAGAAGGTAGCGGCGCTCACACCTTCTCAAACAGCTGATCGGCGGGGTCCCGGGTGTCGGACCCCCACCAGTCATTCTGGTGACCTATCCGGAGGATGGGTCATCAGTAGTTAAATCCCAGAAAACCCCTTTAATATTCTTTATCTTGGAGTTTACCCTTGTATCTGGGAAATCATTTTGTGTTTTCTAAGGAGGGGGATGGGAAGACAAACAGGAGGCCATGTAGCAATATTTACATATAACAATATGTTTTATATGCAGACAGCGGCACATGTATCATAGAGGCAGGCTGTGTGGCTACTATGTGGTCTTTGGGGAATATGGCTCAAGCAGTGGGTGGTCCTGTCCTCTTTGTCACCAGATGGTAAGTACACGTGCAGGACTCCGATCTACAAAGGATCTGCAGGGGGAAACAATAGCCAGACCTGCTGTCCTGGAAGACAAAACATTGCACCATGAGTAACTCTTTTTGATCTTTGCCATGTGTTTGCCTCTTTTCTATGTTTGTCGTTGTACGCAGGCATGCAGAAAAATTACATTAATTGGATACTGTGGCCTTTAACCCCTTTGGGAGCAATGTTTTAGCTTTCCCCTCTCTGCCTTCAAAGAGCCGTAACTTAGCTTATCTGTTTGCCAGGATGAGTTTTACTTTTTATTTAGTGTATTATTTACCTGAACTTTTTAACCCCCTAACTGTTTGAACTCTGGCAAAAGTAACTAACTGGAGGGGGAAGGCTGATTTAGATGATGCTATCTCCTGAATGGTAGTTGCTAGCAACTGACCTTATTTGAAAGCAGACATTCCAAGCTTTCAGACCATACCAAAATAACAGCAATATGTTTAGGACAGAGAAAGATATCACTGATAGAAATCGGGATGCTGTGAATGCAGCTGAAAGTGAAAGTAAAAACAGGTTTTACTCACAATTATTCCCAACTTGATTTCTAACAGTGGTTTCTCCTCTGTTGCTTGGACTTTAGATGTCATTTGGTCTTGTATGGAAGCCTGGACTGTCAGCTCTCAGACAAGACCAGTTGCAAGTTTCTATCTTCTACCATTGAGGAGATACCACCATCTAAAGCAGACCTCCCCCCCTCCAGTTAGCTACTTTTTACACTGCCAGAGCTGGACTCAGGCAGAACAGTTAGGTGGTTAATTTACTTTACCAGTTAATGGTTCATATAGTGTTTTGAAAAACTATAAAAAAAAAGTATTTGTGAGGAATATAATAAAACATTGTTCGCGGTCTTATCACGAGGCACGAGGAAATTCGGCTTCGTGGCGAATCAAATTTTTTCCTGAAATTCGAATCAAAGTCCACTTCTGATACTTTGATTCGCTCAACACTATTTGTTATATTAAAGTACAGAATGTCAGCCCCTTCTCCAAGCTAAGGGCTCATGCACACGACTGTATGGATGATGTCCACGTGCATTCCGTATTTTGCGGAACGGAACAGCTGGACCCTAATAGAACAGTCCTATCCTTGTCTGTAATGCAGACAATAATAGGACATGTTCTGTTTTTTTGCGGAACGGAAATACGGAGTAACTTCAGGTTGTTTTTTTTTTGCAGACCCATTGAAATGAATGGGTCCGCAGACGATCCACAAAAAAACGGACACGGAGAGAAAATATGTTGGATTGCATGAGCCCTTATGCTGTACGGGTTAAGGATAATACTAACAAGACCTGATGTTGCTTTCCTCATACTTTTCAGCAATGTCTCCACTAACATTCAAAAAGAAATCAGTCATGCTACAATAATATTAGGAGACTTCACTGCAGCGGAAAGAACACTAATTAAAATGACAAGCTGTCATGTATTGGATTGAGAAAATCAATTGTTTTATCAAATTAAGATGCTTCGCTTGGCTGAGCACTTTACCAAGGCCACAAAGGCTGCACGAACGGCCATGTGTTCCATCAAGTCTACCTGGTGCTTCATTATGGATGAGGCATAACTCGCATTCCTCTCTGTTCTGACAAGGCAAGATGATTTTCAATATAATCAGAAACTGATTCATTCATGGACTCGTTAATATTTCAATACCTTAAGGACCCATTAAAGGGGTTCTCCGGGAAGTAAGAAAATGAAAAACCTACATATTACTTTATCTTGAATATATTCCCAACTACCTTTCATTAGTTATATTGGTTTGTTTTGTCTGGGGAGCAATCATTAGGAGAAAAAAATGGCCGCCTGTTCTATTAGTACACACAGAACCTGTCCTAATCACACAGGAGGACGAGTTACTTCACAACACTGAGGTAAAGAGCTGCCTCATCCTCCTCTTTGCTCTACTTGTCAGGGATTATGATCCTAAATACTGTTTAATAAGAGCTTCAGTTGAATCTCTGTAGAAATGGAGTTCATGAGGAGACATGAAGTACAGAGAGGACAGACAGGACAGACTGTGGTAAAAGAGGCTGCATACAAGTCCTGCTGTTCATTACTCACATCCCCACCTCCTCTCTGTACTTCATGTCTCCTCATGAACTCCATTTCTACAGAGATTCAACTGAAGCTCTTATTAAACAGTATTTAGGATCATAATCCCTGACAAGTAGAGCAAAGAGGAGGATGAGGCAGCTCTACCTCAGTTTGTGAAGTAACTTGTGTTGCTGTGTGATTAGGATAGCTTTTGTTTGCACTAATAGGACAGTGGCCATTTTGTTTCTCCTAATGATTGTTTCCTAGAAAAAAAACAAGCCATTATAACTAATGAAAGGTTTTTGAGAATACATTTATAATGAAGTAATATTTAAAGGGCTTCTGCAGTTTTTAAAAACTGATGATCTATCCTCTGGATAGATCATCAGCATCTGATCGGCGGGGGTCCGACACCCGGGTCCCCCGCCGATCAGCTGTTTGAGAAGGCAGCGGCGCTGCAGGAGTGCCGCGGCCTTCTCTGTGTTTACCGCAGGCCCAGTGACGTCACGACTAGTATCACTGGCCTGGGCGGGGCTAAGCTCCATTCATGTGAACAGAGCTTAGCCCCGCCCAGGCCAGTGATACTAGTCGTGATGTCACTGGCCTGCGGTAAACACAGAGAAGGCCGCGGCGCTCCTGCAGCGCCGCTGCCTTCTCAAACAGCTGATCGGCAGGGGCCCTGGGTGTCGGACCCCCGCCGATCAGATGCTGATGATCTATCCAGAGGATAGATCATCAGTTTTTAAAAACTGTAGAAACCCTTTAAGTATTTTCATTTTCTTAATTCCCAGAGAAACCCTTTAAAGGGGTATTCCCGTCGTCTAATGTTATGGTATATACTAGGATATGGGTTGGGGTTGGACCTCTGAAATCTCTATTGATCACTAGAGCAAAGGAATCGCTGTCCTTTTGGTTTATGCTCTGCACTTTAATCCTCCGGGGCAGCGATTGTGCAGGTAACTGGAATGCGGCCACTGTGAATTGGGCTGTGTTGTCATTCCCTGGTGGTTGGGCGAGTCATCATGTAGGGGAAATCTGTACAAAAGTCACAATGCTCAACTGTTGCCAGTGCTTCTTCTTATGATCTTAGGGGTCCTAAGAGTCCCCAGTAATCAGTTATGATCAGGGGCGGATTTGCCATAGACCTTACAGGGAAATTTTCAGGTGGGCTGATGCCCTGGGGGCCACCTGGTCTCTCCTCACCACCGGCCAGTGAAAGTTTTAGGGGATGTATTTTGTGCTGCTGGCAGTATTTTGTGATGCACTGTGGTATTTGGCTCTGTTGGGTTGTATAATGTCCCACAATATGGTATTGCTGGCCCTGCTTTCCATGAATTTGGACCAGACTACAAAATGGGGCCATTTTTAGTATTTTTTCCAGGGCCACTTTAAGTTTCCAGTCCGCCCTTGTTTATGATGACTTATCCTTGCAATACTGTGGGAATATCACTTTAAGGCCCCATTCACACGACCGTATATTTAAATATACGGGGGCCGCCCCATTGAAAATGCCTATACTTGTCCGTGCGCACGGACAAGTATAGGACATGCTTCAAAAGAGCCGCGGCACGGAGCTAGCTCCTGGCCCCATAGAGGTGAATGGGGCCGCATCTATTCCCGCATTTTTGCAGATAGATACGGCCCCATTCATACGGTCGTGTGAATGGGGCCTTAGGCTCCATTCACAAGTCCGTGTGTTCAGTGTCCTTGTTTTGCGAAACCACAATTTGCAGATCCACTAAACACGGACACAGGCCATGTGGGTTCTGCAAATTGCGGACCGCACATGATAGAACTGTGTGCTGTCCGCATCTTTTGCGGCTCCATTGAAAGTGAATGGGTCCGCACCCGTTCCGTAATTGCGGACACCATTTGCGGACATGTGAATGGGGCCTAAAAAATCTTCAAACCTGGTTACCAGCCGAACCAGGGACTCCTATGTGTAGACGGCATTGCTTTTAAGGCTAGTTTCACACCAGCGGTAAATTGTTCTGGCAGAGAAACTATCTACTAACAGAAATATGTAAATATTGGTGTATTTCTGCCGCAGATTGCTCACGCCAGGTCTACAAAAATGGGCATGGCAGGGAAAGGCACGGCAGGCAGGCCCATCTCATTCATCATGTTCCTAGAAAATGGTCTAAATTTACACAAGCAAGGGAGCTGGCATTAATTTAGAAGCGGCAGTGAATGGCCGGCGCCTCTACATAACTTTGGCGGATCCACCGCCAGCGCAGGGCCTTATTAAGACTAGCGTCTAAAATGACGGTCTTAATAAATGACCCCCATAGTATCTGGCATAGCCAGATATTACCTGACCCCACCGGAGCCCCTTGACTATAATGGGACTCAGGCCTGATTCCAGAATTAGTGCCGGGATTCGAGCGGACAAAAAACGCCGCTTGCAGCAATTCCATCTGCCTAACTAATAAGGTCTTCCCAAATTGTAACCCAATGATTAGCAACCACTAGCACTCCAGCTGCTGTGAAACTACAACTCCCAGCATGCACACTCACTAGACCGTTCTTGCAACTCCCATAAAAGTAAAAGGAGGATTGTGGGAGTTGTAGTTTCAGAACAACTGGGGTGCAGGAGGTTGCTGATCCCTGTCCCTGGCTGTCTTCTGTGTGTAATTGCTGTGTCTGTAACAGTCACCTCCTATCTAAAGATGAACAAATTTCCCAAAAATTGCATTCAGTCCAATTTGTCCGAATCTGCCAAGAAATTTGATTCGGGTACCAATCAATTCCATAGTTGCCAATCGTCGAATTGTCGAAATTGTTTGCGGGACTGTCTTCGATTTTCAGGGACAGTGCCGGCAAATTTGCACTGTCTCGAGCCGAAAATTGTCGGGGCAAGCATAAACCCCACCCATAAGTGAGTGTATCCAGGCGGGGTCTGGGTATTCCTGGCGGGTGAGGCTTATATGCCCCGATTTTACTAACTGAAACGTTGATAAGTATGGAATTCTACCCAAATTAAAACTACTTTCAATGCCTGGAGAATGTCTTTCATGTTCTCTCTCTCTTTCTCTCTCTCTCTAATGAATGACTTCACTCATCTCCGGTCCTGTCACATCATTGTCTGAGCTCAGCATGGTGTCTCTGCTTGAGACCTTACACAAGTCAATATCCTAATTGGCTGTGAGGCGGTCTGCAAGACATGAGGCCGGTGGCCGGAGCCCTGTCTGGGGTCATGTGATCCTTCCTCGTCATCTTCCCTGCTATGTTTCCCTCAGTACTGACTGTACTGAATTTGATATGTGAGATTTGTCCAAATCAAAGTTCCAAAACCTTGGCTTTGTTTGAAAGTTGATTTTTATTTTTATTTTTTTTGTGAAATTTGTAATGAATTTGTTTTTTGTTTTTTTTTTACCCTTGAGTTGATCATCTCTACTTTTTTTATCTTTCTATATCATTCCAAGCCCTTTCCAATCATTTTTACTTCCTGGACAATCTCTTTCATCACATTTTGTAGGTTCAATTATGTTACAGGGGTATTCCCATCTCAGAAATTGATGGCATGTCACTAGTATATGACATCAATGTCAGATAGTTGTGGGTCCCATGTTGGGACACTCTTCTATCTATAGAAAAGGACTTCGGAAGTGAACGGAGATCAACCACACATTCCAGTCACCCTCTTTTTACCACTATGGGAGTTCTGTAAAGTGCTGGCTTGGCTAATTTTGGCAGTCTCATAACCTTAAATGGAGCAGAAGCCACGCTTGCGCAGTGTGCTCTCCATTCACCACTATTTGACTTCTGAAAATAGCTGAGTGTGCCCACTTGCCTTTTATTTGGAACTCCCATAGTATGGTCTCCTTCACTTTATGGGCCTTGTTCTGGAGATGGGAATACATACCAGAGGTGAGACCCAAACCCAGGGGAGTACCTAAAGAGGTCGCAGAGGTAGCATTTGCTACCGGGGTTAGGAGTCTAAGGGGGCCCAAAAACCCTTGTGCCAAATAAGAAGACACCGGATAGAAAGTGTACACTGGTCAAGTTACACCCCTGGCTGGAGGAAAGGGGTTAGGTCAAGAATTTGGCATGGGGGGTGGGTGCCGTTTCAATATTTGCCTCAGGCAGTATGAAGACTATGTGCACCCCTGCCCCTGGCCACAAAGCACTGAGGGAAGGGGGACCCAGGCTGAACTCTTGCACCAGGGCCCATCAGCCTTTAGCTACTCTTCTGCCCAAACCTACTGTATCTAATACTGATGGCAGATCCTAGCGATGAGATGAGCCAATCTCTTTCAATTACTGTACAGTCCCATCAGTGGCATACATAGAGAAGTAAGGGCCCCATAGCAAAGATCAAACCAGGCCCCCCACAAAGGACAGAAGGGTTTCTGCCTAAACCCCTTTCAATGACCTTTGGGCCATTTTTCCACTGCTTCATTTACTAAAAGTTGCTCCTTTAGAGGGTGGAGTCCTGACCAAGTAGAAGAGGAGATAATCCCAACTACGACTGGGCCCCCTCTTGCCCTGAGTCCCATAGCAGTCGCATGGTCTGCCGCTATGGTAGTTACACCCCTGAGTCTCATTTCTTTGTTAACCAGTCTGAGATCCCTATAGAAAGGCCAAATTTCCAGGTAAGACAAGGATATCACATATACAAAGCTCTATATATCATCCCTAAGAATGTTAAAACACAGCTCAGGCAATGAGGTAGAAAACTATTCTTTAACATGTCGAGATGTGCTATTTAGAGGCTCCAATGATTGTTCTTCACTATTATTAACTGCACTTTTCATCTACTGGAGAATGTAATAAGACAGAATGAACAGTAGATCGATGTCTTCTTACAGCAGCTCACAGCTACAGGAGGTGGTTGCCAATAATCAGCAAGGCTTCTATGTTTTAGCTGGCAAAATGTGCGCTTATGATTATCCATCTCAGAAGCGCCGTCATGAGACAAACTGTATGGGGCCTCCTGCATAAAACTGTCCCCCTAGCAGTCAATCATACTGTGATTGACTGCTATGTGTGAGCCTTGACTTTTATGCTTCTTTTTTCAGGTATTTTGCAAAATCAAGGTATAGTTGCAGCATGTGTGAATACACAGATGTAGCAAAATGTTAGACTCTTTCAGTATGATCAACCCAATTAAACCAGGCATACTTTCTTTCTTTTGTCTGTATGTTAAACAGCTGCCGAGATATTTGTGTTTCTATTCATATACAATTTATTATGTTGGAGCACCAGGGGACGGGGCTGAATCCTTTGAGCACTGGTTTTGTAACACCCCTGTGCTCTGCACACTTTCCCCTTGATTGACAGGGCTAGACATCAGCATTCTGAGGGCAGAGCTGTAACACTGCTTACTATCGCCTTACCATGTTGACAATAGAGGCTTTCTATACTTAGAAAGTTAATACATATTACTGGTTTATTCACAAGCACAGTCTATGGTTATAAAGAAACCAGTAATATGTATTAGCTTATAAGTATAGAAAACCACCCTTCAACATGATAAGGTTGTAGCCAGGAGGTGAGTAATCAGCCTTGCATGTAGATGTCCCAGGTTTAAATCCCAGGAGAGACCTCTAGATTTTCTTCTCCCTCATTTAACCCATAATAAAAGGCTATATCAATACTATATTGAGAATAGAGGGTTTCTATACTTAGAAAGCTACAAATTGCTGGTGTCTTTACATGTATACCTCTATCGTAAGACTATAGCCTTTTACTATGGGTTAAATAAGGGAGAAAACAAATAACTGAAGAAAAGATCTAGAAAATGTATTAAACAGTATGCCTGGTTTAATAGGGCTTATCATCCTAACAGAGTTACTTTAATGGTAGGCTCACATATTCAGCAACTGCTTCTGTAGTATGTTCCAGCAGATGAACAGACTATTATAGTTTACCAAATCCAGCATAGCCAGATTGGGCCCCGCATCGCCGGATTGTGCCGCACATCGCCAGATCCCCATTGACTATAATGGGATCCAACAGGGATCCAGACACTTTCTGGCATAAATGCTGGCTTTCAGCCAGAAGATATCATTTATACGGGAAAGCTTCCATGAGATCTGGCAGTCCTTGGCATTATCTGGCTATGCCGGATGCAGTGTACTCTTGTAGTCTGTTCCGGCAGAGTTCACAACACATATGTGATCAAAGCCTGACTTAACACTTAACATGTTAATACACTGCAGAAAACTTTACTTAAA
This sequence comes from Rhinella marina, assembly GCA_900303285.1. Classification (NCBI taxonomy): domain Eukaryota; kingdom Metazoa; phylum Chordata; class Amphibia; order Anura; family Bufonidae; genus Rhinella; species Rhinella marina. Next base: position 40,048 of record ONZH01010536.1, on the reverse strand, counting down.
GGGAGTTCGATTTTGGTGGCCTACCCTCAGGATAGATCATCAATATCAGATCAGCAGAAATCCAATTCCCAGCAACCCCACTGATCTGCTTTCCGTATAAGCTGTGGCACTTCCTAGACCAGTGACCTCACGTTTTTTGGTAACACAAACTTGGCACTGCTCAATCCCGTTTAAGAGGATGTATCTGGCTGCAGTACCAAGCACAGCCACTATACAGTGGACAGCGCTGTGCTTGGTAAGCTGCCAGGAGGCCACAGCGCTTACTGGAGTACTACTGCCTCTTAAAACAGCTGATCAGTAGGGATCGGAATCAGATATTGGTAACCTATTCTGAAGATAGGCCATCAATATCAAACGTTTAATATGCTATGTACCAAAATAATATTTGCCACATCTGTATGCTGCAGTGTCCTCCTTTAATTTACTGTGGTGCTATTTCGCATTAATACTCTACTAGTGCTTATTGTAAAGAGAATCTGCCAGCTCTCCTGACGTTGTGTCTTTGAAACACTGCTATCATATCATGGGTGAATAAAGTCTTTCTATATCAGGGGTCAGCAACTTCCGGCACTCCAGCTGCGGTGAAACTACGACTCCTAGCATGCAAACTTGCTTAGCTGTTTTCAGAACTGGGAGTTGTAGTTTCACCACATCTGGAGTGCTGAAGGTTGCTGACCACTGTTGTATATCTTTTTGGAACTTTCTTGCTTTTATAGCAACCACAAAGTGCTCTGCCTTCTGGAACCCCCAGTGATCAGCTGTAATCTGACAGCAAGTTTTTACTTTCCCTGCAGCGCCACCACAGGGCATATGAAGCATTACACATTTCTCATACAAATCAGTTTGATTTTTGTGTATAATGAGGCAGGACAGACTTCTTGCAACCACTCTCCAGTCGGCCAAGAGATTGACTTCGATCCGAACTGCAGGAAAAATTCAATTTGCCGCGAAGCCGAGTGGGTCACAATTGTGAAGTGGAACGAAATTTATTGGATCATTTAAACTTTTTTTGTAATAATAAAACTGAAAAGTGGGGCTTGCAAAATTATTCGGCCCATTTACTTTCAGTTCAGAAAACTCACTCCAGAAGTTGATTGAGGATCTCTGAATGATCCAATGTTGTCCTAAATGACTGATGAAGATAAATAGAATCCACCTGTGTGTAATCAAGTCTCCATATAAATGCACCTGCTCTGTGATAGTCTCAGGGTTCTGCATCATGAAGACCAAGGAACACACCAGGCAGGTCCGTGATACTGTTGTGGAGAAGTTTAAAGCCGGATTCTCAATGAACTTCTGGAGGATGGGAGGATGTTTTTTTTATTTTGTTCTAAGGATTATTTTAGGCCTCATGCACGCAACCATATCCGCAGTGGATCCACAAAACATGGATATCACCCTTGTGCATCCCTCACTTTCCATTCAAAATGGACAAGAATAGTATCTGTCCTATCTTTTTTTTTTTTTTGGGACAGTAGAACGGACATACGGATTCGGACAGCACACATTGTGGTGTCCACATTCTTTGCAGCCCCCTTGAGGTGAATGGATCCACAACCAGTCTACAAAATATGAGGATCGGATACAGACCAAAAATATGGTCTTTTGCATGAAGCCTTATTATTATTATAACTTTTTGTTTTAGATTATTATGACAGTATTAGACCTTTTATTGGTGACATTTTTGAACTTTTTGTCCAATACAGTGAAAACATTAAGACATATGATTTGTTATATTACGCTGTCTGGAAATAAAGAGCTTAGCTGACAAAAACAAAAGGTTAATACTGCCAAGGACTGAAATGCCACGTATAATCATCAACTCTGAGCGACCCTAAGGATTCATCTGACACACAAGTAATATTCTGCTGTAACAATACAAACTTCTCACAGGAATTTGCAGAGTTATTTATGAGGAAAACATCAGAAAATGTGTTCATTATTTTTCCTTGGTAAATATGCTGAAATATTTTGTAAAGCGGTAATAGGCCATCATTGCAGGAACAGTCCACAGGGAATCTGCTGATGGAGATGTCAGTATTTTATAAAATATAGGAAATAATCATTTTGCTATCAGTATGGGTCATGTTTTTCAGGCAGTAATGACCAGCCTTCAACTAATGTTATCAGCTGGATCTCATTTTTGATAAACTGGTATATTTCAGTTTACCTCTAATCATTTTTTTTCATATTCATGTTAAAAGACAAAGATAAACAAATCAATTCTAAATGAACAAAACTTTGAATGAATTTCTCAAAAACTTCCCAATGAATCTGAACTTTTTGGGATTCGTGTCCTTCAGAAAACACACTAAGTAGCGGCCACTATGTTACAGTTCAGAAGACAGAGAAGAAGGCATCTTCAACCAAAAATGGATAATTTTTGGACCATTTTTTTATTGAAAAGAAAAATCAGACAATACAGGGTCTTTTTAAGCAGGATGTATGTTACCACCGGCTACCATCTGTTTACCCATAGACATACTGAATATGTCACTGTCACTTTGACATTACTAATGCAGTCATGGTATTACAGTTTGAAAGGGGTTGGATACAGCCTTAGGAAACTTCAGAGTGTTATACACAAATTCAGGGCAATTGGGGCACTTTAAATTGGGACCAATTTTCTTTTTGGATCAAATCGAGTCTGGCAGCCGATTCGACCAAATCAGATCATTAAATAATTTTGGGAACTTTGCTCGTTTTTATTACAAGGTTTTCCAGGGAGAAGGTACATTTAAAAAATATGGGGAAGAACACGTTAAAGTTACTTAAGCCCACACCCTTCTCTTCTTATGACCTTAAAAGATCTCCATGAATGTTACATCACACAGTTCCTAGACTGTTTCTCTAATCAAAAAGACCTGCTAGATCTCTCCTTGTTAACTACAGTCGATTTCTATTTTGGCACTTCTAATGATCTTCAACTTACTTACTCATCGTTCTCTAATCCTGAAGGCCTTAGTAGCCCCCTATAAATTGCTATTTACCACCAGAAGAGACCTCACTTCATTCAAAAGACTCTCCAGTTAATCCGCCAGAACATTTATTATCCGGGCTTTGTAGTCACCTTCAGAGTCTAGGCCTTAAATCGACCACTAAGAAGGCACTTCATCTCCTCTTGGGAAAGAGATGTTTCCATTTCTAATTGAAAGTGGGCCTAAACAATTATATTTGAGGTCTCACAGTCAGTCATAGTGTCTTTCATTACAGAAGAACTCTTACAAAATAATCATTCGTTGATACTACACCCCAAATAAACTTGAGATAAAGAAACTACTATCTGACAATTGCTGGAGATGCTTAAGGGAGTCTGGGACCTACATTCATTTGTGGTGGCATTGTTCTGTGGTAAGTTCCTTTGGGTCTCTGATTTAAAACTTATGTTCATTGAGGGAGACCCTCATGTCAACAATGCTCCTAATAAACATCTGCCTGACTCCTACATCCATATCTACCCTAAAACAGTTTTTCTGTTTTTCTTGGCTTCTAAAACGATTATCCCATTAACCTGAAAAAAATCGAAACCCCTTCTATCTCCTAATGTCTCTAGAAGGTAAATCATATCTATAACTTGAAGAAGCTCTCAGTGTGGGTGTCAGTCTCCCATCCACATTTCCAAAAGATTTATAAACCCTGGTTCAATGCTGCTCTATATGAGGTTGCTGCCTCATATGTAGAATTTTAGGCAAATTGTGAGGCATGGGCCAATTAAACAGATCACCTTCTGGTTAACTAATTCCATAGTCCTGGTCTAAAAGTCCTTCTGGACACAAACATTGACTTGCTTCCGTAGCGGTAGTTTCTGATATAATGTATCCTCATTGTTATGTCCATTTTCTCCGAAGCACTTCAAAGCCACTTTTTCTATAGTTTTGAAGTTTTACTCCTGGATTTCTAGATGTATCTTCTCATCAGGGGAGCACACTAATGAGAGTACATGAGGAGGTTTAGAAATGCTTTGAAAAGAGGCTTGAATACTTTGAAGGTTTTGGAAACCACCAAGGGCTAAACATCCGCAAGAAAATTGTTCTGCCTTATGTTAGTATACATGGTAATGACCATACCCGGCCATATTTCTCAGATAATAACTCAAGAGGGTGTCTTTGAGAGGCTGAACAGATATCGTCAGTCAAGAGCAGGCCAGGAAGATGATTTTCCCAGAGAGATCACTTTGTTTTGACATGATGGGATTTTCGAAGTCATCTAGTCATAGGAGCGAGATTCTTCTTTATGATACTGCTAATGACTTACAACAAGCTACAAATGTCTTCATTTGCAAAGAGTGTTTTAAGCAAAAGAAGAATTCTATTAATATTGAAGAATAATGTGGATGATGAAATATTGCATCGTTCCAACATTAAGGGGCCATTACAGATTCAGCAAATAAAGATTATTCATAGTATAAGAAAAAGCTATAACATTTACATTTTCAAAATTTCACTCAACTTCATCACAGAGTGGCTAAATACCCTTAAAGGCTATGTACACCTTCAGGGGCAATTTTTTATGATTGTATTTCACTCATTTTGATCTAAAAATATTTTTTTCAATTTGGCCGTTATTAAAAAATATTTAGACTTTCTGTCACAAAGGGTTAACTGTCTAGCTGTGTGAATCGTACTTTCACTTTGTGTCATCTAATAACTCTTATGTCTAAATTACTAAAAGGTCCAAAAAGGTACACTTATTTAAGCCACATTCTAGTCAGTAAGATAAGAATTGAGCTATAATGAGTGTTTAGAAGGTCAGGGATCAGAGATAAAGAGCTGTCAGCTGAGCTGCCAGACAGAACAGAGGGAAAACAGACAGCATGCTCCTAGAGAATCTCAAGGCTGTACCGAGAAAATGGCTCAACATTTTTTTTTTCATACAGACCAACTGAAAAATAATTTAACTCAAAATGAGTACAATGCAATAATAAAAAAATATGCCCAAAAGGTGTACATACCCTTTAAGTTAAGATATATTTCCTTGATTTCTTAATATCTAGAGCAGTTCTATAGTCTTACCAGTATATTTTTAAGCTCAAGCTTGTCTACTTAAAACCATATGATGAGGACCTAGGCTACAAATTGTCATTTACACTTTTTCTAGACACAATACTGAGGAACAGGCCTTCCTAATTTTTATTTTAAGTTATAGCAGAAAAGACTTACTATTAGTTTGGACTTTTGGTTTCATGTTAATTTAAATCTTCCAAACATTGGGTTACTCTGGAACAGAAGCTAACTTATCTGCTCTTATAGTCACTCCTCTGATTTTGTCCTGATAGCAGACATCCCATATGCTCAGAAGAAACCTGTTTGAAGGCACCTTTGAGGAAATGAGATGTGATGGTACATAAGGGTTTTTGTGGACCCTTTACTCCACTTTTTTCCAATCCACTCAAAGTTTTTCCTACCCTTTTTTCATTGAGTCCGTCCAAAGACTGCCTGTTTCCGTTGTTAGTGTTAATACTTGATATGAGGCCCAATTCCAACATGTTTTAACATGATCCATTCTTCCATTTCTCAATATCCTCCAATCTTCAAATCTTCCGTGATGCTTCTCTTGGAAGAAATACATGAAATTATGATCCTACCTCCTCTCTTTAGAGAGATCTCTGCCTTCATCTTCCTATCTCTCTTTTTGAGGGTTTATTCCTACTGAAATATCTATCATACATTAACATTGTGGGATGGGATGATGATCTAGGCTTTGTGAAGGCTTGAGAGGACATAAATGGTGAAGCATATGTGACAATGAAAGCCTCAAGCTTCCCCTTGCCCATGCATCTCAGAAAAGAGGTGTCCTGTGACACTACACTCACTGCTGATCGGGAAAAGGGTACCATGTTATATACAAGTATATGGTAGGACTGTGATGAAATAAAGTGTTTTTGGGATTTTGCCAAAAAGTCTACCACACTATAAGTGGTAGGGGTGCAGGAAATTTTCAGAAAACTTCCCTTTAAACCAGCCTAACATCCAAAAGAAGGTGCTATTGAGATACTGTCTGAAAGTAGCTATAGTAGATTATTCATTCCACTGGCACTCAACTCAGACGCCTCATATTTCCCAAAGGAACTGTCCAGCACACACTCGAGTGGTACCCAAAAATGTATGCAGGTTTGCCAATTGTGAGACAGTTCTCCTGATTTTTAATTACTTTTCACATTTCTCCCTTTCTTTTCTTAAATTTCTATACATCCTTGTTTTTCTCTCCTTCCCTTTCCTGTCTTTTTAGCTCTTTTTTTTCTGCTTTTTCTCTTTACTTTTTTATACTGTATCCATAGGTTCCTGGATTTGGGCTCTCTTGCCCTTGTGTGCTCCTCCACCAATATTCTTTATCTACCACTTTTCTGGAGACTTTGATCAGAGATGTTGGTTCCTTCTACAGTATAGCATTGTATGAGACCGACTCTACTCAATGCTGCCCATACACCTTTTATATTTATTGCTCTTCTAGGGAATGCGTGCAGTGTAGGGGGGGGGCTATTCAGGTTCATGCTGCAGTTTGTTTATCTGTACTCTGCTATTCCTCTTATAAATTTGTAAATACATGTATGGATAAATTAGATAAAATGGGTCTTACCAATTGGCCAGTTGGGGGTGTACCCCTATATGGACTGACACTATCCAATCACTGTTGAAAATATCAGACTATCTAGGGACAAGACCCAACTGTAATGGTAGCACTAAGCTAGCACCCAGTGTTGGGTGTCAGGAGAGCTGACCTGATCAAAACAGCAATAGATATCAGCCACTGAGGATTGGGTATGGCAGTGAGACATTATGGATTTTCTGTGAGGCTACCTTTAAAAACTATTGTGCAACGATCACAATGTAAATATAAAAACAAAACTTGAAAGGGTTGGCCCCTCTGGGACAATGATGGCATATCTGTAGAACTTGCCATGAATGTCAGATAGGTGTGGGTCCAACCACTGGGGACAGCTCCTATCTTCAGAACGGGACCCCTGAAGTGAACAGAGAGCAGTTGTACATGCGCGGCCACCCTCCATGCCGGTTCAGCAGTCCCATAGTGGAAAATGGAGTGGTGACTTGGCTTGTATGGTTGCACTTTCCATTTACCACTTTGGAACTTCCAAAAACAAGCTTTTTTAACAAGTTTTATAGTGATGAATGGAGAACCCACCTCGCATGCGTCATGCGCTCTCCTTCACGTTCATTCCGGGGAGAGAAGCGGGTCCCAGAAGTGGGATCTGCACCTATCTGGCATTGATGACATGTTCTGGTGATATGCCCTCAATGTCTGAGATGGGCCAGCCACTTTAACAGTTTGGCAGGACAGCTATGAACATTGAATTTACTTTGCAAACATTTTCTAACTATAGAAGCAAGTTGTCAACTGCACTGATTTGCTCCATGGTCAGAGCTCGGGGCATACTGTCACAGCTAATACATCAAGCTGGCGAAAGGGTTTTTCTGAGATTACACCTGTCATTTTGTGCAGATCTGCTTCCAGTGACAAGAGTTGGTGAACTAATTGGTAAGATCCAGCTTACTGTATTATTAACCCCTTAAAGGAACTGTGTCCTCAGAAAATGACCTATTATTTTAATCATATTTTTATGTTGAACATATTTTGAAATTCTCCATGTCTATACTATAAACAAAAACCATAAAATCCTGCAGTTTTCTAACTGGCCACTAAGCCTAATAATTGGCGTCACTTCTTGGTCTATGCACTGTATCTGTTTCACTTTACTGCAGTTATCTGCTTATTGGTGATAATCAGGATCGGCCAATAACAAAAGGTGATTGAAAAGCTTATCTATTCTTTCCTTGTACAATGACTCTGTACAGGTCACAGAGCACGCCTAGAGGTCAATAGAGAAAAATATTAAAAGGTTTTTTTTTTTTTTTTTTTAATTTTTAGTATTTTTTTTATATTTTAAAAACTTTAAAGGGGTTCTGCAGGTTTTTCAAACTGATGATCTATCCCCTGGATAGATCATCAGCATCTGATTGGCGGGGGTCCGACACCCGGGACCCTCGCCGATCAGCTGTTTGAGAAGGCAGCAGCGCTGCAGGAGCGCCGCGGCCTTCTCTGTGTTTTCCTCAGGCCCAGTGACGTCACAACTAGTATCACTGGCCCGCCGATCAGATGCTGATGATCTATCCAGGGGATAGATCATCAGTTTGAAAAACCTGCAGAACCCCTTTAATACCTTATTAAGTCTCACTAGGGGACTTGCACATTTGATTGTTTGGTTACTGTACATTGCAATACTTTTGTATTGTAGTGTATAGCAATTTTATTGGCATCTAGTGTTGTTTAAGGAGCAATGATATGGCAAGCCTAGGGGTCGTAGACAGTGTAAGATGCACGGCACCAAAACACATAGCCAGCAACTTTGTGCTCTCATGCTGTATAAGTGACATGGCCACATAGCCCTCGATATCAGTGACAACCACATTGGCCCCTCACATATCCTTTTTCTAGCCCCCGACTCCCACTTCTTGCAGCTACCATAAAGACAATACAGGAAGGAAGCCTGTTTCTTCAGTATGACTGAACCTAGTGAATTAAAAATAAAAATAAAAAAATTGTGCCATCAACCCAATTATTTTTCTTCTGAAGAAACAGTAGGTGAAGGTAGAAGCTGCTTAGATGGTAGTGTACAGTCATGGCCAAAAGTTTTGAGAATGATACAAATATTAATTTTTACAAAGTCTACTGCTTCCGTTTTTATAATGGCAATTTGCATATACTCCAGAATGTTATAAAGAGTGATCAGCTTAACAGCAATTACTTGCAAAGTCAATATTTGCCTAGAAAATGAACTTTATCCCCCAAAACACATTTCAACACCATTGCAGCCCTGCCTTAAAAGGACCAGCTAACATCGTTTCAGTGATTGCTCCATTAACACAGGTGTGGGTGTTGATGAGGACAGGGCTGGAGATCAATCTGTCATGGTTAAGTAGAACGACACCACTGGACACTTTAAAAGGAGGCTGGTGCTTGGCATCATTGTTTCTCTTCTGTTAACCATGGTTATCTCTAAAGAAACACGTGCAGTCATCATTGCACTGCACAAAAATGGCCTAACAGGGAAGAGTATCGCAGCTAGAAAGATTGCACCTCAGTCAACAATCTATCGCATCATCAAGAACTTCAAGGAGCGAGGTTCCATTGTTGCCAAAAAGGCTCCAGGGCGCCCAAGAAAGACCAGCAAGTGCCAGGACCGTCTCTTAAAAGTGTTTCAGCTGCGGGATCGGGCTACCAGCAGTGCAGAGCTTGCTCAGGAATGGCAGCAGGCAGGTGTGAGTGCATCTGCACGCACTGTGAGGCGGAGACTCTTGGAGCAAGGCCTGGTCTCAAGGAGGGCAGCAAAGAAGCCACTTCTCTCCAGAAAAAACATCAGGGACAGACTGATATTCTGCAAAAGGTACAGGGAGTGGACTGCTGAGGACTGGGGTAAAGTCATTTTCTCTGATGAATCCCCTTTTCGATTGTTTGGGTGTAAAAGGGGATATTAATTATTGGTATTTTGGGATGTACCAATAATTAATATGCATAAATAGGCGTAACCCGCTTTCGCTAGTTCCGCCTATTTATGCCTATGTAAATCACCTACTGCCTTTCACGCGACCTAGAAGGGACTCAAAGTACACGTTATAAAACAATAAACACTATGAAAACACTGCACACTGTATTATAAATAATAACAATATTTATTAATTAACAATACAGTACACCAAAACCTAACTACGCTGCACAATCCCGTTAACTCCAACCACGTTACTAACTACGCACACATACACACAAATAGATAGCCGCCCTCCCCAGCCTAACTATATTACTATCCCTAGGGAGCAAAAGGGTTAAATTACAATACAGAAGCAACAGGGGATAACAAGGGGTTATGGCAGGGAAGGGGTTAACGGTATAGGGTTGTTCAGGGGTTGAATGGTATCCAGGGGTTGAAAGGGCAGGAGTACTGGCAGGGGTCTGGCAGCAGTAGTAGGCAGGGTAGTGGATAGCAGGGGTTATGGCAGGGTACAGGGCAGGGGTAAATCAGCAGTAGGGCAGGGCAGACAACAGGGCAACAGGGCAGGGGTTAACAGTGGGGCATGTGGAGTTGGCAGGGCTGGCACAGAGGTTCTGGGGTACACCAGGGGTTCTCAGGGGACTCAGCCTTCCAGGGGGATGCAGGGATCCAGGGGTTGCAGGGCAATCAGGGCAGCAGGGGTTAAATCAGGGCAATAGGGGTTAATGCAGGGAAAATAGGGCAGAGCAGGGGTCTGGAGCAGGGGTTGCAGGGCAGGGGTTAGGGCAGTCTGGGATACTCAGCCAATCCAGGGGGGGTTGCTCCAGGGGCTTGCTGCTCGTCTCCAGGGGGTTGTTCCAGGGGGTCTTCTGGGGGTCTTCTTGCTGGGGAGGCACGGCTCAACTGAAGAGCGCAGCGCGATCGGGTTATTTAAACCCGGTCGCGCTCGCTCCCGTGCTCCCACGCTGCCGGCGAGCGAGTGCGCCGGCAGCATGTGCACGAGTGCCGGCGCGGTGCTATGACGTCACCGCGCCGGCCCGCGCTGTTTCCCGGGCGGAGGTTCTCTGATCCTCCGCCTGGGGAGCGCTTTGTATCTCCGGCGCTTGTAATTACAAGCGCCGGAGGTACGCGCCGGACAGAGACAGGGAAACCTATTGTTTCCCTGTCCTGTTAATTGCCCCCAGCAGCGCTGAGGGTAATTAACAGAAGGGACAGAAGATCATATCGATCTTCTGTCCCTTTGAAGTACCTGGGACTGGACTAATTAGTCCAGTCCCATGTCTCCAGCTATCCCCAGCAGATGGCCATTGTCCATCTGCTGGGGGCTATGGGGGGGCACCCTGGCTATGACATGTATATAGATACATGTACATAACTGGGGATCATGTACATGCATCTATATACTTCTGGGTATATAAGGAAAGGGGGCCTCATTATATAAAGGGGAAAAGGGGCATGAGTATAAACATGGGGCATGAGTATAAACATGGGGCATGAGTATAAACATGGGGCATAAACAGGGGGACATTATATAAAGGGGCAATTATATGAATATATATAGATATAGGTGCATGTTAATGGGGGCACATGCACACATATCTATACATATATACATACATACAGTTAGAGCACCTGGTGGATATCCACATCCACCAGGGCTTTTAGGCCCATGTAGCCATGGGGCCACAGGCCCTAAATTTGGGGCCACCCATATATGCATATACATATGGGTATATGCATATATTGTAGGCGGCACCCACACTTCCTTCTACATTGGGACATCTGGAAAACAGCTTATTCGGAGAAGATGAGGTGAGCGCTACCACCAGTCTTGTCTCATGCCAACTGTAAAGCATCCTGAAACCATTCATGTGTGGGGTTGCTTCTCAGCCAAGGGAATCGTCTCTCTCACAGTCTTGCCTAAAAACACAGCCATGAATAAAGAATGGTACCAGAATGTCCTCCGAGAGCAACTTCTCTCAACCGTCCAAGAGCAGTTTGGCGATCAACAATGCCTTTTCCAGCATGATGGAGCACCTTGCCATAAAGCAAAGGTGATAACGAAATAGCTGAGGGAACAAAACATGGAGATTTTGGGTCCATGGCCTGGAAACTCCCCAGATCTTAATCCCATTGAGAACTTGTGGTCAATCATCAAGAGACGGGTGGACAAACAAAAACCTACAAATTCTGACAAAATGCAAGCATTGATTGTGCAAGAATGGACTGCTATCAGTCAGGATTTGGTCCAGAAGTTGATTGAGAGCATGCCAGGGAGAATTGCAGAGGTCCTGAAGAAGAAGGGTCAACACTGCAAATATTGACTTGCTGCATTAACTCATTCTAACTGTCAATATAAGCTTTTGTTCTTCATAATATGATTGCAATTATATTTCTGTATGTGATAAAAACATCTGACAAACACACATAAAAACCAGAGGGCAGCAGATCATGTGAAAATAGAAGATTTGTGTCATTCTCAAAACTTTTGGCCATGACTGTAGTGACAGCAGGATTAGTGTAGGTTCCTGAAGAGGTGGGTTTTCAGGCTGGGTTTTCAGGTTTTCAAGGTTGGGGAGAGTCTGATGTCTTGAGGTAGTGAGTTTCAGGGATTGGGGGATCACAAGAGAAATCTTGTAGATAATTGTGTGAGGATCAGTCAAGAGGAGAGAAAAGAAGGCATCGGGAAATAAAATCAGATATTTATGGAAGAGACAGAACATGAACAGCTTTGTATACTATTATTAATATTTCAATCTGAATTTGCTCGGCAGTGGAGAGTCAGTGAATGGATTGGCAGACGGGAGTGTTAGGCTACTTTCACACTAGCGTTTTTGCTGGATCCAGCTGGGTTCAGCAAAAACGCTTCCGTTACTGATAATACAACCGTCTGCATCCGTAATGAACGGATCCGGTTGTATTATCTATAACATAGCCAAGACGGATCCGTCATGAAAGTCAATGGAGTTCGGATCAGTTTTATATTGTGTCATGACAGAAAGAAAACCACATGCTTGCTGCGGTTTGCTGTCCGGTATAAGATCGCAACCAAATGTAACGGAATGCATTTTGAAGCGCTCCGTTCTGTTCAGTTACGTTTTGTCCCCACTGACAATGAATGGGGACAAAACAGAAGCGTTTTTTTTTTCCAGTATTGAGTTCCTATGACGGATCTCAATACCGGAAAATAGAGTTACGTTTTGTCCCCACCCCAGCCATAGAGGAAAAAACGAGTGGAGAGGTGGATTAACCAGGCAGCAGAGTTGCAGGTGAAGTGATCCTTCTACAGAAGAGCTGGATTTTAAGTTTGGTCATTCCGAAACATTACTGTGAGGTGCATCTTCTTGGTTCAAAAAATGAGTGGGGTCCCAAGTCCCTTCTAATGTTTCCCAATGATAAATAAAAACATTTTAGACAGGCAAGCATCAAGTTGTCTGTAGCACTGATGTACTGTAGTGACAAAGAAGCAATATGCTAGGGACATTAAAAAAAATTGAGAGAATTTTAACTAACTGTAAAATGTAATGGGCACTGGGTGTGGACCCACTGTACCAACTAACCAGTTTGACTCTAAGGCCCCTTTCACACGAGCGGGAGACTCGCATGTCTCCCGCAACGGATCTACAGGGCTGGACTCCGCACGGACAGGGATCGCATATAATGCTATGCGATCCCTGTCCGTGCGGAGTCCAGCCCTGTAGATGCGTTGCGGGAGACATGCGAGTCTCCCGCTCGTGTGAAAGGGGCCTAAGCTAGTCCTAAGGGTGTTATACACCAAGGGATGAAGCAATACTGACAGGCAGAAGTCAGGGTCAGAGTTCATGCAAATCCATGAAGCTAATCCAAGGTCAGGGCAGGCAGCATAGGGTCAATACGGTAAAGAGGCTAAGATCAGTGTAGGCAGTGGAAGAACAGAGTTGGTAAACAGGCAGAAGTTCAGTAGATGAGCAGACAGAATAGCACACCCGCACTGTTAAACTAGGAACCTAAGCTCAGGCAAGGAGTAAGAGGTTAGCCCCACATTTATAGTGGAAGCTAATTAACAATGAGAGGCAGCCGTGTATCTGCACACAGTAAGGAGAGGAGTGGTAGTTAAATGATTAATGTTCTTAAAGGCGTTATCCGAGTTATGAAAAAAATGTACACTCACCGGCCACTTTATTAGGTACACCATGCTAGTAACGGGTTGGACCCCCTTTTGCCTTCAGAACTGCCTCAATTCTTCGTGGCATAGATTCAACAAGGTGCTGGAAGCATTCCTCAGAGATTTTGGTCCATATTGACATGATGGCATCACACAGTTGCCGCAGATTTGTCGGCTGCACATCCATGATGCGAATCTCCCGTTCCACCACATCCCAAAGATGCTCTATTGGATTGAGATCTGGTGACTGTGGAGGCCATTTGAGTACAGTGAACTCATTGTCATGTTCAAGAAACCAGTCTGAGATGATTCCAGCTTTATGACATGGCGCATTATCCTGCTGAAAGTAGCCATCAGATGTTGGGTACATTGTGGTCATAAAGGGATGGACATGGTCAGCAACAATACTCAGGTAGGCTGTGGCGTTGCAACGATGCTCAATTGGTACCAAGGGGCCCAAAGAGTGCCAAGAAAATATTCCCCACACCATGACACCACCACCACCAGCTTGAACCGTTGATACAAGGCAGGATGGATCCATGCTTTCATGTTGTTGACGCCAAATTCTGACCCTACCATCCGAATGTCGCAGCAGAAATCGAGACTCATCAGACCAGGCAACGTTTTTCCAATCTTCTACTGTCCAATTTCGATGAGCTTGTGCAAATTGTAGCCTCAGTTTCCTGTTCTTAGCTGAAAGGAGTGGCACCCGGTGTGGTCTTCTGCTGCTGTAGCCCATCTGCCTCAAAGTTCGACGTACTGTGCGTTCAGAGATGCTCTTCTGCCTACCTTGGTTGTAACGGGTGGCAATTTGAGTCACTGTTGCCTTTCTATCAGCTCGAACCAGTCTGCCCATTCTCCTCTGACCTCTGGCATCAACAAGGCATTTCCGCCCACAGAACTGCCGCTCACTGGATGTTTTTTCTTTTTCGGACCATTCTCTGTAAACCCTAGAGATGGTTGTGCGTGAAAATCCCAGTAGATCAGCAGTTTCTGAAATACTCAGACCAGCCCTTCTGGCACCAACAACCATGCCACGTTCAAAGGCACTCAAATCACCTTTCTTCCCCATACTGATGCTCGGTTTGAACTGCAGGAGATTGTCTTGACCATGTCTACATGCCTAAATGCACTGAGTTGAAGCCATGTGATTGGCTGATTAGAAATTAAGTGTTAACGAGCAGTTGGACAGGTGTACCTAATAAAGTGGCCGGTGAGTGTATATAGCACTGTAAATCTGATGTGCAGCAATATATAACTAAGTTAAGAAAGTTTTAGGCAAGAAAATATATTTATATTTTCTCATTTCCCTGGTTCTCTTCTGGCCCTTTGTTTACCTGCAATAACAACAATCTCTGCCCCTCCCCCTGCTCTGCAAATGGAATTAATACAAGTGACATGTCTAACTGCTGGGATACTCAGCAGCATGTTGTATGTGTAGGACTACAAGTCCCAGCTGTACAATGACACTGCTGATACACACAGGATCATCTCCCTACCTGTTCTTGTGCAATACCCTAAAGATCTTCTCTAGTCTGTCAGCTCCCGTGCCCAGCATTTGTCTCCTCACTGCCTGCAGCTACTCAGTAAAGCCTTCAGTCTTGAGTCTGTGCTGGCTGAAGGGGTTAATGTTTGCTAATGAATCCAGGGAGAGAGCAGCAGCAGCCAACAGTGCAGGGGGCGTGGCCTGCACAGTGACATCTTGTGTATAGACCCTTATCTGATCTCTCAGGCTTGTGCACGAAACATCATCAGAGCAGGGAGAGAAGCTGACATCACAGGTCATGTGACCCTCAGTGAAATCTGAGGAAGGGGCCACTGAAATTAAAGTAAGTGCATTGAAAAACCATTACATTTGCCTAGTTAGAAACATACAAAGGACAAAAAAATAACTTGGACAAGTTGTGGTGCAGCAATGGGCACAAAGTAATTATTGTACCTATGAATCCTTGGAATACTCTGCTTGCTGCAAACAGAAAGAAGGTAATTCAAGTCTAATCCATAGTGACTCAGTATTAGAAATACAAGGTAACATGTAGAACACGTCAACCAAGATGTATGGATCAAATCAGAACATTTCACATCACCGGAGCTAGACAAACCAGTCTGAAGAAAGTGTTCTTCCTGGCACAGGCTTTAATCATTTCCCACGCACTCCGAGATGGAGTTCACAAGACAGACATCTTTGTTTTACTGACATCCAAGAGACGAGAGAGAACATAAATAAGGGCTGGTGAAATGTATAGACCGCTGTGACAGGTTTATATTTAGAGTGTAGGCAAACTTTTTCAATAGGAATTTTAAGTATACTATAAATTGTATTCTAGAATCTCTGCTGGTACATGAGAAGATGTTTCTACAATATGTCTTCATTATCATTATATTGTTTAGCATTGTCTAATGTATTAGGCAATATTGGATATTAATATTTTATTCATTCTGTTCACCCGTTCTCTTCACTTATAATATAATTTTTGTACTCATTTTAAAGATTACCTTAAACGGTTTTTCCAATTTACGGCATATCCTTAAAATATGCCAGTAAAGGGGTTGTCTCACTTCAGTAAGTGGCATTTATCATGTAGAGAAAGTTAATACAAGGCACTTACTAATGTATTGTGATTGTCCATATTGCCTCCTTTGCTGTCTGGATTCATTTTTCCATCACATTATACACTGCTTGTTTCCATGGTTACAACTACCCTGCAATCCATCAATGGTAGTCGTGCTTGCACAATATAGGAAAAAGCACTAGCCTATGTGCACTCCCATGGTCCCGGCCACCAGAGAGGCTGATGCTTTTTCCTATAGTGTGAGAGAACGATTGCAGGGTGGTCTGTAACCATGGAAACGAGCAGTGTATAATGTAATGGAAAAATGAATCCAGCCTGCAAAGAAAGCAATATGGAGAATCACAATACATTATTAAGTACCTTTTAGTAACTTTCTCTACATGATAAATGCAACTTTCTGAATTGAGACAACCTATTTAAAGGTTAACAGCCTAAAATAAATCTAGTAGAGCAATTAGAGCAATAAACAGGGAATCTCTGGATCCAAGTGAGGTACAGGGCTTGTTTTTTTTTTTTTTTTTTTAAGAAAGGGATTGTCAAGATATGATTTTCATTTTCTACTTTCATCATGGCATAACCCCTTTAATGTCTGATTGCTGTGGGTCTCACCTCTGGGCCCCACATCTGTCTGCTCCTAGCTTGAGAATGGAGCCTGGTCTGTGCCTGCGCCTCTCTCTCCATTCGTTTCTGTGGGACATCTGAAGATAGTTGAGTGCCCTTACCTGGCTACTTTTTGAAATCCTACAGAAGTGAATAGAGAGAGGCATGGATATGCCATAAATGTCCAGATGGGGCACACCCTTTAAAGATTTTCAAGCCAACAAACACAAAAATGCCAAAATACCTTGGTGGGCAGGGGAGTGGAGCACCCCAGGCCTGCAAGATAGAAGAAAAGGAGCAAAGAGCAAGTGCTGGGAAGCAAGGAAGTATGCCTCCCTTCACGGGACTGGCCAAAAAGGGGGTTTTGCAATTTCTCCCGAAATTGATTGAAAGTGATTCCTAGATATGAACATGGGAAAACAGCTTAGTTATTGTGCCATACTCAGCAGGAGGAAGGCTGGTCTTTCCCCCTCTGAGTCAGGAGTGCTGTGTAGTCTGATTGCATCAGCCAGTAAGTCTGGCCTTGGCAGCCACATTGTGAGACGCTGCATGGGTCTGTGCAGTGTGAGGCCTACTACAGGGGCTTTCCATTCTTAAATGCTGAGGCCAAGTTCCAAAGTTATGAGAGAAAGAAAACACATATTCACAGACTGTTGATGACCATAAGAGAGAGTGTGTGATAAGGTAACACAGGTCTATAATTTTAGACTTTGCTGTTTGTGGAAAGAGCATATTGCTTGGCACCCACCACACTTTGGTGATGGTTTGTTCATCTGATCTAAGATCTGCACTCCTCTCCCCAGAAATTGCAGAAATGGAAGAAGAAACAGTGTGCCCTCCACTCTGCATGATCCCAGGAAGCACTAGGATGAGGACAGCCAATATGAACCACTACCTCCTATCAGTGCTGTAACCCGTAACTGCAGTGTCCCACGCCGTGCTAGTAGTGAGTCCCTAAATATTTCAGCACGTCATTTTATACTAATGTCTATTTTGTATGTATTAAGCGGCACATTCCTAACAGGCTGATCATCACACTACATTTTAGCCACCACTAGATGGTGCCATAACATCTTATATAAGTAACTCGGCCTTTCACAGGAAGTTAGTTAAGTTGAGGAGTTAAGGAGTTAGATGGAGGAGAAGAGAGTGAAGTAACATCATGTAGTTTACTGAGTTTTGTTCCCCTTGGCACTTGCCAGCCTGGGGAAAGCTTCTGAAGGAACTAAGTTCTGAGTAGCACAGAGCCAGGGTGCTGCTTTACCACAGTCTAACAAGAAATGTAGTGGACATTTGTGTAAAGGCGACCGTTTCAAATAATTGAGCAGAGGATTGATGGCTGCCTCTAGGGAGACTGCCCTGTAGGTTGCAGAAACAAGTACGGATTTGATAGAGGTTCAAGAACCTGAAAGTCTAGTGTGACCAAGAGAAGCACAGCTGAGAAAGACACCATCTGACACCAGCAAAGTAACATAGTAACATAGTTTATAAGGCCGAAAAAAGACATCTGTCCATCCAGTTCGGCCTGTTTTCCTACAAGTTGATCCAGAGGAAGGCAAAAAACCCCTGTGAGGTAGAAGCCAATTTTCCCCACTTTAGGGGAAAAAATTCCTTCCCGACTCCAATCAGGCATCAGAATAACTCCCTGGATCAACGACCCCTCTCTAGTAACAATAACCTGTAATATTATTACACTCCAGAAATACATCCAGGCCCCTCCTGAACTCTTTTAGTGAACTTACCATCACCACCTCCTCAGGCAGAGAGTTCCATAGTCTCACTGCTCTTACCGTAAAGAATCCTCTTCTATGTTTCTGTACAAACCTTCTTTCCTCCAGGCGCAGAGGATGTCCCCTCGTCACAGTCACAGGCCTGGGGATAAATAGATCAAAGTAAAGCCTGAATACACCAACAACCAAGCCTGTTGTCTGGGATTGCAGCTTAACCCCAATACTGGAAGCAAAAGAAATTCTTCTGTATCATATCTAGCTCAAGGCATTTGAGTTAAGTGAAGTTCCGGTTATTTATCAGTCATTGACTCTTCTTCTTTTCCACCACCCTCATCTGCACTTTATTGTGCTGGCGTCACGAACACCAGGGACCCTACCTCACCTGCACCTAAAAACCAGACCACCAAGGACTCCTCAACCACCATCTGGCAGGGGATCCCTGAACACCAGAGTGTGCCCCGAAGGAACTGGTGCTAACTTTCCCTACACTGCATGCCGGCACAGGGAGGTCTGCTAACTGAGTAAACAACTACTAAACTACTACACCCATCAGCCCACCGCATTCACAATTTGCACTGCTGCGGCCCGGTCACTACTATTACTTTCCTCCCGACTCTCCCCCTGCGGGTCGCTGCATATGCAAGGGTGATGAAGGATGAGGCCTGGAGAGGAGCCTCAGGACTTGGAGGATTCTGCTAGAGGTACATGGTACGGTGATCAGTCAACCATGAGGTTGTTACAGAATTCTTTTCAAATCATAATGTGAAAAATACCTTTTAATGAGGCATTAGCATCAAATATAGGCAGCACAATACAGACTGTAATCCAGGACTCATTACTAGACCATATCCAGCAAATTTTCTAAGCACCTTGTTTCATTTTCTCTGGAAGAGGCGAAAGTTCCTGTAAATGTCTCATATCCTAATGAGGCTCCAGCAACATAATGACAATACAGATTCACGTTTTGTTTTCTCTTTAGGCAAACAGTGTACGTGACTTGTCTGCAACAGATTAAATGTAGAAGGGAAAGCAAAGGTCATCGTTCAGAACGCTAGTGATGTCAAGTTGAAAGAGAAAGAGACTTGATGATCAGTGGCTGGATAGTTGGAGAAGGAGGACAGTTTCCTTGGAGACAGTTCTCGGAGGACAACAGACTTTTTTTTATC
The DNA here is from genome assembly GCA_900303285.1 of Rhinella marina. Taxonomy (NCBI): domain Eukaryota; kingdom Metazoa; phylum Chordata; class Amphibia; order Anura; family Bufonidae; genus Rhinella; species Rhinella marina. The sequence continues at coordinate 20,333 of ONZH01010536.1, read as the reverse complement.
ATTTATTACAAAGTTTTCAAAATTCACAGTCAACAAACTGAAGACATGAAACATGTTCTGGTTGGCTGATTAACAAGAGAGACATTTGTTTTTAAAAACTATATATGATATAACTGCAGCTGTAGTGCTATAGTCTAACAGGTATGCATACGCATTAGTCTAAAGTTATTTAAACAGGACAATTTCAACCAAAACGAAAGTTCACCGGATGACATTTAACCATGCTGACCAACGATAGACCATTTTCACTTGAAAAGAAGTCAGACATGTTTAATACTTTCATCCAATAGTTGGACGAAAGATCTTTCTTTGAAAAAACGGTTTCCACCCAGTTTCATTGAACATGTATGGGTAGTCTGAACAACTGTCAAGTAAAATGTGTATGGCCGTGTCTACAAAATGAACGTTCAGCAGATGTTTGTTTCATCGACTACTGTTCAACTTCTAATGTGTATGGCAAGCTTAACCCCTTCAAGACACAGCCAGTTTTTACCTTCAGGACCAAGCCACATTTTGCTAATCTGACATGTTTCACTTTATGTGGTAATAACTTTGGAACACTTTCACTTATCCAAGCCATTCTGAGATTGTTTTCTCGTGACACATTGTACTTCATGTTAGTGATAAATTTGAGTCAGTATGTCTTACTTTTATTTATTAAAAAACCCAAAATTTACAGACATTTTGGAAAAAATCACAATTTTCTAAATTTGACTTTCTCAGGTTTTCTGACAGATAGTGGTACCTCACAAAATAGTTCTTACTTTACATTTCCCATATGTCTACTTCATGTTTGCATCATTTTGTAAATGTTATTTTATTTTTTTAAGATGTTAGAAGACTTCAGAGTTTAGAAGCAAATTTTAAAATTTTCCAGAAAATTTCCAAAACCCACTTTTTAAGGACTAGTTCAGTTAGAAAGTCAATTTGTAGGTTAACATAGTAGAAACCACCCATTAATGACCCCATTTTAAAAAATACACCCCTCAAGTTATTCAAAACTGACTTTACAAACTTTGTTAACCCTTTAAGTGTTCCACCAGAATTAATGAAAAAAGGAGGTGAATTTTTAAAATTTCAAATGTTTTTTGCAGATTTTACCATTTAGATGCATTTTTCTTGCAACCCAGCATGGGTTAACAGCAAAACAAACCTCCATATTTGTTATCCTGATTCTTAAGTTTACTGAAGCACCCAATATGTGGTCATAAACTGCTATGTGGATGCACAGCGGGGCTCAGAATGGGAGGAACACCGTGTGGCTTTTGGAGGGCAGATTTTGCTGGAATAATCTTCAGGCACCATGTTGCATTTGAAGGCTCCCTGAGGTACCCCAACAGTGAAAACACCGCAAAAGTGACCCAATTTTAGAAAATACACCCCCCAAGGAATTTGTCAAGGGGTGTACTGAGCACTTTGGCCCAATAGCCATTTCATAGAATTTAGACAAACTTTGCAGTAATAATGAAAAATGTCATATTTTACAAGAATATCTCAATTTAGGCCCAATTATTTTATTTTAACAAGGGGTGTCAGGAGAAAATCCACCCCATAATCTGTTACCCATTTTCTCCTGAATACATCAACACCCCATATGTGGTTGAAATGTGCTGTATGAGCACACAGCGGGGCTCAGAATGGGAGGTACCCTGTATGGCTTTTGGAGGGCAGATTTTGCTGGAATAATTTTCAGGCACCATGAGGTAGCAGTAACAGATTAAGGTAACAGTGAAAATGGCAAAAACGAGGCTCTAGGGGTGCTAGAACCTAAAAGGAAATCAAAGAAATGCCTCATTTAATAAAATGACACCCTTCAATATATTCATCTAGGGGTATAATGGGAATTGTTAAGGTTTTTTGTTATTTGTATTTTTTTTGGGGGGGGGCTTTGGTCTATCAAATGGAAAAATGCCAAACTGAAAATGTCCTCCCATGGATTAATTAAGACATTAATGAAATTAACTTAATGGATATCAGTGGAGGTGTGATAAACTTGGAAGCATTCTCCAATGCAGAGGCCCGGTTTAGAGGGGCAAGTCTGACAGTAGTGAGTGGTGTCTTTCCTAAATCCTCTAATCGAGCAAACTCAACACCTTTTTTGGGGTCGCCTTTTTTTTTTCTGTGGGGGGAAGTACTCCAGAGAAATGCTGCCCATGTATTATTCTTGAGACCCCAGAAGTACTGCTGATAGAAGTACTGCCCTCTCCTTCCTGAACGCCAAAAATCAATTTTTTTATTATTTTTTCCTGAAATTCCAAGAAGGTACCCCCATGACCAGCTGTTCTATGAATGACAAAGGCATTATATAGTGACACTTGGGTTAGGTAAACAACTATTTTTTGGTACCATATCTTAGATTTTTTTAAGGCACTGTAGGGCTTTAGTACCTGGTCTGAAAGATCCACTCCGCCCATGAACTTATTGTAATCCTGGATACACACAGGCTTGATGTTCTGCTCTGTGGTTCCTCGGACTGGGACTGGGGTGGACTGATTTGCATGGATGGTAGTTAACACAAGAACATCCCGTTTGTCCTTGTATTTTACCAGCATCAAATTTTCTGAGCAAACAGCGATGCTTTCCCCGCGACGCACAGTCTGGTCAATAAAGGATTTAGGGAGCCCTTTTTGATTTCTTCTAATTGTGCCACATGTGACTATGCCTCTGGCAGCAAGGCACTTGAGGAGAGGGACACTATTGTAAAAGTTGTCCAAATATAGATGGTATCCGTGGTCCAGCAGGGGGTAGACTAAATCCCATACTATCTTCCCACTTATACCCAGAACCGGGGGACAATTGGGTGGCTCAATTTTTGAATCTTTACCTTCGTAAATACGAAAACGCAGTGTATACCCAGATACACTTTGGCATGCCTTATATTACTTCACACCATACCTAGCCCTTTTATTAGGCAGGTACTGGCGGAAATGTAATCGGCCTTTGAAGTGGACCAGTGATTCATCCACTGAGAGGCATTTTTGGGGGGTATATACTTGGCTAAATTTTGAATTGTAATGGTCAACCACTGGCCTCATTTTAAAGAGTCTGTCATAACTGGGGTCACTTGGGGGTGGGCATTCGTTATTATTGCTGAAGTGTAGGAACCTTAGAATAGCTTCGAAATGAGTCCGGGGCAAGACAGTAAAGAGGGGTGTGATGAAGAATATCTTTGTTCCAATACGAACGTATTGTTGGTTTTTTTGTAAGGCCCATGCTTAGGACAAGTCCCCAAAACTTTTGCATTTCCGTTGTGTTAGTAGGGGTCCATTTGTGGAGCCTTGCCATATAACTTTCTGGATGGGAGGCAATAAATTGCTCTGCATATATATTTGTTTGTTCCACCATCAGGTTAATTAGGTCATCAGTGAAGAATAGTTTGAAAAAATTAATTTCACTGAAACCTGTGGTATCTACATTGATGCCTGGAGTGGCGGTAAATTCAGGTACCTGGGGCACATAGTTATCTGTGGGGATCCATGAAGAATCAATTGTACGGGGCTGAGACGGGGCTGCACTACCCCTGGGACGCCTACGAGGGGGTTCATCACTAGATGATTCACTTGAGGAAGATGACACTAAAAATGTCACTTCTTCTCCACTGTTGGAGTCAGTGTCCTCAAAAAGCACTGCATATGCCTCTTCGGCAGAGAAAAAACGTTTACTCATTTCAAACTGTAAACTAACGTATATTTTTTTTGTCTTTTTTGTCTTTTTTATCTTTTTTTGTCTTTTTTGTCTTTTTTATTTTTTTTTATATTTTTTATTTTTTTAAATAGAACAGCTAAGTAAAAAACACCCTGAGTCACTTGGCAATTATTGACAGGTGTCACAATTAGCACAGATGGCTGGCGATGAGCCTCAGGAGGCTGAAAATTATATACAGGGGTATTAGTGCCAATATCTGTACTATGGCACAACAGAGGTTAATTTATTATTTCACAGTTATAGGTGAAATATAGGTGAAATCCAGGAGACTTATATTTTACGGAATGGTGCCACTTAAGCACAGGACACAAGTATGTAGACACAGGAGAATGGCACACGTAGTGACAGGATTCATTTATTTATTTTTTTTTATGTAACTTGGGAGTGTGTGACGAACGGACTGGTGGAACTGACAGGAGTCTTGACTGACGGATTAAAGCGACAGGTGTCTTGATGGATTGACTGATGGAACTGACAGGTGTCTTGATGGACTGACTGATGGAACTGACAGGTGTCTTGATGGACTGACTGATGGAACTGACAGGTGTCTTGATGGACTGACTGATGGAACTGACAGGTGTCTTGACGGACGGATTAAAGCGACAGGTGTCTTGATGGATTGACTGATGGAACTGACAGGAGTCTTGACTGACGGATTAAAGCGACAGGTGTCTTGATGGATTGACTGATGGAACTGACAAGTGTCTTGACGGACTGACTGATGGAACTGACAGGTGTCTTGACGGACTGACTGATGGAACTGACAGGTGTCTTGACTGACGGATTAAAGCGACAGGTGTCTTGATGGATGGATTAAAGCGACAGGTGCCTTGATGGACTGACTGATGGAACTGACAGGTGTCTTGACGGATGGATTAAAGCGACAGGTGCCTTGATGGACTGACTGATGGAACTGACAGGTGTCTTGACGGACTGACTGATGGAACTGACAGGTGTCTTGACGGATGGATTAAAGCGACAGGTGCCTTGATGGACTGACTAATGGAACTGACAGGTGTCTTGATGGACTGACTGATGGAACTGACAGGTGTCTTGACGGACTGACTGATGGAACTGACAAGTGTCTTGATGGACTGACTGATGGAACTGACAGGTGTCTTGACTGACGGATTAAAGCGACAGGTGCCTTGACGGACTGACTAATGGAACTGACAAGTGTCTTGATGGACTGACTGATGGAACTGACAGGTGTCTTGACTGACGGATTAAAGCGACAGGTGCCTTGACGGACTGACTAATGGAACTGACAGGTGTCTTGACGGATGGATTAAAGCGACAGGTGCCTTGACGGACTGACTAATGGAACTGACAGGTGTCTTGATGGACTGACTGATGGAACTGACAGGTGTCTTGACTGACGGATTAAAGCGACAGGTGCCTTGACGGACTGACTGATGGAACTGACAAGTGTCTTGATGGACTGACTGATGGAACTGACAAGTGTCTTGATGGACTGACTGATGGAACTGACAGGTGTCTTGACTGACGGATTAAAGCGACAGGTGCCTTGACGGACTGACTAATGGAACTGACAGGTGTCTTGACGGATGGATTAAAGCGACAGGTGCCTTGACGGACTGACTAATGGAACTGACAGGTGTCTTGACGGACTGACTAATAGAACTGACAGGAGTCTTGACGGACAGATTAAAGCGACAGGTGTCTTGACGGCCGCACTGATGGAACTGACAGGTGTCTTGACAGACGGATTAAAGCGACAGGTGTCTTGACAGACTGACTAATGGAACTGGCAGGTGTCTTTACGGACAGATTTAAGTGACAGGTGTCTTGACAGCCGCACTGATGGAACTGACAGGTGTCTTGACAGCCGCACTGATGGAACTGACAGGTGTCTTGACAGACGGATTAAAGCGACAGGTGTCTTGACGGACTGACTGATGGAACTGACAAATGTCTTGACAGACGAATTAAAGCGACAGGTGTCTTGACAGACGGACTGATGGAACTGACAGGTGTCTTGACGGACTAAACAGGACGGATCTGTCACTGACGGGCAAATCAGGCACAGAAGAGTGGCAAATCGGCACTGAAGGGGTTAATTATGTATTAGGCAGGGGATGATGTGACAGGGGATGTTTTATGTGGCAGAACTGAGGTAACAGATCACAGTGTGATGACACAGAAGTGATCTGTTACACTTATTAGGGCAAAGAGTGGCGCTGAAGGGGTTAATTTTTTACTGGCAGCTTTTTTCACTGAGAACCACTGTGTGTCTCCTTCTCTGATCGCTTTCCCTGACAGGAATGGGGACGATCAGAGAAGGAGACAGCTTGATCCTCCCTAAATTAACATTGTGCGCTGTGATTGGTCACACTGTGTTAAGTGACCAATCACAGCGATCCCCGGCCAGTGAGCGATGCGATTCGCTACTGGCTGGCGTCATTGGTTGTCTAGCAACCACAGCGCTCAAGCTTTGCTGAACTGTCACCGCGTCGCTCCGTGTGGTGACAGTGTCAGCATATCACGTACATGCACGTGGGAATGCGGTAAAGCACCACATTCCCCCACGTACATGTACGTGATATTGGGGGAAGGGGTTAAAGGGGTATTCCCATCTCACAGATGTAGTTTGTATAGTTAGATATAGCCATGCCAATATTATTACTAATAGAATGTATTTATAGAAAATGTACCATTTAGAAGATTTCCCTATTTGTATATCCATTGTCCCACACACATCAGTCAGGCCGTTGCCCCTGGTTACGGCCGCCACAGCCACGTAGTAGTGGTGGCCGGCTTAATTCTTTTTCAAACCCGCTCTGAGGTACAGTAATTGCTGTATTGTGAACGCACATAGCATGAACATGCGGAGACACATCTTAGGGCACTTTCACATCTGCGTTTTGGACGCTACCAGTCCAAAACGCAATGGTCAGGATCTGTCCAAAACGCAGACTTTATACACGGATCCTTTTCCACAGAGATGAATCGATCATGGAACAGGATCCGTTTCTCTGCGTTTTGGAAGCGCAGACAAAAATGCCACAACCCTAAGATGTGTCTCCTCATGCTCATGTAATGTGTGTTCACAATACAGCAGTTACCTCAGAGCGGGTTTGAACAGGAGCAAGCCGGCCACCACTACTACATGGCCGCGGTGGACGTAACTAGGGGCAACGGCCTGACTGATGTGTGTGGGACAATGGATATACAAATAGGGAAATCTTCTAAACGGTACATTTTATATAAATACATTCTATTAGTAATAATATTGGCATGGCTATATCTAACTATACAAACTACATTTGTGAGATGGGAATACCCCTTTAAGTCTCCAACCTGTGGACCTCCAGGTTGAAGATCTGTAGTTTAAAGCTTTTTTCAGCTAGGAGACAATATTTCTCCAGATGGTCCACCACACCTTCCAGAGTCTAAAGCTAGCCATGCACATTGGATAATATTGGGAATCCCAACTCTCCCCTGATGGCCAAAATCCATCAGTTCTTTTGCCCCAATAGCCCTTTCAGTTACTACCAACTGTAGTAATTCTTGTGGTGGACACAGGACGATATGTCCAAAATATGAACAAAACAATATGCAATACAAAACTATTTACAATTTGCAGATACCCCCAGGTCTGAGATTCTGCACATATATTTAATAGGAAACTAATTAACCTGAGGAAATGGAAGAAAGTTAGAGAAACAAGGGTATAACTATAGGGGCTGCCTTGGCACCGGAGATGGGACAAAAGCCCAAGAGGACACCAGTACTGTAAATGATACATGGTAGTTGGGGGGCTGTTGCACTAGGGCCCAGGAGTACACAGAGGAAACCCCTGCAAACAATAGAACTTCATGTTGATTTAGCTAAACTACTAACCCTCAGAGATGTCATCTGTTTTGCAGTTTGGCACATTCTGTGAATCTGTGGCAGTGCTAGCACTGGGCACCTGCCCCCAGCCTCAAAGCACCTTATGGTTATCTAGGGATCATACCTATGGTTATCTGAGATCCTAGCCTTGTGCTGAACGGTATATTGATTTACAGTTTGCCAGGATTTAGACAAATGGAGGCACAATGAAATGGGCTGTTATCCATCCTTGAGGATAAGATGTGGAGCATCCACTCTTCATCTATTGTGGTACAATGAGCTTCAAAGTGGGCATTCCACAGGGGACCTCACATGTCTGTTTCAGTAACTACTTAACATTTCCCATATCTAGAAACATCCATCTGGACCTTAATTGCAAACTGCTGGCATTTCTTATATAAATCGTCGAGGGATGGGGGGGGGGGGGGTATGGCTATAAATATGGAGGTAGACAGGTTAGAAAGGGGTCAGAATATATTGGTGGGGGGAATAGATGGTGGGGGTTGGATTACAAAAGTAGATAAGGAGATCCATCAGTTGAAAACCAACTCTGAAGGAGATAAAAAAAGATCAAAAGGATCACAAAATAAATTTCCTAAAAGTGTAAAATTTGATGACAACTTAAAATATATGTTCACAAATGCCAGAAGTCTAGCAAGCAAAATGGGAAAGCTTGAGGCCTTGGTACTGGAGAAACATATTGATGTAGTTGGTGTTGCTGAGACATGGCTGGACTCTTCTCATGATTGGGCTGTAGACCTTCAACTCTTTAGAAACGATAGGGCTAAACACAAAAGTTGGTGGTGTATGTCAAGTTCAGCGGATGTGGATCCACTGTGTCACGAGAATGTCTTCCTCGGAGGGTGTTGTCTAAGTGTACCTTCCGTTCTTCACACTGTCAAATTCAGCGGATGTGGATAAACTGTGTCACGAAAATGTCTTCCTCGGAGGGCGTTGTCTAAGTGTACCTTCCGTTCTTCACAGTACCCCTGATGGTGGGGATAGACTTTCCCGGGGAAGTACACCAGGTTGCTACCTCTCGAGGTGAGACAGTACTCGTGACAGCTGGCCAAGATGGACCAGGTACTAAGGTGCAAGACACCAGAGAGACAGACGCTAAGTAGATGACTGTAGGAGGGAACACACTGTGAGCACACAGGGACGGGTCAGACAGGAACAGGAGTCAGGTGCTGGATAAGTGGTGTGCACACTACAGAAGGGCTAAGGCAGGGTTCACACTTGTGCAGATCTGGGAAACCGGAGGAACTGGAAACACGGACAGGAAACTGCAGGAAGCGGTACAGGAACCTTTGCAAGTCAGGGATGACTTATAGACACTCAGGCAAGGAGTGAATGTCCAAGAAGGCTTATATAGTTTCAGACAGGAGGAAGGGGGAGTAACCAATTAAGGAGCTAGCCTAATAAAATGCAGCACCTGGAGACCAGTGCAACAGAAGCAGACAAAGAGGACAGGACTCCATGCCACACCAAGCGGCCAAACATCATGGCTGCAAAGAGCGAGGACGCTGGCCACAACGGTAAGTACGCGTGCGCCGCCCGGGACCCCCGGATGGTGTTACAGTGTATATCTGTATGCTAGGAGTGATATGGAAGTAAGTGTGAAAGAAAGAATTGTGGATGAAGGTTGTGAAGATTTGGAAACTTTGTGGGGGTGAAGTTACAGAGGGAAGAAAATAAAAAAAAAAATTCTTCGTGTGATCTATAGGCCCCTTCGATATCACTGAGGAGAAGACCAACTGTATGTGCAAATGGAGCCGAGAGGAATACTCAAGAGATGGCACAACAAAGAGTCACAAGAATAGATGCTCCAAAATTGATATTACATGGGGAATACAAGTAGTTACTAAATCAGACATGTCAGGGCGTCTTCTTTAAAGGGTTTTTTTTTTGACATCCCAAACCAATTAACGCACCAGGATGTAGCACAAGGACAGCCATACAATAGGCACTATAAACTGAAGTACCTTGGTTTGATAAAAGGTCCTTCGGGTCTTTCCGGAAGCAGTTTTTGAAAACTGCTGTTGTTGCATACCAACAATCTATTAGTTGATAAGGACTTGCAGAAATATGCAATGAGGGCTTTTTAAAGGCAGGAGGTCAAGGAGAAATCGGGATCTCATTAATGAGTAAGATGAGGATTGTGAGGAGCCATGCAGGATAGGCAGGGAAACTTCTGACTGCCTGGAAAATTGACATTCAGTATGCGTCCGCCCAAGTACTATAAGATGCAGAAGGGGTTAAGTGGATAGGAGTGGCTTTCCAAGAGGCAAAGGGGAGCAGGTTATTTAAGGCCCTCCCAGGGATAGGCAGGCCTCTTTGTTCAAAGACTCTGGTAAGGGAAGCTGTTGAGCTGCTGTGATGGCTGATGCTTTTATGGAGCAATTGTTGGCTCGGGTGAGGAGTGAGGGTACGGGCTGGCTTACCCAGGCTCTGGTTGGCTCGGGTGCTGCCCTTCCTGACTCCTCGCCACCTTCTGTGAATGTGTCGGTGGCTGAGGTCCCTGGGGCGCGTGGTAGGTCGGCCAGGCGGTCTCGGGCCCCCGCCCGTTTCAGCCCGGAGGCTTCTGGCCGCCCTGGCCGGAGGCCTTCTAGGGGAGATGGCTTGTCCCCTGTTCCCGTCCCCGTAGCTGCCCTCCCTGCCTTGCCTCCTCCTCCTGTGCCAGCCCTGCGCTCCCGGTCAGTTGCGCAGGCTGCTGCTGCCCTGCCGCGTCCGGCCCCGGCGGCGGTTTCGGGCGGTCGGCCGGCGCGGCGGGCCTCTGCTCTGTTGCCCCCCTCCAGTGCTGGCTCTCCCTCACCTGTGGATCCTGCTCGCGGCGGGTGCCGGCGGGCGGGCCCGCTGTCTTCAGTGGCGGCGGGTCCGGCTGTGCAGGCTCCGCTTCTCCCTGCTGTCGCTCCTGGCCTGTCGTTCCCCGTTCCGGCACCAGGTGGCGCTGTGCGGCCGGCGATGGTCTCTGCTGGGGATGTACGTGCTCCCCGTGCGGCGCTCCGCTCTGCTTCAGCGCGGGAATGTTCGGCCCCTCCCCCTATTCCGGCTCTGGCTCGCGTTAGTGAGGGACAATTTGTGATGGGGGCTCAAGCTTCTAGTGGACGGGAGTCCTCGGCGTCGGTGGCCTCTGCTCCCTCTGTGGCCCCTATAGTAGATACCCCCCCTCCTTCTCAGGATTGTGTGGGGGTTGATATGGGTCCCCCCCTTTCTGGCATGGATCCGCCATTTATGGATGCCCTTGATGTCCCTGTGCCGCCCCCTTCCAGCGCGCCTGCCCAGCACCCTCAGGCCACCGCACAACCCGCCATGGTGCCTGTCCCTGCGCCTCCGTGTGGGCGGGAGGCTTCCCGTGGGCGGTCCGAGAGGAGTCGGCGGAGCTCCTCAGGCTCCTCCTCCCGGGGCTCGCGGCGTGGTCGCTGTCGCCGCAGCCATGCCCGGCATCGCTGTAGCCGGTCCCGTCACCACTCCCAGGTATCCGGGAGCTCCAGAAGGTCCAGACGTTCCCGTTCCTCACGATGGAGGTCGCCGTCTCTCTCCGCGGATCTGAGGTCCTGCAGCTCGTCGGGTTACGGCAGTCCGATCCGCCGACGCCGTTCGAGGCGGGTGCCTCGGCGTCCTGCCGATTCTGTTCGTCCGGAAGGTGCTGTGAGCGCCGTTGGAGTGGCCCCGCCTGTAGTCGAGCCGGTTCCGGGTCCTTCGCACTCTGCTGGTGGTGAGTACTCCTATGCGGGGGCTTGGGAGGCTGGCGGGGCTAAGGATGAGGCGGTTTTGCGAGCTTTAGAAATGTTAGTGGCCAGGGTGGCCTCTCCTTCTCCCTCTCCCCAGGCGGCTTCTGTTCCTCCCGTCCCTGCGGGTTTATACAAGGACTCTTTCTTTTGTGGCGTCAGCCCGTTGGGGGCCCATGTGCCTGAGGAGACGCGGCAGAAGATTTGGGACAATGCTTACGTGGACATTTGGTCCTTGGTGACGGCGGATCAACCGTCCGTGGATAAGGAACGTCGCGTTGGGGAGAGGGTTTTGGATAGGAGGCCCCGGGTGGCTAGGACGATTGGTAATTGGCTTCAGGCATTTTTTGTGTTGGGTTGTGTTATGGGCCAGAAGCATCCGGCCCGGTGTTCCGAGTTCATATATATGGACACCGTTTATAGCGCCTATAAGTTGCATGGGGGGTCGGCCTGGTGGCGCTACGATGAGGAGTTTCGCCGGCGGCTGGCTCTGCAGCCGGAGGTGGGTTGGGGTGTGAAGGCTACGGACGTGTGGCTGCGTCTGATGACGGCGCAGCGTGCCCCGCCTCCCTTTCCGGGCGGCGCCGCTGGGTTGCCATCTGCGGCCGGTAGCTCAGTGGCTGTTAAAAGGCCAGGGACCTGTTGGTTGTTCAACGAGGGTCATTGCAGATTCTACGGGCTGTGTAAGTTTAAGCACGAATGCTCTGTCTGCGGCGGGCCCCACTCAGCTTCTAGGTGCCCCCGTGGGGCGGGACAGCCTTCGAAGTCCCAGCCCGTCGGGGGGGCAAAGGACCCCGGTGAACGTGCGCGAGATGGAGCCGTGGCTCGACAGGTATCCTAGGCGCGAGGATGCGCGGTGTTTGCGGGACGGTTTTTTGTTTGGGTTTTTTATCCCTTTTCGGTTGTCGTGGGCGCCTGTTGAGTCTGGGAATTTGAAGTCGGCCCGGGAGCACCCGGAGGTGTTGAGGGACAGGAGGCGGTGGAGCGGGCCAGGAGGACGCTTAACATGCGTATGTCCCGCTATATTAGATCGAAGGGTGGGGTGGTCGTTCGCCACAGACAATTGGAGGGCGACAACGCTCGTCTGATGAGGCCCGATGGCGTTCATTTGAACGACATCGGCCTCGACATTTTTCTGTCAGGGCTACAGGACGGTATTGAGCAGGCTCTCTTTCTGCTGGGTGGGGGTCGGAGCGCGGTATAGGTTTAAACGCGCTCCTCATGGCGGTTTTATCAATTAGGGTCACCGTGGAGTGTCTCTTGCCCCCCGCGGACGCGGGAGAGAGGGCTTTCGACCTCATGGTGGTAGAAAATAAGTTATGGAGTGAAGTTATAAGGTTATTGATTATGATAAGCTGTGGCCGAACGCACCCATTAAAAGTTTGGAAAGAGATTACTGTGTCGTGTCTTATTGTGCTTGGGCTGGGTTTTGGTAGCGTGTGAGATATCCAGGCAGTCTTTGAGGAGCCATGCAGGATAGGCAGGGAAACTTCTGACTGCCTGGAAAATTGACATTCAGTATGCGTCCGCCCAAGTACTATAAGATGCAGAAGGGGTTAAGTGGATAGGAGTGGCTTTCCAAGAGGCAAAGGGGAGCAGGTTATTTAAGGCCCTCCCAGGGATAGGCAGGCCTCTTTGTTCAAAGACTCTGGTAAGGGAAGCTGTCCCTCCCTCCCTCCCTGGTTTGGAGGCTTTGGCTGGGATTTATATGTGGATTGTTGGAGCCCGTTTTAGGTGGTGGGTTACCCCCCCTCCCTTCCATTCCTTTTCTATGTTAAGTCACAGCTGGCGGTTTTATCAATTAGGGTCACCGTGGAGTGTCTCTTGCCCCCCGCGGACGCGGGAGAGAGGGCTTTCGACCTCATGGTGGTAGAAAATAAGTTATGGAGTGAAGTTATAAGGTTATTGATTATGATAAGCTGTGGCCGAACGCACCCATTAAAAGTTTGGAAAGAGATTACTGTGTCGTGTCTTATTGTGCTTGGGCTGGGTTTTGGTAGCGTGTGAGATATCCAGGCAGTCTTATTGAGAGCGCCTGACTTCTGGTTCACATAGCACATTATATGTTCTGTAGAATATGACTTCAATGGCAAGCCACTGCACGCGTGTGATATTAATGCATGGAAAAAGTTTAGCAAGGATTATTGTGTTGCAAAAATATTAACCCCTACCTGACCGGTCCCTGGTCTTACCTCTCAGACTATGTGTTTATATGCCGTAAGGTGGGTAGTGTGCTGTATATTCCCTTCACATGAATTGTCCAATTGGGTTGTCCCATTATAAAGGCTTTTCCACAATATAGGAAATAAGTGTCTGATCGGCAGGGGTCCGGCCAAGGCCAGTAACTAGAATGAGTGCAACTGGTTTAAAGGGGTTGTCCCATTGCAACCACTTATCCTCTATGCACAGAATAGGGAAACGATGTCCAATCAGTGGGGCTCTGACTGTTGGACCCCCGCTGATCATGAGGATTGGGGGCCTGTGTTCCCCTGTTTGAATGGAGCTGCGGACATGCATGCGTGTCCGCCGTTCCATTCAGCTCTAGTGCACGGTTGGAGATAGCTGGGTACGTGCGCTCGGCTATTGTCAGCAAAATCGTGTGGGAGTGATGTAAGGATCTCTGGATCCATGCGAGGTACACGGCTGGATCTAGAAAGGTACTGCCATGTACTATATAATGTCTGGTTTTCATTTTTTACATTATTCGTGGGATGACTCTTTAAGGATAACATCTTTGATAGAAATTGGGTAGAAAATGAGTGGTGAACATCACCCATGGTGACTATATTTTTAAGACAGTATCTTTATTTCATCCAGCTAGTATGTGGTTATCTTTATTATCAGCAGTTCATAGTGGTCCTTTTGGAGACATAGGAATTGGGACAAACCATGTGAATACCGAGATAAGATTGTGTCTGTGTTAGGCAAGCGGGTATGGACCCACTGCGCCACTAACTGGCCATACTCTGGAGGGGCGTGACTAAGCGACTCCCTGGTCTTCCTGGGGTAGGAAAATACTTCCTGCAGTCCAGCCATAGGCTGGGGAGATAGAGGGCGTGTAAGTGCTGCCACATAAGGGAAGAGAGACAGACCCATGCAAGCCCGAACAGGAGGAGGGAAAGAGAGAGCCTGGCGCCCGTGCCCGCGGGTAGGGGCAGCAGCGCCGGCATGGACCGCTGGGCTAACAGTCTGACACAGCTCTGATTTTACTGGACAATTACTTGAAAATTTCTATTTTTGGTTTGGATGCAAATTTCAATGCGGGATATTGATAGGACAGTCACGTCATGGCCATTTTACATAATTTATGTGAAAAAAATCACCTTAAGTTAAATCAATCTATAAAACAAGCAATATTATAAAACCATCACCATAAGACAAGTATTTCTGAATGACGCAAAAACAAACAACAGGCGATTCAGTCCGGAGGCCTGAAGTTTACACAAGATTCCAGGTGCCGAGATGTAAATCCTCAGATAAGAGCGGCAGGGGCTGGTTTACCAAGTGGAGAAATCTAATATTCAGCTTGAAAAATGCATAATAAGAAATCCCAGAGACGGCGATAAATCCTTTATCAGGCAGCGGGTGCTGTCGTCCTGATTTATTACATCGTATTGTATCACAGGAAAAGATGTCGTTACAAAGCATTTTACAGAGATTCAAACGAAACACAACTTACAAGCTGCTTCTCTTACTCTGCAGAGCAGTAATTCTCTGAACCAGTAGCTTGGGAGTCAAATGTGTCTCTCAGACCCCTCCACGTGACTCAGGTGCCAATTCTATTAAGCCCTAGTGGCACCAGAACCAGTGGCGGATTAGGTATACCATAGGCCCTGGGCTGTTCATACAACTTGGGCCCCCGACACAAGCCCTTGTGGTCATGCAGTGTGCAGAAGTTGGAATGGAGTGGCTATCACTAGTCAAGCGTGCCCCTGACACTCAGTCTAAACTCACCCCTATTCTAGTGTTCAGTGGGGCACACAAGCACAACCTTTTTTCCGCAGTTACATGTAACAGTACAGAAAACAGATAACTCTCTGAGTACAGATAATGTAGTAGATGTCACCTGCAGTCCTATGTAACACCACAGATAGCACAGAGAAAACTCTCTGAGCACAAATAATGTAGTAGATGCCACTTGCAGTCCTGTGTAACACCAGATACCGTGTTAATATCTCTGACTACAGATCATGTAGTAGATGTCACCTGCAGTCCTATGTAACACCACAGATAACACAGTGCTAACTCTCTGAGTACAGATCATGTAGTAGATGCCACTTGCAGTCCTATGTAAAACCACAAATAACACAGTGCTAACTCTCTGAGTACGGATCATGTAGTAGATGTCACCTGCAGTCCTATGTAACACCACAGATAACACAGGGCTAACTCTCTGAGTACAGATCATGTAGTAGATGCCACTTGCAGTCCTATGTAAAACCACAGATAACACAGTGATAACTCTTTGAGTGCAGATAATGTAGTAGATGTCACCTGCAGTCCTATGTAACACCACACATAACACAGTAAAAGCTCTGAGTACAGATCATGTAGTACATGTCACCTGCAGTCCTATGTAACACTACAGATAACACAGTGCTAACTCTCTGAGTACAGATCATGTAGTAGATGCCACTTGCAGTCCTATGTAAAACCACAAATAACACAGTGCTAACTCTCTGAGTACAGATCATGTAGTAGATGCCACTTGCAGTCCTATGTAAAACCACAAATAACACAGTGCTAACTCTCTGAGTACAGATCATGTAGTAGATGCCACTTGCAGTCCTATGTAAAACCACAAATAACACAGTGCTAACTTTCTGAGTACAGATCATGTAGTAGATGCCACTTGCAGTCCTATGTAAAACCACAAATAACACAGTGATAACTCTTTGAGTACAGATCATGTAGTAGATGCCACTTGCAGTCCTATGTGAAACCACAAATAACACAGTGATAACTCTTTGAGTGCAGATAATGTAGTAGATGTTACCTGCAGTCCTATGTAACACCACAGATAACACAGTGATAACTCTTTGAGTGCAGATAATGTAGTAGATGTTACCTGCAGTCCAATGTAAAACTACAAATAACATATTGATAGCTCTGAGTATGGATCATGTAGTAGATTTTACCTGCAGTCCTACGTAACACCATAGATAACACAATATTAACTCCCTTGATGACATATCATGGAGTAGATGGTACCTGCAGTCCTATGTAAAATCACAGACCATAGAAAATGCAGTAGCGTCCTGCAGCCGCATGTAATAGCACAGGTAGCACACAGTACAGCTAGTGTTAGATGGTACCTGCAGATGGGGAGGATGACATGCAGTAGCAGGGATCCTTCCTCCAGGTCAAAGCCTTTCCTCTATATCCAGTGCAGGGAGCCACTAGTCTGTGGGTGAATCGGGATATCACATTTTGCAGGGTGTTACAACAGATAGCATGGGTAGCACTTCCCCATTAATCCAGGAAACCAGGTCTAAACTCTGGTGCTAGTGATGACAATCAGGAGGCCCGTTGCAGACTGTCCGTCCACCTAGCACTGGCCCTGATTGTGGCCTGCCGCCATGCTGTGGTGGCTTCTATTCTGTTTCTTGCAGTGTTCTTCTAAGATAGTGGGCGATTTGGGTGGCCATGGGCCCTCTGGACACTCTGGAAACCTGGGACCCTTGGCGGCTGCCCAAACCACCCATTTTATAATTCGCCTTTAACCATTATAACATTAAAGGGGGTTCTCCAGGCAGCCTTTGACCCATGGAGCCAAGATGGTTTCCTTAGTACTTCCCCCTCTGTCCAGCTCCATCTTCACTACGTTCACGCAAATGCCTGGACAGCTTCAGCTGAGCTTCCAACCTGTCATGTTCCTGAGTCTTCCTGTTCAGCTGTATGTACAGTATGCAGTTGAACAGGAAGACTCAGGAACACATCTGGTTGGGACCTGAGCAGAACAGCCAGTCCAGATGGTCCTGTGAGCCCAGAGGAGATGGAAGCATCGGGGGCACAATGGAGGTCAGATGAGAAGGCTGCTGGATTTTTAGAAAAGCCCAGAGAAGCCACTTAAAATATACTTGTAACAATAAATGTGCCAAAAATGAGGGAGAAAACAATCAAAGTCTCTCGAGCTCCGTACTCACCACAGAAGCCACAATATATTAAAAGAGGGGCAGTACCATTATCTAAAATATAACTTTTAATATCTACATTAAAATAAAGAAAAACCTCTCAAAACAACATAAATGTCATAAAAACATTCCAGTCTTACCCGATTCTCTCCGCTTGTGACAGTTTGTGTCAGAAAAAGGCAATTCCATAACAGCATTGGCTGTAAGAATAATCATGCAATATAAAATATACACAAGTTGTCAGGAACAAAACACAATGAAAAAGTGTATGGGCACGGGGCTACGCTGACCCTGGAGATGGTCACTCACTCTAACTCAGCCCGGAGATGCGACTGGATGGTAGCCGCACTCCGTCCCCGTACCTAAATCTTCTTGACCCTAATGAAACCCTACTGATACAATGTCCCAGTAGTCCCAATGCGTTTCATCTAATATCAATCTAAATAAATACTTTGCCCCTGACTCATCAGGGGACCAGGGCAAAGTATAAAATGGGAAAAAGTCAGTAGAGGGCATAAGAAAGTTTAAATACACCCATCAGCAATTATACTGGTAAGCATGAAGGTACATAAAGCTCTCATAAATCACACAGACGGCGTATGGCCCCGCTGTACAGAGACAAGATATCGGTATATTAACAAAGTCTGTAGTCCTACCGAATACCTATTACAATGGGGAGGCACCTTGGTGCGGGCAACATCCCCTCCTCACGCCTGGCAGTCAGCGTAGCCCCGTGCCCATACACTTTTTCATTGTGTTTTGTTCCTGACAACTTGTGTATATTTTATATTGCATGATTATTCTTACAGCCAATGCTGTTGTGGAATTGCCTTTTTCTGACACAAACTGTCACAAGCGGCGAGAATCGGGTAAGACTGGAATGTTTTTATGACATTTAAGTTGTTTTGAGAGTTTTTTCTTTATTTTAATGTAGATATTAAAAGTTATATTTTAGATAATGGTACTGCCCCTCTTTTGATATATTAAAATATACTTGGTAGCAAGATTTAAAAAAAATAAATAAATCCATGCTACTGGTATTTAATAGAGATGAGCGAGTAGTGAAATATTCGAAAGTTCGAAATTCGATTCGAATAGACCGCGATATTCGACTATTCGACCAAATATCGAATCCCATTAAAGTCTATGGGAAAAAAATGCTCGCCACTTGGAAATCTCAATTCGACCACTTGGAGGTCACCAAGTCCACCCTGAAACCTCAGAAAAGGATGCCAACACTGCTGGAATGCAACTGGGACAGCAGGGGAAGCATGTCTGGGTGCATATAACGCGCCCAAGTCGCACTATTACGCCACTATCACAGCCTCTCAACAATACACTCCAAAGACAATGTAACCTCTCTGTAAAGTGAGACCATACAAGGAAACCTTCTTTCCTCTACATTGCCATGGACCCCAAGCCAAACTAGACAAAAAAGATGATAAAATTCTGCACCCCTTAAAATCACGTTGCCTATGACAACCACAGATGGCATAGGCAAGGGGGAAAGCAATCAAGCCATCACTATTTTTCCCTCTGTGCCATCCCTGCCTTGCCCAGGCACATGTCCCAAAACATCATCCACGCCCAAGTAACACGGTTACTGCAAAAGGCCATTTGACCACCAACACTTTGGTTTGAGGCCGGGGATGCTACATCTCCCTGACGGCACACTGGGTGAATGTTGTGGAGGCGGGGACGGGCAAACCTGCTACCCCCACCCAAGTTTTGGGCCTTGGTTCTGTCTGGATTTCCGCAACCCTTACAGACAGCTCGGCAAACCCCTCCTTCTCCTTCTAGATTTGTTAAATCTGTCCACCACCCAGTCAAGTCCACAAAGTCCAGTCTCGTCGATAGCCTGCAGAAACTGCCGGGACCTCACTCTGACCCTCCTTACTCCCACCCTGCCCAATGTTATCAACCAAGTGTTCCCACCCATGCAAGAATCGCAGGAGCTATCTGAGGATTTTGTTTGTTCTGATGCCCAAACACTGGAGCAAGCTCCATCTCTAGCTGATGGTGGTGTGGAACGGGCACTAAAGTGTAAAATGATTAGGGACGATGATGAGACACAGTTGCCAGCAAGGGAGGCTGTTGGAGCAAAGTGAGGCAGTGTAAGAGGAGGTGGTTGAGTATGACGTAGTCAGTGACCCGACCCGGCCCAGTGTCATGTCTAGCAGGTAAAGCAGTGGGGATGTTGAGGGATGCGTAGGACCGCAAAAGGCAGGAAGAGGCCGTGGGCTGGCCAGAGGCTCATGGAGAAGGCAGGCTAGAGCCCGCAGGGCCGCATCTCTTCCCTATAACAGGCCCCGACACAAAGCTCTCCCATCGAGGGCTCTTAGGTCCTTGTTGTGAAAATATTTTAATGAGTGCGCAAAGTTAGCTTGAGGTGAGCCCTCGAAAAAATTATATGGAGGCCCAAGAGGTGAGCCCTCGAAAAAATTAAGTGGAGGCCAAAGAGGTGAGACCTCTTAAAAATTGTATTAAGGCCCAAGAGGTGAGCCATAATAAAAATTGTTTGTAGACCCAAGAGGTGAGACCTCTTAAAAATTGTTTGTAGGCCCAAGAGGTGAGCCATGAGAAAAATTGTTTGTAGGCCCAAGAGGTGAGACCTCTTAAAAATTATGTGGAGGCCCAAAGAGGTGAGACCTCTTAAAAATTGTTTGTAGGCCCAAGAGGTGAGCCATGAGAAAAAATTGTTTGTAGGCCCAAGAGGTGAGACCTGAGACCTCTTAAAAATTATGTGGAGGCCAAAGAGGTGAGACCTCTTAAAAATTGTTTGTAGGCCCAAGAGGTGAGCCATGAGAAAAATTGTTTGTAGGCCCAAGAGGTGAGACCTCTTAAAAATTATGTGGAGGCCAAAGAGGTGAGACGTCTTAAAATTGTTTGTAGGCCCAGAGGTGAGACC
>ONZH01010535.1:232500-467867 GCA_900303285.1 Rhinella marina | reverse complement strand
GCAATGTTACCCAGCCCTGTAGCAGTTGTTTTGGTCTGCCTCTGGGAATACCCCTCTGAAGTGATGGTTGATACTTTCCTGATACTATTATTCCAGCCACATAATTCAAGAGTGCAGCCGATAACATTTTCCACTTTTTTTATATATTTTTTTTTTGTTGATGTTATATATTACAAATTGTCAATAATAACAATACATTACTTTTCGACCATTGATTGTTATGCAATGAGGATTATCATTGTAAATGATTTTTATAAATAAATAAATAAAAACATTAAATAAAAAAAGCCATCACTTTTATTATCAGTGGGGGTCTGAATTCTGGGACCCCTATCAATCCTGAGAATGAAGGGGCTGCAGAGCTGATTCAGTGCTGCGACCACTTCTTTCCCTGCACAGCAACCCTCTGGTTATACAATGGGAACTGGGGGAGGGGTCCCACAGAGGTCGGTTCTAAAAAGAAGTCATCACTGTATAACAGGGATGCTTAACCTGCGGCCTTCTAGCTGTTGTAAAACTACAACTCCCACCATGCCCTGCTGTAGGGTCTGATAGCTGTAGGCTGTCCGGGCATGCTGGGAGTCGTAGTTTTGCAACAGCTGGAGGGCCGCAGGTTGAGCATCCCTTCGGTATAAGATGGGAATGACCCTTTTAGCTTTCTTTACTTCAAAATGGAAAACTCCTTTAATTTCTGTGACAACTTATGGAGCTATTTACATATTGGAAGCATCTACCAGAGAGGGCAACACCTTCCCGTGCCATGTACTGTACCTTTAAATCCCGATGCACAATGCCCATGTCGTGGAGGTATTTCACAGCGTCCAAGATCTGCTTGATGAGCTGGCTGGCATCTTTCTCTGTGTAGAATCCTTTCTCCACGATCCTGTCAAAAGAGTTCGCCCCCAGACACCCTACAACGTAACGTGTGCACACGCATCAACATACATGTAGTATTTCTGGTAAAAATATCAGACGTATCAGTCCCCGATCCAAACACTGTACGGTTTTTGCTTGAAGAATATTTCACATCTACAACCCTAAGGGTATGTTCAGACGGGAGAGGATTTGGGGATGCGTTTCGGCGAGGATTTGGGACTGAAAACCAGGCGGAACCTGTGCTGAAACAGTGTCCCATTGTTTTCAACAGGGTTTTTGGTGAGCGGTTTTCAAGAATATACAGGTGCATTCTTGGCATGATTACCGCCCGTTTTGCTCTATTCAATGGAGCTAAACCGAGAAGGGGTCTGCATGAACATCCACGACAAAAACCGCAGCGCAGCCATGGGATACACTGTGGATTTTGCAGCAAACAGAATCCTCCATGTGAACATAGCCGGAGAAGTATTAAAATATGTAATTGCATCTTATCACCAGCAGGGGGCATTAGACAACTACAAAAAAAAAAATAATTACATTGAGAATTTTGGTTCATAGGTAGAAAGCATTGATACTCACAGTTGCATGATGAGGTACAAGTGACTGCGGCTTTCGTATATATCCTCCAGAGACACGATGTTCGCATGTTTGATCCTTAAAGAAACGAGAGCAGCAATTACTATGTAAATAATGCCAGAGATTAGGCAACACTGCCCAAGAAACTGTCATGCAACCAAATTTCTGGCCTCTACAAGAAACCTTAATAGGGATGACCTAGTGCATGGATGCTCAACCTATGGCCCTCCAGCAGTTGCAAAACTACAACTCCCAGCATGCCCTAAGAGCATCCCTGACCTAGTGGGTGCACCTATCTATATGCAATAAACGGCTGCTGATGTGCCATGGCAGGTGGCACACGCCATCTCACACTGCGCGCCATTAGTCAACCAGTCCCTTAGATCCAGCAGCGAGCTATGGCTTCTCAACGTGATCCAAGTTCACGTAAGGTTAGGAGAGCGTCACTAGGTGCTGAGGTTCCTCTCATTTTGGATCTCTTATAAATTAAAGTGCATCTATCAGCAGTTTTGTACCTATGACACTGGCTGACCTGTTACATGTGCACTTGGCAGCTGAAGACATCTGTGTTGGTCCCATGTTCATATGAGAAAATGATGTTTTATTATATGCAAATGAGCCTCTAGGAGCAACGGGGGCGTTACCATTACACCTAGAGGCTCTGCTCTCTCTGCAACACCATCTGCACATTGATTGAGAGGGCCAAGCAGTGTAAACATCATCACACCTGGTCCTGTTAATCAAAGTGCAAGAGGGCACGGCAGTTGCAGAGAGAGCAGAGCCTCTAGGTGTAATGGTAACGCCCCCGTTGCTCCTAGAGGCTCATTTGCATATATTAAAACATAATTTTTCTCAGCAATGCAGACACGTATGAACATGGGACCAACACAGATGTCTTCAGCTGCCAAGTGCACATGTAACAGGTCAGTCAGTGTCCATAGGGACAAAACTGCTGACAGATGCCATTTAAAGGGGCATGCCCTAGTGTCGCCTGTATTTTTGCTAAACTGCAATGCACTAATACATGGATCAGCAACGTTCGCACTCCAGCTGCTGTGAGACTACAACTCCCAACATGCACACTTACTCATCTGTTCTTGTAACCTCCACACAAGTGAAAGGAGGATTCTGGGAGATGTAGTTTTTCAAAATAACTGGACTGCCGAAAGTTGCTGGTCCCTGCTCTAATATATGTACGAGATCCATCACCAGGCTGGCAGCGAATTTAGATTCCCTTGTGAATGCAGCTCTGGATGTGACTAGAGTAGGGAACATCAAGTAACATAACATAAAGTGATTTGGGGAAAAATGGAACAGCAAAGGGAGATAAACGATACAATGTAACAGTCGGCATGAACCTTTGAAACAATGTATCCAGCATTTCTGCAGAACGAGGCCCCTGCCTGAGTCATGCCGCTACACGCCGTGTTCTCTGCGCAGCCCACGTATGCGAAAAGTTGGAAAAGATGAAAAGGATTGAAGTGGGTGAGCCCTGAGATGAAATACAAGAGTCAGGGTCGACAGTGCCCACCTTAAGCCAGACCCAAGGCATGACAAAAGGAAGCGGAGTGGGGGCTCTGCAGCCGCGGGGGCGCGCAGGCGGATCTGCATGTGTGTGAAAACACGTTCTATTCTTCACAGGACATTGTTCATCGCCATCGAGGCATCAGTCACGTAAAGAGGATAATCTGAGAAAACGCCAACGAGCGGCTGGTGACAAAGGCAAACATGCCCGCCGCCTTTCAGAGCTGGACCGGGGATGTATTTACACACGCTCGCCTCGCGCTTCCTCCCACCGGCGCAGTCTATCGAGATCCTTGTGACTGCGCTAAAAGAAACGCTCAGCCCTCGCCTCCTCCTCCTCCTCACCTAGCGCCCACTGACAGGGGTGGCAGAAAGGTGACAATTGCAGCAAGGCCAGGAGAAGCCATGGAAAAACACAGAAACCAAAAATAAGCAGCCGGACCTCACCGCCTGTAGTGCTGAAGCGTCAACGGAATTCTTACCCTTATTTTTTTTTTGGTAAATCTATCACACCAGCTTATGGGCGTGGCCAGGAGGCAATTTAAAGGGTTAATAAAAAAAATTCCAGTATATTATATATGTATGTGTCACCATTTTCAAGACCTTTGCTTGCTGCCATTGAATAGAAACGCCCTGATAGTGTCCAGCTGATAGAGTTACAGTGTAACGATCCACCTGCCCGTGTCAGCTATACACTGACAGTAATCAGAGATCCTGAACCTGTTGCTGAACCAAGCACAGTAAAATTCCTTTAATCTGGCACAACTGATGTGTGGCGGATTATCAAAATGATAAGTAAGGGTAAAAAGGAGTCCAAAATAAAAAGTAATAGATGTAAGGGATTATAAAATTAAAATGAAAGGAGGAGTTAATTGGGGAAAACTGTAAGATTGATTGGAGGCTCTAGGACTAGCCTGCTGTGCCGCCTGTAGCCTGGATACAAGATGAGATACGGCCTCTAGCCTGGATACAGCCTCTAGCCTGGATACATAGAGCCTGGATACTACGGCCTCTAGCCTGGATACAAGATGAGATATAGCCTGGATACAAGATGAGATACGAGCGGCCTCTAGCCTGGATACAAGATGAGATACGGCCTCTAGCCTGGATACTACGGCCTCTAGCCTGGATACAAGATGAGATACGGCCTCTAGCCTGGATACAAGATGAGATACGGCCTCTAGCCTGAGATAGCCTGGATACAAGATGAGATACGGCCTCTAGCCTGGATACAACGGATGAGATGAGATACGGCCTCTAGCCTGGATACAAGATGAGATACGGCCTGGATCTATAGCCTGGATACAAGATGAGATACGGCCTCTAGCCTGGATACAAGATGAGATACGGCTCTAGCCTGGATACATACGGCTCTAGCCTGGATACTACGGCCTCTAGCCTGGATACAAGATGAGATACGGCCTCTAGCCTGGATACAAGATGAGATACGGCCTCTAGCCTGGATACAAGATGAGATACGGCCTCTAGCCTGGATACAAGATGAGAGATACGGCCTCTAGCCTGGAGCCTGGATACAAGATGAGATACGGCCTAGCCTCTAGCCTGAGATACAGCCTGGAGATGAGATATAGCCTGGATACAAGATGAGATACGGCCTCTAGCCTGGATACAAGATGAGATACGGCCTCTAGCCTAAGATGAGATACAAGATGAGATAGATACACGGCCTCTAGCCTGGATACAAGATGAGAGATACGGCCTCTAGCCTGGATACAAGATGAGCCTCTAGCCTGGATACAAGAAGCTAGCCTCTAGCCTGGATACAAGATGAGATACAAGATGAGATACGGGCCTCTAGCCTGGATACAAGATACGGCCTCTAGCCTGGATACAAGATGAGATACGGCCTCTAGCCTGGATACAAGATGAGATACGGCCTCTAGCCTGGATACAAGATGAGATACGGCCTTCTAGCCTGGATACAAGATACAAGATGAGCCTGGATACAAGATGAGCCTCTAGCCTGGATACAAGATGAGATACGGCCTCTAGCCTGAAAGATAGATACGGTAGCCTGATACAAGATGAGATACGGCCTACAAGATGAGATATAGCCTGGATACAAGATGAGATACGGCTGGCTCTAGCCTGGATACGGCCCTACAAGCCTCTATGAGATGAGATACGGCTTCTAGCCTGGATACAAGATGAGATACGGCTACGGATTGAGATAGCCTGGATACAAGATGAGATACGGCCTCTAGTTTGGATACAAGATGAGATACGGCCTCTAGCCTGGATACAACATGAGATACAGTTGGACATAGAGGCATACAGGTTCTGTACGGTATCCTTTGGCACATTTGTAATAGTCTAACCAGACACAAGGATGAAGTAGCCACCTGTGTCTGGATGGTGGACATCTCCTAACAGCTAGATTAGAATCACGATTAGATGGCGATCATCCTGCTTCTCTCAGTCCTCTCAAAGTCTGTCAACTGGGCAAAATGTCTCAGAGTGCATTGTAGAGACATGTTTAGTCATTAACGATCTCTCATCAAGAGGTTCACTACCCAAAAGTGGCCTCTGAGAACCTTAATATAGGGCAGCAGGATTAGCACTTTTATGCCCTACTGTGGAAAAATTTATCATAGACCAGCATTTTAAGTCTGCAGTGCCGGAGGATGCACCAGATTTATGACAAGCTACACGCCTCATTATAAATTAGGCGCATCCTCCGGCAGTCCGTGTGCCTAAACTGAAATCTAAGGCAGCTCGGAACTGAAAACAAAAAAACTGTAGGAAAAGACAATAAATATACCATACAGCCTGGCCCTGCCTTCACCATACCCCCCTCAATGGAAAGTGGCGAGGGCCTTAAATTAGGCGCAATGGCTTTTAAAAAAAAAAGTCGCAAATATGAGTAATAATTTTACTGTAATGATTTACATATCTGCATGAGACATAACTGCAGCAGTCTGACATTTCTACCTGGGGGCGATATTTTTTATGATATATATATATATATAATATTTATCTGGAGTACAGACAGTTGGGGGATGGGGACATGGGGACAGCAGACCAACATGGTCGAAAAAGGCCAATCCCTGCAAATCCCTATAGAGATCAGTGCATTAGAGGGAGTCACAGCCATTACTGCTGCTTTGGCAAATGAGGGATTTCTTAATCATCCTGGGGTTTAGACAAGAAAGCGGCACAGAGATGCCGGAGCAGATAACAGGATGGAGGCTGCAGATTAAAGCTTCCCGCACTGAAAGATGCTGCACAGATGTCGCTGCTATTCTTAGTTTGCAGCAGGATTTGACAATTCTGGGTATCTCTGGGTATTTTAGCATCAGCTCCAGACTGCAGGCTGCCGCCCAGTGACCCGACCGTGACGCCACAGGGGCGTACACGCCACAGGGTGAGGGGTTACGTGGGACTGCCCCAGCAGCCAGCGGTGTTTCATTGCTGCTTGCTAGCGCCTCTCAATATTCAACTGTATCGCCATCATCAGGACGGTGATACAGTAGAGTGCTGCAGCGGAGCACTATAGGGGGCTTTTGTGTACTGCCACACATATGGGGGCACTAAAAGGGCGCATTTTTTTACTAACACATATAAAGGGGCTGGGGACACTATAAAGGGGCATGTTTTGTAAGGGCACACATTACGAGGGCTTTATTACTCCTGGGGACACTATATGAGGGCATCATTACTTCCGGAACATACTATGGAGGCTTTAGTACTACTGGAGGGCACTATTGGGGAGCACTTTTGAGGGCATTAGAAACTACTGGTGGCACTATTAGGGGGCATATTTACTGGGGCACACAGTGGGTGCTTTACTACTACAGCGGCAATATGGTGGGCTTTATAACTACTGGAGTACTATACCGTAGGTGGCATTAGTACTACTGAGGGCACTACAGGTGGGCATTATTACTTATTAGGCCTTATGGTGGGCTCTGCTACTACTGGGGACACTATAGGAGGAATTATTACTACTTGGGGGCATTATGATGGGTTTTATTACTACTCAGGAACTATGGGGAACATAAGTACTTCAGGGGCACAATAGGGAGCATTATTACTTTGGGGGACACTGTAGGAGCACTATTACTACTAAGGGCACTGGGAGCACTGTAGGGGCACCCTGGCACAGTATCAGCTTTGCACAATCATTATTGGGGGGGGGGCACTATGTTTACACAAATATTAGTGTCAGGGGCAATTGAGGGCACTTTGCTGGGTGCAACTGAGGGCACTAAGTGTCAATAATTATTGACTGGGGCACTATCTGTGTGATACTAGTTTTTTTCCTATCTGATCCTGCGGTATAGTATTGGTTAGCACAGTGGCAGGATGGGGTGTATAGAAAGTGGGAGGATGATGGAATAGTTGGAAACTAAGATGCCTCTGCAAAGACAAGACATGGCTGAAAGAAGTCATCATGGTGGTCTGGTCCGAATGGAGAAGATGAGAAAAGGGAACGTCTACATCAGAGGAGATGTCACTGGATGTAAGGGGTATGTGGCGTTGTATTCTCCTGTATGTTTGGTACTGCAGAATGTAATTTTAAAAAAAAAAAATCGTCATTCATCATGGCTCCTCATGTGCTGTCTGTCATTGTGACAGGAAGATTAGTTTAGCACACTGTGTCAGGGGCAATATTTGCTGGGGGCGCAATTATTTTCGAGAGCACTGCGTGTCAATAAATCTTGAAGAGGGCACTATCTGTGCAGTACTAGTTTTTTCAGACAGACTTATCTGATTCTGCATTATAGTGTTGGGGACTACAGTGGGCAAAGTACTGGGGGTGGCAGGATGGGGTGTACAGAACGTGGGAGGATGATGGAAAAGTAGGAACTAGAGATGAACGGCTCGTAACGAGCCTGTACCGCTCGCTCCCCTGCGCTCGCATGGGCGCAGGCAGCTGCTTCCGTCGGGTGAGGAGGACGGAAGCGGCTGCCTGCGCTCAACCGCAGGGGAGCCGAGCGGTACAGTGCTCGTTACGAGCATGTTCGCTCATCTCTAGTAGGAACCTAAGATGTCTATGTGACAAACTCTGCAGAGACGAGACGTGGCTGGAAGAAATCATCATGGCGGTCTAGTCTGAATGGAGAAGATGAGGATAGAGATGATGTCACTGGATGTAAGAGGTATGTAGTGCTGTATTCCCCTGTATGTTTGATAGAGCAGAATGTCATTTACAAAGTAATAGTCATCCATCATGGGTCCTTATGTGGTATCTGTTATTTTGAGAGGAAGATTAGTGCTGCATGCTGCTCTACTCTTTCTGTCAAATCTGAAGGAACTGCTGACAGAGGCTTGGAACACGGCCTATGACTGCGCGTGACAATGGCGTTACTTTAACAGTTATCACCGCACGCTTCTCTGGGGGTACTCGGCTCAAACTTCTGGATGGATGAATGGTGACAAAGCACCAACTGGCCACTAACTGGTCTAACGTACCCCAGTATAAAAGGTGACGTGCGCCCATACTTAAAGGGCAATTCCAATAAAACGTGCATAACAAAGACACATTCGGACATATTGGAAAACCTGTGAGGTTCTATGAGCTGCAGCACATATCTGTCGTCATGTATTCCAGGCTAAAATCCCTTAATAAACCGCAATATTGAGAGAGATTTAGCAAAACTACTGCAATGGAAAAATGGAGTAGTTGCCCATAGCAACCAATCAGCTCCTTATATTTTCTAAGAGATGAAAGCTGCGTTCTTATTGGTTGCTATAGGCAACTAATGTACTTTCACCTTGCACTAGTTCTAATATATCTCTCCCCCAATTTAACAAACTGCAGGATGTCTTTTCACCACTCCCAAAAGTCCCACAAAATGGACATGAAAGGGACAGGGACAAATTTGTCCCCAAAACGGGCATTTCAGGGGTGAAGATGATTGGTCCCAGGAATGGCGACTCAATATGGCTTTTCAGCCTTTGGATGTAAACAGTGGATGGATCCATTCACCAACATCAAGCAGAAAACACTGTGGCCTGGAGATGAAACACATCCAGGCAGTCTGGCAGAAAAACTGGGCCTCGTCGCCCATAGCAACCAATTAGGGCACAGCTTTCATTTCACCAGGGCTCTTTCAGAAATCAAAGCTGCGCTCTGATTGGTTGCTATTGAAAATAAGGCCTAGCTTTTGTGTTAGACTGCTCTGCCTTTTACGTTTCTATTCCCTGCCATTTAGACTTTGCATGATATCAGTCAATGGAAACATTCAAAAGCCAAATTTTAATGCCCAAACTATGTTATTTAATGCAAAATAAACTATGATAGGGCACCAGCTTCACCTTCCCATCACTACCCGTAACAGAATTTTCATAAAATGCAAATGGTCTCTAACCCTTGGATCTCGTATTGTTGCATAACTACAACTCTCAGCATGCCCTGACATGCTAGGAATTGTAGGTATGCATTCGGATGAGCAGTTAACGTGGTTTCGAATTTCATTTCAGCACCTATGCCTATGTGCCATGTATGAGACGCACTGATTTTTATGTGATTTATCCCCCCCCTTGCGCTTTATAGCCAATAATGGCCGTGCGGCCGGCAACGCCTGAAATGACCCGTTACAGCGAGCTCCATGCACAGCACTCAGGGTTTACCGTGTCGCCATGGAAACGTGTGTAGGAGGACGCGATACTTCGGGATTTTATTCACAGCTGAGTTTTTACATACTTTCCAGAGCAGAAAGCAGTGTTAACTCCTTCATTCTCATTTGTTTCGAGCCTTCAAACCCTCTCTGCGAAGCCAGAAATTTAAAGGGGTCCCCCGGTTTGGACAGTCACTATCTACGTGACAGGTTGTTTGATGAACTGACTGCAGGGGGTTGCCCAAAATCAACCATTCATGTTGGTACTACAGTTCAACTCTATTCAATTCGATGCAATACCAGGGACAACCTATAGTTAGGGGTGGCACTGTTCCTGGAAGAAAGCAGCCGCGTTTGTCTAATCCCTTTAAGTGACATGTCTTAGAGGAGTCACTGGGGACGTTGCTGATGCAAGTAATGTAAAAATAAGGATCCTTCTAGAACGGTAACTCCATGGTGACAGTATAGAAATGATGTGACAACTTCTCATACCTCATGTGCCATACAGCATCCCCCTGAGCAAGGGGTGCATCTGAGTAGTCACGACAGAAGGCATAGTCAACATATAAAAATACATAAATTATTTTAATTATAAAATTATTATTAAATAAATATAGAATTGAAATAAATTAATAATAATAATAATAATAATAATAAGTAAAATGTTAAAAAAATCTTTAAAATATTAAATTTTTAAAATAGTTAAACATCCTATTGCTGGCGTGGCTCGCAATGGAATAAGGGAAGAGTGCCACGGACAGGACAATATTAGTTAATACTAATATCACCCAGTAAATAAAATTCTGGAGTGTCTTTTAGAACTCTGCATTGTGCCGTCGCTCAGTTACTCCTCCTGGAAATGCCTGCATTGATTGGGCATGACCATTCCCGTTGTTACACAATGACACCAAAATGCTGCGTTGAAATGCACCCCAGTGAGAAGGGGAAACAACAAGCCATCAATTTATTCATGTATTTCCAGGAGGATAATGGAGGGATGATACAATGTGGAGTTATAAGGAAAAAAAAACTACTAGATTTTAATTCTAATCTCATAACCCCCTTTAAATGTACTGCACATGGAACCGGAGGCACAGCCCTGGGCTTATTTAAATATAGGCTAAATTACCCAATTGTCTTCTTTTTTCTCACCGGCGGTCTAGTTGCTTGGTTCATAATCATTCTATCCTTGCTGTAAAACCTTGTGCTTAATAAATATGAGCAGAGCTGCAGTGGAAAGCATGAGGGTCCGTACAGGAAGCGGATTATAGACTACCCTCAGACTCCAACCGACAATGCAGCTAACCTAGAGTCACTGATAACAGCTTTTATCCTAGTGTAGCAGAGCTGGCACCGTGAAAGAGAATATCCTGCAGGTAACAAAAGGTGGGGGCTGCTCGCACTATGTAAAGGTAAAATACTGCGCAATGTTCTAGAAATGTCTGGTGAAATTCTGCAGCGCGGCAAGTAGTAACCTCTCCCCCCTCCCTCCTCCGAAATTCAAGACTGCAGGGTATGATTAAGAAGAATCATGAAGCCCGGAGAGAGCAGAGAGATATCTCCAGGATTCAGACCAGGGCTGCTGTCATGTTGGGATGTAATAGGCCGGTCACCCGTGGTGACCCCATATATGTTCTAGGTCCGTCTTACTGGAAAATAACAAGAGACGCGAATAGGAGCCGCCACTTACTTCCTCAGCACCGCTATCTCGTTCTCGATGCTTGTCTCCTTCCCCTCCAGAGCTTTCTTGGGGATGCATTTTATGGCGACCAGTTTCTGGGTCTTCTTCTCCTCCGCTAGGACCACCTCCGAAAACGCCCCACTGTGAATGAGAGGGGAAAGACGTTATCAACACAGAGGCTCCTAGATTAAAACTCCTCTTATCTTACGGGGATGCCGATTTTCCGAACGGAGCAGCAGTTGAGCATGCACACCTCCACTCCATACCATGCCTACTGTATATTACTGCTGGAAATAACTGAGCGCTGTATGCGGCCATTTCCAGCGGTCCTATAGGCAATGGAGTGGAGGTGTCCACGCTCACCACTCCATTCATTCTGGGGACCCCTGTTCTTGGGATCGCTGGGGTCTCCTAGGTTAGCCCCTCACTGATCAGATCCTTAGGCTAGGGCTACATGACGACAGTTGTTGCACGACATTGATGATGTCGCAGTAATGTCGCGCGACAATTTTTATAATGTAAGTCTATGGTGTCGCACTGCGACATGTGACATGCTGCGACTGTGACAAAACAGTCGCAGAAAAATCCATCTTGGATGGAGTTTTTGTGACTGTCGCAGTATGTTGCGTGTCGCACTGCGACATCATAGACTTACATAATAAAAATTGTTGCGCGACATTACTGCGACAAAAATGTCGCCGTGTAGCCCTAGCCTTAAAGGGGTTGTCCAGTATTAGAAAAACATGGCCACTTTCTTCCTTAAACAGCAGCACACCTGTCCATCAGTTGTGTACCGAATTGCAGCTCTGCCCATTGACTCCAATGGTGCTGAGCTGCAATATCAGACATGGTCCATTGACAGGTGTGGTGCTGTTTTTGGAAAAAAGTGGCCTTGTTTTTCTAAACCTGGACAACCCCTTTAATCCTATCTGATGCCAATCCTCCGGGACGAGAAAAAATATGGCTATTTTTTTTCCATAAACAGCGCCACTCCTGTCCACAGGTTGCGTGTGGTATTGCAGTTCAGCTACAAAGATGTGAACAGGGCTGAGCTGCAATACCACAAACAACCTGTGGACAAGTGTGGCGCTGTTTTTGGAAGAAAGCAGCCATTTTTTCTCATCTTGGTTGAGGGGACCCATCTATACTGAAAACCTGAAAAAGCACGCATTTTAATAGTTTGCTTCAATATCCAATATCACATCTTTAACTGTGACTAGAGCAACTTCTTATGTAATACACATATAATAAACAGCATACAAGTATCAATTATCACTGGCTGTAAAGCATAAAGAGGTAAGAAGCCATTGCCGTAGATAACGAGCTAATTACACAGGGCTGGAGACGGATGGAAGACGCTGTAATCCTACATCTGGAAATAGACACGGGCCGAGCGCAGCGAGCGAGAGCCAAGATCTATTCTGTATTCATATGCTCGGTGACACTGCGCGGCGCGGCCTCCCCAGACAGCGCATTCATCCTCTGCTGGATACGGGCAGCCATAATTATATGCTATTTGAATCAATGATGACTGATGTCCTGCGCGGGATGCAAGACAGTCACTTTAGGACAATCGCGGCACAGATGAATGAAAACCTTTTCGGATCTGGGAGGACCTGTGACATATTGTAAAGAGGCTTAATGATGTGATGCAGCCCGGAGGAGGCTGTCAGGGCTGCCTCGGAGGATAACTGCGCTGTCACACAGGAAAATGCAGAGATTTTTTTTTTTTTTGCTATTTTTATAGACAGTTTTTCAATAGAAGAAAAAAAGTTTGTGTGTATGTAGTTTTTTACAGCGTTGTAGAATAAGCCTGGCATGGTTCTCTTGTGTAGATGCTGCGGTCAATAGTGACCATGGTACCCAAATGGTTTATAGGAGGAGGCGCATACTCTCTTATGATGCAATCCAACAAAGGCTCACAGGTCTGCCGTGGACATGAGCCTATTATGCCTTGCCTAAGCCAACATTCTGCCTGTCAATATGCTCGCTGACAGGCATAACGCTGAGGGGTGAAATGCTGAGGGGCGCAACGCTGACAGGCACAAAGCTCTGTACAAATGATCTCACACACTGAAGTATATTAACTGACAGGCATAACCCTGACGGGCATAACCCTGACAGGCATAACAGTCTGTACAAATGATCTCACACACTGAAGTGTATTAACTGACAGGCATAACACTGACAGGCATAACACTGACAGGCATAACACTCTGTACAAATGATCTCACACTGAAGTATATTCGCTGACAGGCACAACGCTCTGTACAAATGATATCACACTCAAGTCCCATCCTCAGGACAGGACATCAATATCCGATTGGTGAGGGTCCGAGCCCCACACTCCCGCCGATCAGCTGTCCTGCTAGTAGCACCAAAACTACCCCGCTCTGATCACCGTTTAGTGGTCTACGCTGGTAACAGTGCTGCAGTAACAACCTCTGTCCACTACACAGTAGACGTAGAGTAGCTGTATAAATCCGGCACTATTCCAGAACATTGGATCAGCGGGGGTGTGGGGAGTCAGATCAGATATTGATGGCCTGTCCTGAGCACAGGCTATTAATAGTAAAATCCTGGAATACTCCTTTAAGGCCCAATATAGGCCGAACCTTATGACGTTCAGTAAACATCCACTAGAGGGGCGCTGTTGTCTGGAAGAGAGCGGACATGTCCTACAACGTGTTTTCAACTCTACACACAGAACTGGAAGCTTTTACTTTCCACTCAGTCCTCCCAGCTGGGAATTCGGGTCCTACTGGTATAGAACTGTTCATCTTTATGGTTTACATTCACCCGGCGGTCCCCAAAGGAGGCACCTTCCCTGGTAACGAGGCGGCAGGGGCACTGTTTTCCTCATGTATATGGATAAGCCTCCTCTGGTGCTACCTCGATGCCGGCGTGCTAGCTCTCTCCTGGGTCTCCCCATCTCCTCGGCTGCACTGCAGACATCTCTATAATAAGCGCAGGCAGCCATGACTACCGATCCATATGGTGAGGACGGACGCCACACGGATTTTATTTATAGCTGTCTACTCCATGCATCTCCGTGTTGTGTAACAGACGAGGCTGAACTCGCCGAGCCATGACGGTACATATACAGGTGTGGCGCACTACAACCACCAGCGCTCACCCTAGATATAAGTTACAGTCACCCCCTTCCATGCAGTTTTATAGGAAAGCCGAGTCACCACCACCTTGGTTGCCATTATAGCTCACATAAGGATTCTTACTCCCAAATGCCAAACTGGCCTAATTATACCGCCATATATCTCCAGCGTTGCAGTCTAGATAGAAAAATGAGCAGTTTAAGGAAAGCTGGGTGACAACTCAAGTTAGAGCTGTAATAATAGTCACATGAGTTGTCACCTAGACAGGTAACCTTAAAGGGAGCCTGTGACCAGGGGAAATTCACTGTTAGGGCTCATGCACACGAACGTATTTTCTTTCCGGGTTTTTTTTCAGACCGTATTATGGACAAGGATAGGACTGTTCTATTAGGGGCCAGCTGTTCTGTTCCACAAAATACGGAATGCACACGGACGTTATCCGTATTTTTTGCGGAACTTCGTGTGCATGAGCCCTTAGGGCCCAACCACATGGCAAAGTCATGCTATGGTCAAGTTGCCGTCAAGTACCACATGGGCCTCAGCGGGCTTCAATTAACTAATCAGGACCACCGTTTAGTTAGTCAGCATTGTTAATGGCGGTACGGTAGTGTGTCTGTACCACAGCCATTAACAAGGCAGACTGAGTACACAGTGCAGTCTTAAAGGGGTTGTCCCACGAAAAATATTCTACAGTTTTCAAACCAGCCCCTGGATCTGAATACTTTTGTAATTGCATGTAATTAAAAATTTAGTATAGCCACTGAGTTATTCAATAAAATATATCTGTATAGTGCCACCTGCTGTTAGTTATTTTTCTTATTTCTTTGACCTGCTCACTGAGAAGGCCGCACATGCTCAGTTTCATCCTACAACTGCCTCCTGAGCTGTGAAAGGGAGAGCTGAGACACGCCTCCTGAACTGTGATAGGGAGCGCCGAGACACGCCTCCTGAACTGTGATAGGGAGAGCTGAGACACGCCTCCTGAGCTGTGATAGGGAGAGCTGAGACACGCCTCCTGAGCTGTGATAGGGAGAGCTGAGACACACCTCCTGAGCTGTGATAGGGAGAGCTGAGACACACCTCCTGAGCTGTGATAGGGAGAGCTGAGACACACCTCCTGAGCTGTGATAGGGAGAGCTGATACACACCTCCTGAGCTGTGATAGGGAGAGCTGAGACACACCTCCTGAGCTGTGATAGGGAGAGCTGAGACAGGGGGAGCTGAGACACACCTCCTGAGCTGTGATAGGGAAAGCTGAGACACGCCTCCTGAGCTGTGATAGGGAGAGCTGAGACACGCCTCCTGAGCTGTGATAGGGAGAGCTGAGACACGCCTCCTTAACTGCAGCAGAAAAGACACTCCCCTTGAGCTGCCAGCTTGATATAAATCTAGCAGAGCAATGTATGTGGAGATCTCTGGATCCATGTGAGGTACAGGGCTGGTTCTACCTTTGTTAGAAAGAGATTGTCATGTACTATATTATTTCTGTTTTTCATTTTTTACATTAGTCATGAGATAATCCCTTTAAGTAGTTAGTGGGAGCCGGTGGCAGAATGTATGGCAACAGAGAAGCTGCGTCAGAAACCACACCGTGCAGTAGTGCTGTTAAAGGGTCAATGAGTTTTCAAAAAAAAAACAAAATGTTTGATAGGCTATAGAGGTGTATCCAAAGTTTTGATTGGTGGGGGTCCGAGCGCTGAGACCCCCTCCGATCACTAGAATGAGGAAAGAGAAGAGCTAGCATACCGCGCTTTCTCTCCTCGCTGCAGGAGATGGGACATCTCGATTCCGTCTTCTGCAGCGAGGAGAGAGAGCGCGTCTGCTAGCGCTTCTCTCTTCTCGCTCTAGCAATCAGAGGGGGTCACACTTAGTGATCCTTTCTTCATTCTAGGGAAGAAGTACTTTTAATTCATATGCAAATAAGGCATTACGTGCACCGAGGGCGGACCTAAGCCACTCTGTGCACCCTTGCTCCTCCTGCTCCCTCTGCCATTCCCTCCCTGTTCCTGCATAGTCATATTGCTTGCCCCTTACAATCAAGAAGAGGGAGCAGGAGGAGCAAAGGTGCACAGAGTGGCTTGGGCCTGCCCTCTGTGCACTTGGTGACAGACTACCTTTAAAAGGTGATTCGTATCCCAAGCAATTATGGCATGTCCACAGACTGTATCATAAATGTCTGAGAAGAATGGCTCTCCCACACTGCAGAACGTTTTATTACAGGACAACTAGCCCAATATAAAGGCACCACAATCCTTTAAAACTGCACCACTGGATCCATAGCACGGGCCATTCCCAGGCGTCTGCTCCTAATATAGCGGAGGCCACCACAGGCCGATCACCATGATACCGTCATCCCAATGGAGCAGGCCTCGGCTACGGCAGGAGAAAATAACAATTACTAACCCCCTTCCCGGGGTGTGTCAGGCCCGGCACATGATCCAAGACCCAAGGGCTTGTGAGATCTAAGAATGGCATTCTCCAGAGGATAATAAGATAAGATAGCGGCTTGAATGACAAGAACAAAACAGCTACAGATGCAGCAGAACCGAATTTGTCATTTACCACCCTGGTGCACACTGTGATAACTCTCAAGACAAAACAGCGGGTTCAATTGCAGTCCTATGTAAAACCACATTTGCAGCAAACACAACTCTGCTACACCGGACATACACAGCTCTGCTACCACTAGCAGCAAGGATTCATGCACCAATAATGGTGACTATCTTTTTGATTCTTCATGTTCAAGCTAAACCACATTCAGGATGAAAGGGGGCTGTTTCGCTCTACCAGTATACAGACTATCCAGAATAAATCCAATAATCCAGAAAAACAAGGATTCTGATATAGTCTGCTACAGGTTGGTCCAATGGCACTTTACTATGATCATAAAATGTAAGATTCGATGTTCTTAAAGAGGTTGTCCAGATTTAGAAAAACATGGCTGTATTCTTTGAAAAATGCGCCACACCTGGCTACAGGTTGTCTATGGTACTGCAGCTCAGCCCCATTCACTGCAATGGAGCTCAGCCGCAATACCAGTGACAACCTAGGGCTCCATGTGGTGCTGTCTAATCCTGGACAACTTCAGCCATGAGTTTATTTCAGAACCGCCCGATAGTCTGGAATCTCTGGGTGTACAGTGTAGCAGTCGAAGAGCCGGCAAGTACTTTTGGGGTCTCCAAAATTCAGCATATGATGCCGGATTATCAGATGCCATTTAGATCAGATCCCCTTGTTAGTATATGGAGGACTGTGTACAGTTCTGGGCTCCTGTGAACAAGGCAGACATAACAGAGCTGGAGAGGGTTCAGAGGAGGGCAACTAAAGTAATAACTGGAATGGGTGGACTACAGTACCCAGAAAGATTATCAAAATTAGGGATATTCACTTTAGAAAAAAGACGACTGAGGGGATGTAATAACTATGTATAAATATATCAGAGGTCAGTACAGAGATCTCTCCCATCATCTATTTATCCCCAGGACTGTGACTGTGACGAGGGGACATCCTCTGCGTCTGGAGGAAAGAAGGTTTGTACACAAACATAGAAGAGGATTCTTTACAGTAAGAGCAGTGAGACTATGGAACTCTCTGCCTGAGGAGGTGGTGATGGTAAGTTCACTATAAGAGATCAGGAGGGGCCTGGATGTATTTCTGGAGGTAATAATATTACAGGTTATAGTTACTAGAGAGGGGTCGTTGATCCAGGGAGTTATTCTGATTCCTGATTGGAGTCGGGAAGGAATTTTTTTCCCCCTAAAGTGGGGAAAAATTGGCTTCTACCTCACAGGGGTTTTTGCCTTCCTCTGGATCAACTTGCAGGATAACAGGAAGAACTGGATGGACGGAGGGCTTTTTTCGGCCTTATAAACTATGTTACTACTAGGGATAGGTTACAGGTTCGGTTCCGTTATAACGGAATTCGAAGACGGAATGCAAAACGGAAGCCTTTAAGAGGCATTCCATTTTGATCCGTCATAATAGAAGTCTACGACCAAGCATAACGGAAACCAGGCAGAGTTCAGGTTCTGTTCAGGTTCGCTCATCCCTCATTTACTACAACCGTACAGATTCTGTGCCTTGCCTGAGCTGTTCGGATGTGGGGAGGAGAAGGGTTAAACGCGGTCGTATCTCCTGTTTACTCCATTTTCCGCAGCCTCTCCCCGACGAGTTCTGCCGGATTGGAAGACTGACAAAGCCATCTGCCTCCATGGAAACAGAGAATAATTCTCATTTATTTTTAGGAAAGCATCAGAGTGATTCCAATGCATTTGAAGGCATCGCGCGGCAGACATCGCCTGGAAGGCCCTAGTTACACATGCGTCACACCACCTAACGGAGGCTGTGCTAATGAGCGGCTTAACCACGGCAATGCCAGGAGGTGAAGAACATTCCACCAGAGACGCCAAAAACCTGTGAAAGCCGACAGACGGCGACTGAAGCCTGTACGGAACAATGCCGTAACAAACATGGCGGCCAGAGATCAGTCAAGCCTGCCAAGGAACATGTGCCACCATGCAGAGTCACCAAAATCTAGACATGCCCTCTAAGCCCTAGTTCCATGACAATGCAAAAATCCCCCATGGGCAGTGGTGTAGCTAGAACTCACTGGGCCCCACAGCAAATGAATGGGGCCCCCTCAGTCCCCTTAATGCAGACCTCACACCTCTCTTCTCCTCCAACGCTCTTCGTTCAGCACTGTGTCTAGGCACGCACTATACTCTGACCTAATGTCACACAGCATCAGGTCATAGTGTTCTCCTACACACACTACGTCCGGTCCTGAAGCTGTGCACTGCCAGCACTTACTGCAGCGCAGGCGACAGGAAAAGGAGACCAGGGAGCGGACTACAAGAACTATATCCACTGCTCCCTGGGCCCTGAAAATAAATCCATTTGTTCTCCTCCTGGGTCCCTTCCCGAGTTCGAGGCCCATAGCAGCCGCTTCCTCTATGCTTCCATGGTTGTGCAGGGGCGGTACCCTGTGATGCACTGTGGTATTTGGTTGTGCAGGGTCGGTACCCTGTGCTACACTGTGGTATTTGGTTGTGCAGGGGCGGTACCCTGTGCTGCACTGTGGTATTTGGTTGTGCAGGGGCGGTACCCTGTGCTGCACTGTGGTATTTGGTTGTGCAGGGTGTTATCTTGTGCTGCACTGTGTTATTTGGTTGTGCAGGGGCGGTACCTTGTGCTGCACTGTGGTATTTGGTTCTGCAGGGTGTTATCTTGTGCTGCACTGTGGTATTTGGTTCTACAACGTGGTATATTGTGCTGGACTGTGGTATTTGATTCTGTGGTGTGGTATTTGGTTCTGCAGGGGCGGTATCTTGTGCTGCACTGTGGTATTTGATTCTACAGGGGCGGGATCTGGTGCTGAACTGTGGTATTTGGTTCTGCAGGGGCGGGATCTTGTGCTGCACTGTGGTATTTGGTTCTGCAGGGGCGGGATCTTGTGCTGCACTGTGGTATTTGGTTCTGAGGGGCGGTATCTTGTGCTGCACTGTGGTATTTGGTTCTGCAGGGGCGGTATCTTGTGCTGCACTGTGGTATTTGGTTCTGCAGGGGTGGTATCTTGT
The DNA here is from genome assembly GCA_900303285.1 of Rhinella marina. Taxonomy (NCBI): domain Eukaryota; kingdom Metazoa; phylum Chordata; class Amphibia; order Anura; family Bufonidae; genus Rhinella; species Rhinella marina. The sequence goes on along the minus strand of ONZH01010535.1, from coordinate 447,937 downwards.
GCTGAACTACCCCACCTAAATGTGTGTTGGCCAACCTTAAGTCAATTTGAACCTGCCTACAACATGATTCAAAAAAGGTGTTTTTTTTCCAGGGCCACTTTAAGTTTCCAGTCCACCCCCATTTCTTAGACTACTTTAGCATATTTACCAACATCTGAATCCCAAAAAGTAGGACATTTTAGCTTTGACCTCATGTCAATTGGAAACCCTGAACCCTTAAACCCTGAAACCCACCAGGCCCCTGTCAGAGAAAGCCCCCGCCTCCAGGTCACAGGCAGAAAAATGGGCAGCGAAAGCAGTGCGACTGTGAGGACCCCAACCTACAGCACCTGATCCTACTCCAAAATTCCGTCGGCAGTCGCGTGGTGTCCACCTCCCATTGTGTGTAATGGTAGTTTGCGCTGCTGTTCATGCAGCTGAGGATTTTTTATGTGCAGTTTTCCAGACAGTGGCAAGAATGGGCGTGTCACTTTTTACCGTGGGTACCACGTGGACACCACAGGAGTCTCCTTGTGGGTTAGCCCCACTCATTGAGGCTAAACCAAGGTCCAGTCTGCGCCATTTAAAGCAAAAAACCACAGCGGTTTCTGCCACAGAGTACACAGTGGTTTTTTGAACATAGTCCGTACTTCTTCACTGTCCCTTGCCAATCTCTTGCACCCTGACCGCAACTTCCTGTTTTGGTCCTCAATCTGCATGCCATGGCAGCCGGCAGCGTATTTAAAGGGATATCACCCTCCAAACCCCATCTGACCCTCAGGCTATGTATATAAATCTTCCAGTTTACTTCAGTGCGGCCTTGCCCTTTAAGATCTACGCTTGCACTCTCCGTTATCATCCATCACTCTGTTTGCAGGCTACTTCTCGGATCATTCCTGGTACTTCTGCCGGTCTAGTACTGACCGTCGGTGACCCTGTCTAACTTATCCCTACGGCTATCATTTTCCTCTACGCAATGAGTGGCGGAAAGGGTTAATGTGATAAACGAGGAGGTGTGGAGAGGGGGGGGGGGGGGGGAGTCGCCAGGCAAAGAAGAATCTAATTATTACAATGTGCAATGGAATTTTCTCCCCGATACCTGGTGTAATAAGCGGTATTGAAAGGGGTTGCTAGGCAACCGGCGTGTTGTGCTGACACCGGGGTCTCTCTGGATGACGGGTGACCTGCAGAGGAGCCGGATCACGGGGCTGGAGATAAAAATCACACAGAAACAGGACGTGGAATATTAGATAGAAAGATGTGGACGCGGCGGCTGCGGTTAGATCCTGCAGATATCCGCTGCGGTCATAGAAGCCATGGTGCGACCACTGACATAGGTCATAGGTCGTGGCGCTGACACGGAGCCACCTGTAGGTCAGCATCACGAGAGGGTAGAAATGCAAGAATTATTTGCTGAAAGTGGAGATGGGTGAATGTAGGTGCGTTTACGTGTCTGTTTTGACATTTTAAGGTGAAGCTCTTCATCCTGCTGCCGGCCTGGTTCTTACATTGTGAAAACATCCACACTATTGTGCCGGCCCTTTCCAAGGGACACTAAATATTTCAGGAATTTTTCGGGATGGAGAAGTCTAAATATAAAGTCCTTCCCTCTTGTAAGGTTGTGGCCCCTGTCGACCTGCTCTTCCACCACACCTTGGCGCTGTCATGTGTGCGGACGATAAGGAGGCCGCGGCGGTGATAGCGTCTCTCTGCTCCAGCTGTAATGGAGGTGATGACTGCCTGTTATTTCAGTGTATAACACAAGCCTGCGATGGTTGTCAGGCTTCCTTGTCCCCGCTGACCGAGCTACTTCATCTCTGAATTTTAAAGATAGTCTTACAATCCCACTGGGAAGAGATCACTAAACCCCTGAAATGCGAACAGTGTAAACAATGGCGCTAGGAATAGCTGCTGATGTCATTAAAAAAGGGCCAGGAGAACACAAAATGGGCCCTTAACCACCTAACTGTGTTGCCCGAGTCCAGCTCGGGCAGTGTGAAAAGTAGCTAACTGGAGGGGGGAGGGGCTTCTTTAGATGGGGATATCTCCTCAATGGCAGCTAGAAACATGAAACTGGTCTTGTACGAAAGCTGACAGTCCAGGCTTTCATACATGACCAAAATGACAGCTAAAGTCCAAGCAACAGAGGAGAAATCACTGTTAGAAATCAAGTTGGGAATAATAGCGAGTAAAATCTGTTTTTACTTTCCTTTTCAGATAAATTCACAACATCCTGATTTCTATCAGTGATATCTTTCTCTGTCCTGAACATATTGCTGTCATTCTGAAAGCCTGAAATGTCTGCTTTCAAACAATATCAGTTGCATGTTTCTAGCTGCTACCATTCAGGAGGTAGCAGCATCTAAAGCAGCCCTCCCCCTCCAGTTATCTACTTTTCACACTGCTGGAGCTCCACTCTGGCAAAACAGTTAGGGGGTTAAAGGGTTTTTTGGGGGGAATTTAATACTGACCTATCCTCAGGGGAGGTCATCGATATCCGATTGGTGTGGGTCCGACACCTGGCACACACGCTCTTCAGCTGTCTAAAGAGACCACAGCGCTCTGGTGAGCACAGAGGCCTTCTCACAAAACACCAAGCACAGCGCCGTAAACTGTATAGTGGCTGTGCTTGGTATTGCAGCCTAGGGCCATCCACTTGGCCATGCCCATGTGACAGATGAACATGACGCCACTGGCCAAGGAAAATCCCCACTGATCTGATATTGATGAGCTATCCTGAGGACAGATGAATATAGTGGGCAACAGTCTCAAATTTGCTGGGGACTGTCGCGAATTTTGAGAAACAATCACGGCAAATTTGGCTTGTCCCAGCCTGAAAATGGGTGGAGCTAATGCAAGTCACGCCCAGGATTTTTACTAGGTGGGTCGGGGACATGCCCTGGCTGCAGGTGATATAACCTCAATACGCCAATGAAAATGGTGGTACGTATGCATGACGCAGTTGCGGACAGAGCTTTAGAATACCTACCAACATAGTAGTCCGTAAATTTGGGGCATTTAAGCCCCATCCATAGGAACGCCCTCAAAACTTGCATGGGACCACCCACTTATAGGTGGGGCTTACACAAGTCCTGCCCATTTCTGACCTAGGTGGGACTGTCTCTCAAAATTAGGGACAGTCCCTTCAAATTTGATTTGAATATAGATGAACAGAGATATGGATACACACAATGCCTCCATGAAAACAGGTCACTTAACAGAAATTAGAGGGGGACACGCTGTCACCAGATTCTCAGTAGTGCAGCCTCAGGCTTTGGGCCTCTAATCTCCACTGACCTTATCTCAACATGGCAGTAAGAGATTACCATTTACCTGGTCCGGGCTGCCTCCTCTGCACACCCCATAGCTATGGTCCTGTCTAGCCTCTCAAAGCCCCAAAACTCCAGGAGTAGAAGACAACAAGGTTCCTCCAGAGCCATCATACAGATGGTATGGAGGATATAAACCCGTCATGACAACTGCGCCTGCCTCATCCAGCTCACTATGTGCCGTGAGGAGAATGCCTGCTTGGGTAGGAGTCCTTAATTAGGTGCGAAGACGTCTATTTATTCATAGGGCGCGCAGTGTGTTCATACCACGTTTTTTTGGCAAGCGAAACCGTGGGCAAAGGATAAATATTTTTAATCACTTTCTCAATGTATTCTGAAGTCATTTCAATCATCGACTGTGAACATGTGGTACAACAAGCAAAATGTGCCGGTGGATGATCATACTATGTGCGCCTGGCGTGTCCTGACGTAACACGAGTGGATCCTTACAGCATTTTAACAATAGTGACTATAGGAAAACTCCTGCCGTTTTACAGACTTGGTGGCATTCTCTATGATACTATGAAATAGCTTTACCAATCAGAACTGAGCACTGTGTCTCTGATCAGAGCAGTAAAGTTATTGGCACATCGATGGGCACCTTGTTAGGTTTACAAAACCCAATTTCAAATACCCTATTAGGGAACTTTTAGTTCATAGATGGGGAAAGATCTCCGTCTCCGACTCTGGAGGACCCAACTTGTCTATGAGTTACATGGACAGTCAATCCATTTAAACTGGCAGCATGTAATGCTTCATTTCACCAGTGGTGGTGCTGCAGGAAAACTGAACAGTTATGGCCAAATTTCCCCACAGTTTACAGCAGATGGATGGAAGTACCTTCGGTGGACCTTTCTAAAAAGGAGTCTCTAAAGTGGCAAACCCTTTACTCAACCTGAAGGACAGGCCGTCTACCTTAAAGGGGTTCTCCGGGAATTAAGAAAATGAAAATACTTAAATATTACTTCATTATAAATATATTCCCAAATACCTCTCATTAGTTATAATGGCTCGTTTTGTCTGGGAAGCAATCATTAGGAGAAACAAAATGGCCGCCGTCCTCTTAGTACTAACAAAACCTGTCCTAATCACACAGGAGGACAAGTTACTTCACAACACTGAGGTAAAGAGCTGCCTCATCCACCTCTCTGCTCTGCTTGTCAGGGATTATGATCCTGAATACAGATGATAAGATCTTCAGCTGAATCTCTGTGGGAATGGAGCTCATGAGGAGACATGAAGTACAGAGAGGAGGTGGGAATGTGGCTAATGAGCAGCAGCTCTTGTATGCAGTCTCCATTACCACATCCCCACCTCTTCTCTGTACTTCATGTCTCCTCATGAACTCCATTCCTACAGAGATTTAGCTGAAGATCTTATCATCTGTATTCAGGATCATAATCCCTGATAAGCAGAGCAGAGAGGAGGATGAGGCAGCTCTTTACCTCAGTGTTGTGAAGTAACTTGTCCTCCTGTGTGATTAAGACGGGTTCTGTGTGCACTAATAGGATGGCGGCCATTTTGTTTCTCCTAATGATTGCTCCCTAGTCAAAACGAGCCATTATAACTAATGAAAGGTATTTGGGAATATATTTATAATAAACTAATATTTATGTATTTTCATTTTCTTAATTCCCGGACAACCCCTTTAAGTAGGGGAGGCTCTTCTAGTGCTCCTCTATTAGAATGTCTCCTAATGAAAGGACATACATGTATGGGGCTATCGGCACAAGTCCTAAAGAGGCCCATTATATAACTGTATCAACTAGACATGTAGGGTGAACCATGACGACGACAGACAGAAGGGTCGGCCATTTAACCACCTTCATCTCTATAGCTACGAGAATGTCCTTCAAGACGACATTCATGATGGGGCATGAAAGTGCTTGCTCATCTTCCATGCTGTATACATGTAAACACAACCGTTTGATGTAGTAAAGGGAACAGAAAGTTCTGTGCAGAAGAGAAACAAAATGTTTGTGGAAGCCCTTCATGGAAACAGAAAAAACCTTGAGCACAAAGATGGCTGGGAACACACACACTAGATGAATCTCATGGAATAACAGGTGGACTCTGATGGGTTGACACCACCATCTCAGAAGCCATGACTGAAATGTCTATTATTACAGATGGTCACTTAAAGATGGGGTCATCAATACGAGATTGACAGGGGTCTGACTCCTGGGATCCCCACCAATCAGCTGTTTGAGGAGACCACGGCGCTCCACTAAGTAGCGCAGCTGCTTACCAAGCACAGCGCCATACAATTAATTGTGGCTGTGCTTGGTATGGCAGCTCAGCCCCAGGGGTGGATTGGTCATAGACCTTATAGGGAAATTTCCCGGTGGGCCGATGCCCAGGAAGGGGCGCCTAGGCCCTCCTCGCAGTCGGCCAGTGGAGGTTTCTGGGAATATATTGTGTGCTGCTGGCAGTATTTTGTGATGGACTGTGGTATTTGGCTTTGTTGGGGTGGTATAATGTGCCACAATATGGTATTGCTGGCCCCGCCTTCCATCAATTTGGACCCGACTACAAAACGAAGCCACTTTTAGTATTTTTTCCAGGGCCACTTTAAGTTTCCAGTCCGCCCCTGCTCAGCCCATTAACTTTAACGAGACTGAGCTGCGCCTAGGCCAGTGGTGGCGAACCTATGGCACAGGTGCCAGAGGTGGCACTCAGAGCCCTCTTTGTGGGCACCCACACCTTGGAAAAAGTCTAAGGCGTACCAATATGCCTTAGACTTTTCCTGCCATTCATCAGCGCAGGGCACACTATGAACAGCACAGGCAGCGCACTGAATGTAGGTAGCTATTATAGCTAAATGGTAAAGTACATGGAGGATATACTATACTGGACTGTAGTATTCAGGTTACATTGCCGTGTTGGCACTTTGTGATAAATAAGTGGGTTTTGGGTTGCAGTTTGGGCACTCAGTCTCGAAAAGGTTTGCCATCACTGGCCTAGGCCATGTGACTGATGAATGTGATGTCACATGGCCTAGGAAGAGGCCTAAGAGCTCACCATGTGCCGCCTTTTCATACCGCTGATCGGCGGTGATCCCAGGAGTCAGACCCCCGGCAATCTTATATTGATGGTCTATCCTGAAGATAGATCATCAATATGATCATCTTGGAAAACCCCAAAAAAAGCATATTTCCAGATCGTTATTCTTTCAACAACAGGGCTCGAGGAACAATTTAAACCCCGCCTGAGGAAGAGCGCACCAGACACAAAGAACCAAACATTTGGGGGGGGGGGGGGGGGCATTTATGTAATCCAGTTCCCAGGATTGTCCCAGCAAAATCGGGATTGGATGACCAGCGGACAACGGATCCAGCACCGTGATGTGGTTTCCTTTTAGTAGGTAAACCAAGACACAGGCGTGAGCACATCCCAAAATGTTTGCAGAATATATCTACTGGGTGCCGGATCGGTAAATGTCATCCTGTTCCTTTCATGGCCCCATAGAACTGGACTGCTCCTTGGAAAACGGAAGACCTGAAAGTCTTAGATGAACGCCTACGAGGCGAATGGTTTTACCCAGTTAGGCTTATAGGGGGCCATGAATCCAACGAGCAGGTAACATAGATAAAGGATCACAGAAAATACACAATTAAGAGCCCTGAAGGGTTCACAAACTTACTGCCACCTATGACATGATATGGGTACCCATTAGGTGAAGGTCCAGTAGATGGGACACTAAAGGCCCCTATCTTAAAAACCACTAGTATTTTGTTTCAGAGAGGAAAGAGAAACTCTAGAAGACAGCAATGGGATAAAACAGCATCCCCCTCCAGATAACCTCACTTCCTCTGTCAGAAGTAAAAAGCAGAAGTAAAATATGAAGCTTTCCCTGATTCTGCACATCTCACATGAGAAGAGCGGCTAACCGCACACGGATTAACTCTTTACGCTACTCTGGATTTGCTTTGAAGGAACTGTTCAGGAAAAACAGCGCCGTGCCCATCTGAAGGTTGCGTGTGGTATAGCAGCTCAACCTCTGTCACTTCAATGGAAGAGTGGCTCTTTCTGGAAGCAGCCATGTTTTTTCCTGTACATCCCCTTTAATGTTCTGTCATTACTGAATTTTATAAGACAAACGGATATGGCCGTTACGCCTCGCGTGCTGATACCATGTGCTGGGCGGAGTGACTGTTCCTCCACTAGAAGATTACCAAGTCCTTAAGATAATCGTGGATGATACAGATGTCTCATGTTTACAAGCTGGTGTAATGGGAAAACCACTGAGACTAAAGAGATGTAAGACACGATCAGCAAATTTCCACCACATGGTGTCACTAAAACGGTGAAAATGTACAACGTATCGTGCGATTCATGCAAAAATCCCACAAAGACTTCTATTTAAGTCGTTACGGACCAGGAACTCGGCATGGAACTAACTCGAAGCTAGGCAAATCAACACAAGATTTTACCACCACCGGCAAAAAAAAAAAAAAAAAAAACGACGAAACCTGACGTAGTGTCCAGCTGCCTTCTTGGGCTCTTTCTGATACTGAGCAGACATCCACTCTGTGACTATGTTAACCATTTTGACTATGATTCATTTGTTTAAAAAGGGGCCTGCAAGAAGAGATCCATCTTTATAGGGAAAACCAGGGGCGGATTGGCCATAGACCTCACAGGGAAATTTCCCGGTGGGCTGATGCCCAGGGGGCCGCCTGGGCACTCCTCATGGCCGGCCAGTGGAAGTTTTTGGGGATGTATTTTGTGCTGCTGGCAGTATTTTGTGGTGGACTGTGGTATTTGGCTCTGTTGTGGTATAATGGGCCACAATATGGTATTGCTGGCCCTGCCTTCCATCAATTTGGACCCAACTACAAAACCGGGGCCACTTTTAGTATTTTTTCCAGGGCCACTTCCCAGACTAGTTCGAAATTTTTGGCTTTTGGTAGAGGGTACTCAGTATTTCCATCAAATTGTGCTAGGTCAGAGTGGTTTGGTGGCCTCTGACAGAGGCTCAGTGGTCAGGTTCTGCTCTTGGACCATGGATGGGGCGTCACAACTCACTTCTGAAATCCACTTTGGTTTGGGGATCAAACTATCTCTGTACCATTTATACGGACTAAGGCTCCATTCACACATCCTGTTTTTCTCTCCTGATTCGATCCTGATTTTTTTTCAGGACCCATTGAAATGAATGGATCCAGATCAGGATCGAATCAGGAAAAAAAAACAGGACGTGTGAATGGAGCCTAATGAACAACTTACGCAGGGGTGTCACTAAGGGGTTGGGCATGTGTTGGGTGCCATGGGGTGGTCGTACAAGCCTTAGGCCGTTTACAGATGGCCATAACTGGCCCTCAGTTTAGACCTGGATTATAGCCGAGGTAGGCCTATATACCAGCAAATGCTCTTCAATGAAAACAAGGAGGTGGAGTGTCCTACCCTTCCAGAAACACAATAAGCGGTAATAACTGTTTGCGTGGGTTTAATCCGGGTTCGCCATCTTCCTCCCACACTCGAAAAAACAAATCCGACAAGTTAATTTGACTAAGTGTGTGAACGACAAGGAAATAAGACTGAGAGAAATGAGGAAAGAGACTGGTTAAATACATCCTGCGCTACGGAATATGTTGTCGCTCAACGCAATTCATGGTCAATCCATCAGCCGCATGTATGTGGAGGCACCAGCCCTTCCAATTGTCAAAAATTTTACATAAGGCAGATCATACGTTTCATATTTGGAACTGTTGGTAAATTTAGCCGATCCCCCACACAACACACACACTTCTTCCCCGGAGTGTAACCGGTTAAAGAGGCGTCCGGCTCCTGTTGTAATGTTATTTGCTTAAGCTATTTGCATTGCAATCATGTAAAAAAGAAAAACACAACTGCCAGAAATAGCACAGATGTCAGACTTCTGAATAATGATCGTGCTACAAACACGGATCTGATGACTACAAAAGGTTTCCTCAGAAAGAATAACCTCCCAATGGAAAGAGCAGCTTCTCCGGGGGGCCTCTGGAATCCATGACACAATGTAAGGGAGGCTTCAGAAGGTCTTCCAATCTCTAAGTTCTTCCAGAACCTTCGTTTTTCCATGGTGGGTCATCATGGCCACCAAAACATTTCTTCTTGGGATTCACGAAGGAAGGCCTCGAACCAAAATATAACTATGGCCAAGTACAGAGGTAGAAAATTGTAGATTTATGTAGATTTAATTCATTTAGGGAATTAGGTCTTCATTAATGTAGTAATGTAGTCGCACGTCAACATGGACACCTGTCAAAGATGAGAACAGTGGTTCTCCGAGATGTCCTGACTTCAGTTTGGGTCTTCAGGCTTCTCAATGGCCAGTTTATGAAGTATATGATATTATCTAATGATCCAGTTAAAGGGGTATTCCGGTAAAGTAACTTAATTTTTGAAAAACTGCATTAAGGCTGCAAGCTGTGACCCAACCAGAACTCATACCTATACATATAACCAGAGCCCATACCTATACATATAACCAGAGCCCATACCTATACATATAACCAGAACCCATAACTGTACATATAACCAGAACCCATACCTGTACATATAACCAGAACCCATACCTGTACATATAACCAGAACCCATACCTGTACATATAACCAGAGCCCATACCTGTACATATAACCAGAACCCATACATATAACCAGAACCCATACATATACATATAACCAGAACCCATACCTATACATATAACCAGAACTCATACCTATACAGTCATGGCCAAAAGTTTTGAGAATGACACAAATATTATATTTTCACATGATCTGCTGCCCTCTGGTTTTTATGTGTGTTTGTCAGATGTTTTTATCACATACAGAAATATAATTGCAGTCATATTATGAGTAACAAAAGCTTATATTGACAGAATGAGTTAATGCAGCAAGTCAATATTTGCAGTGTTGCCCCTTCTTCTTCAGGACCTCTGCAATTCTCCCTGGCATGCTCTCAATCAACTTCTGGACCAGATCCTGACTGATAGCAGTCCATTCTTGCACAATCAATGCTTGCATTTTGTCAGAATTTGTAGGTTTTTGTTTGTCCACCCGTCTCTTGATGATTGACCACAAGTTCTCAATGGGATTAAGATCTGGGGAGTTTCCAGGCCATGGACCCAAAATCTCTATGTTTTGTTCCCTGAGCCATTTAGTTATCACCTTTGCTTTATGGCAAGGTGCTCCATCATGCTGGAAAAGGCATTGTTGATCGCCAAACTGCTCTTGGACGGTTGGGAGAAGTTGCTCTCGGAGGACATTCTGGTACCATTCTTTATTCATGGCTGTGTTTTTAGGCAAGACTGTGAGAGAGCCGATTCCCTTGGCTTAGAAGCAACCCCACACATGAATGGTTTCAGGATGCTTTACAGTTGGCATGAGACAAGACTGGTGGTAGCGCTCACCTCGTCTTCTCCGAATAAGCTGTTTTCCAGATGTCCCAAACAATCGAAAAGGGGATTCATCAGAGAAAATGACTTTCCCCCAGTCCTCAGCAGTCCACTCCTTGTACCTTTTGCAGAATATCAGTCTGTCCCTGATGTTTTTTCTGGAGAGAAGTGGCTTCTTTGCTGCCCTCCTTGAGACCAGGCCTTGCTCCAAGAGTCTCCGCCTCACAGTGCATGCAGATGCACTCACACCTGCCTGCTGCCATTCCTGAGCAAGCTCTGCACTGCTGGTAGCCCGATCCCGCAGCTGAAACACTTTTAAGAGACGGTCCTGGCGCTTGCTGGTCTTTCTTGGGTGCCCTGGAGCCTTTTTGGCAACAATGGAATCTCTCTCCTTGAAGTTCTTGATGATGCGATAGATTGTTGACTGAGGTGCAATCTTTCTAGCTGCGATAGTCTTCCCTGTTAGGCCATTTTTGTGCAGTGCAATGATGACTGCACGTGTTTCTTTAGAGATAACCATGGTTAACAGAAGAGAAACAATGATGCCAAGCACCAGCCTCCTTTTAAAGTGTCCAGTGGTGTCATTCTTACTTAATCATGACAGATTGATCTCCAGCCCTGTCCTCATCAACACCCACACCTGTGTTAATGGAGCAATCACTGAAACGATGTTAGCTGGTCCTTTTAAGGCAGGGCTGCAATGATGTTGAAATGTGTTTTGGGGGATAAAGTTCATTTTCTAGCCAAATATTGACTTTGCAAGTAATTGCTGTTAAGCTGATCACTCTTTATAACATTCTGGAGTATATGCAAATTGCCATTATAAAAACTGAAGCAGTAGCCTGCAGCACACAGAGTATCATGGCTCCTGATCTTCCCACACAAAACTACAATCCCCACAATCCCTAGCTTTCCTGCTGTGAGGTTCTGCTTGTTCATGAGTGTTGATGATTACTGATTGGCTGCCTGATATCACAGTGCAGACACGCCCCCTCCACTCAGTAATCAGCAGCAAACTAACATTTAGCTAGAGAACTGATAGCAACACACTGAGCATGCTCGACCTAACAAAGGCTCAGAACAACAGGTCGGTGCCATGGTGACGTATGAGGAACACAGTAGGTAGCAGAGGAAGAAAACTACTTTTATAACTACTGAACATTAAATATGTGAAATTGACATTATATGAGGTAATGATTGATGATGGACTAGTCTAAAACGTAAGTTATATTTATGGTAACTGGAATACCCCTTTAACGATAATCCATTCCTTCTTCTAGTCCACATATGGTTGTACCTTCTCCAAGCTAGACCTTTTTATTTAGATGGATTAATTGGCACATTCTGCTTGGTCAATGACCTGTTTGTATCACTTTCAGTCCATGGTGATGTCCTCGAGTCTTCATCAACTCCAAACCTCAAAGCCATCATCACTTTTAGGGTCTTGGTTGCAATATTTATAGATGAGAAAAACAGAGCCCGGGAACTATAGGCCGGTAAGTTTAACATCTGTCGTGGGTAAACTGTTTGAGGGTTTTCTAAGAGATGCTATCTTGGAGTACCTCAATGAAAATAAGCAAATTACTCCATATCAGCATGGCTTCATGAGGGATCGGTCATGTCAAACCAATTTAATCAGTTTCTATGAGGAGGTAAGTTCTAGACTGGACCGCAGCGAATCAATGGATGTCGTATATCTGGACTTCTCCAAAGCATTTGACACTGTACCACATAAAAGGTTAGTATATAAGATGAGAATGCTTGGCCTGGGAGAAAATGTCTGTATGTGGGTAAGTAACTGGCTCAGTGATAGAAAACAGAGGGTGGTTATTAATGGTACATACTCAGATTGGGTCACTGTCACTAGTGGGGTACCACAGGGGTCTGTATTGGCCCTATTCTCTTCAATATATTTATTAATGATCTTGTAGAAAGCTTGCACAGTAAAATATCAATTTTGCAGATGACACTAAACTGTGTAAAGTAATTAACACAGAAGAGGACAGTACACTGCTACAGATGGATCTGGATAGACTGGAGGCTTGGGCAGAGAAGTGGCAGATGAGGTTTAACACTGACAAATGTAAGGTTATGCATATGGGAAGGAATAATGCAAGTCACCAGTACATACTAAATGGTAAAGCATTGGGTAACTCTGACATGGAAAAGGACCTAGGAATTTTAGTGAACAGCAAACTAAGCTGCAGAAACCAGTGTCAGACAGCTGCTGCCAAGGCCAATAAGATAATGGGTTGCATCAAAAGAGGCATAGATGCCCATGATGAGAACATAGTCCTGCCACTTTACACATCACTAGTCAGACCACACATGGAGGACTGTGTACAGTTCTGGGCTCCTGTGAACAAGGCAGACATAGCAGAGCTAGAGAGGGTTCAGAGGAGGGCAACTAAAGTAATAACTGGAATGGGTGGACTACAGGACCCAGAAAGATTATCAAAATTAGGGTTATTCACTTTAGAAAAAAGACGACTGAGGGGAGATGTAATAGCTATGTATAAATATATCAGAGGTCAGTACAGAGATCTCTCCCATCATCTATTTATCCCCAGGACTGTGACTGTGACGAGGGGACATCCTCTGCGTCTGGAGGAAAGAAGGTTTGTACACAAACATAGCAGAGGATTCTTTACGGTAAGAGCAGTGAGACTATGGAACTCTCTGCCTGAGGAGGTGGTGATGGTAAGTTCACTATAAGAGATCAGGAGGGGCCTGGATGTATTTCTGGAGGTAATAATATTACAGGTTATAGTTACTAGAGAGGGGTTGTTGATCCAGGGAGTAATTCTGATTGCCTGATTGGAGTCGGGAAGGAATTTTTTTCCCCTAAAGTGAGGAAAATTGTCTTGTATCTCACAGGGGTTTTTTGCCTTCCTCTGGATCAACTTATAGGAAAACAGGCCGAACTGGATGGACAGAGGGCTTTTTTTCGGCCTTATATACTATGTTACTATGTTACTATGAGAATAGAGACTACTTTACACAATCTGTAGATGACAAGGTGGTCTTACTTCCACTTTTTTATTAGACTTGACTACATCTACTAGTCCATCTTGTGGGACATAACTGCAACAGATCTGCCAAAAGCCTCTGTTAATAATAACTGTTTTGTCCATTAAAGGTATAGAAAGAGTGGTCACTCATACAGGAAGCCACTGACAACTGGATAGTTGAAGGCCACCAGAATATGAAGAAGGACCTGAATAGGCATACACTTTTGGTAGCTGTTCGGCAAGACAGTAATTCCTTCGCCCCCTTCCCCATACACATGCAAGCTTGACTTGACATGAGTTTTCAAAGGGAATCAGCCACTGCTAGACACCTCTGGGTGCTTATCCCCTGAGAGGACAAAGGATCAGTATGTTGAAATCCACCATGCCCAATCCTAAAAAGTCAAAAATACTAAATAAAGCTAGAAAATAGTCATCATCCATCAGGACACAGCCAAGAACCGTAATAAAGATGCCAATACGTTCAACGAGCTCCATACTCTGCCTGAAACATCATTATAAGGATCCTGTTTTTGTAAAGAAGCCAGAACACATTCATTACGGCCGACATCTCTGTAGATTCTGATGATAATCCTATATCATGGACATGAACAGTTTCTTAGAGATCACGCAAACCAGTTACTGGACTACATAATATGACAGCTGGGAAGAACCAATTAGTTTATTAACCTTGCCAGATCCCATACCGCACTACTTAAAGGAGTTATCTCATGATTAATGTAAAAAATGAAAATCTCAGACATCATATAGGACATGACATCTCTTTCTAACAAAGCTAGAACCAGCCCTGTACCTCACATGGATCCAGAGATCTCCTCATTCATTGCTCTGCTACATTGATACCAAGCTGGCAGCTCATGGGGAGTGTCTCAGCTCTCCCTATCACAACTCAGGAGGCAGTTGAAGGATGAAACTGAGCATGTGCGGCCATCTCAGTGAACAGGACAAAGAAATAAGAAAAAAAAACAGCAGGTGGCGCTATCCAGATACATTTTATTTGATAACTCAGTGTGTATGCTAAATATATTTATACCTTAAAGAAGGGTATCCAGGCCCTGCAATTTTGATGATGATCAATGTGTAAGAGGGTTTACCGACTGGAAATTTGCCCAGTCTTAAAGAAGAACTCCCGACAAAAATTTTATTCCATGTCCTGCTAGAAATGTACATGATATAATCTGCAGTGAATGTCATTTTCTTACCAGTGTCTGAATTTTTGACTTATATAATCCTGAAGTTTCTTATCTGTGTCATGTGACCAGCAATTAGACCCACCAACTCACACAGAGACTTATGTGTGGACAGGAAGTCTAATTCTCTATGTATTCCTATGAGACTGAAAGTGAGGCTCCCATAGGAATGAATAGAGCAGTTACTGGCTTTCTGTCCTGGGTCAGTTGGAGGTCAGGGAGTTGATCACATGACCCAGCTACAATAAGAAGAGAGGTTTTTACTCCCAGAAACAGTCACTGATAAGAAAATGACAATCACTACAGATTATATCATGCACCTTTCTAACAGGGCAGAGAATAAAACATTTTGCGGGAGTTCTTCTTCAAGGCTGTATTACACCAACCGATTATCGAGCAGATCATCACTGAAAAGCATTCATAGGAACTAGTTAGCAATGATCTGGCAGTGTAATACTGCCACCGATTACCCAGTGAACGTTTATTGGGCAAACTCAATCTTTCATCACGTTTAAAAATCATTGCTTGCCGGCAGCAGATCATGGTGTCTAATCACAATCTGCTGACGGCAAACAATGATTCAGTATGGGGACGAGCGATGGCATTAGCCATTGCACCTCCCTATACTGTGCACAGTCTCCTCCACTGACGAGCAGGCCATTGTTTGGAGGGAACGCTCTCATCCTGGCAATTTAGAACATATACAGTCCATCCTTCCACTTTGCATCTCCCAATTTTAAGGAGCACTCCACTTTCTTCATCCTACTTTATCTCATTTAAAATTTAAACTGAGAAATATATAAAGGAATCTTCAGTGTCCCAGAAGATCAGACATGCCCCCAACTCCTGTTCCTCACTGTTCTGTGTCTGGCTGTAAGACATCGGACTGCAGCTATACCCTCCTCCCTCTGTCATGTCTGTAGAAGAACGAAAATATTGTTAAGTTCAGCTCCAAAGATGGAGCAGTTCTACAGGAGATTATCTTGTCAAACTTCTCTAAGAGTTTTTTTTTTCATGGACAAGCCCCTTCTGATGTACACCACACCCATGTTGTGATGTGTCACGCCCCCGCAGAGCAGTTATGAGTGCTAGCGCTATATCTACTGACGCAGCATCCTGGCGCTACATCCAGTTAGAGCAGTGGTTCTCAACTCCAGTCCTCAGGACCCACCTGCCAGTCAGGATTTGGGAATATCCCACGGAATGAATACCTGTGGTAAGTCCTGATGGATGAACGCTAATTAAATCAGCTGCTCTATACTAAGGAAATCCTGAAAACATGACCGGCAGGTGGGTCCTGAGGACTGGAGTTGAGAACCACTGAGTTAGAGCTTGTGGAGGGCTGCTTTCTTCAATAGGTTCACAGGAGACCTGCCAGCTTTTCCGGAAACCTTCTGGGCGTTCCAGGACAGTTGGCAAGTAAGGAAAACTCTACCACAGTCACATAGAGTGATATCGTCACTACTATAATAACTGGAAAAGTCTTTGCCACTGACAAGATCAGTGCACTTATCTGCTGAAATACTCTGTGCTGCAGGAGAACACCTACATGGCCTCCATTCCCTCCCACATGAATGCTGGTTGACAGCTGGAAGGCACTACTGCAACTATCACAAAAAGATAATATTTTCAGCATGTCATAAAATGCCCGGTCATAAAGCTGCTGTCTGCTTCCTTTATCTTTTATGTTTTGTTTGTACAGGCGTACAAGCCTAATACAAGCAATAAATCTAAACCCCATAATCGGGTTTATAGCACACGGTTCATTTTAACTCTCCCAGTGTCTAACAGAGTGAGAGAGGAGTCCTGGGGAATCTTAAACTCCTGTACTTCTTACCGCTTTTCTTGTGATGGGCGAGTAAATCCACCAAAATGCTCGAAAAGAAAAAAAATACATAAAGTTCCCTACAGCAGAATGTCAAATATCCCATAAAAGGTGAATGGGCCATGTGGGATACATGTACTTAAAAGGGGCAGAAATCATAAAGGGGACATCTGAAACACATTTTAATGTGGAGGGGGTCAGTAGTGAACAATAAGAGGGCAAAACAAGGACAACAGCATGCCCTTTGCCTTTGCCCCCTGGCAGCGCACTATACTGGCATGGATGTGACATTTTATAACTGTTCTTAGTCCTGATAAGAGGCGAAATTCAAGAGTCAGGACGTAATATTAGTGTAATCTCATTATTACTCATTACATTGGACCATGTGTACAGCAAGGGAGTAGAAACGACAGCCAACTCAATAGAGAATGGCGTCCTCGAGAGAAAGATAATGCAAAAGGGAGAGAGAGAGAGAAAGTGATAAAGAAAGTGAGGGAGGTGGAAAGCGAGACAGCAAGAGAGTGAAAATGAGAAAAAAAATGAAGGAAAGAAAGCGGAAAAGTGATAGAAAGTAATAGCAACAGAGAGAAAGCAAGAAATAGAGAAGGCGAATAAGAGCAAGAGAGAAAGCAAGAGAGCATGTGAGTAAAAGAGAGATAGTGCGAGCAAGAGAGAGAAAGTGATAAAGAGAGAAAGCAAGAGGGAGAGGAGGAAGCGAGACAACAAGAGAGTGAAAATGAGACAAATCTGAAAAAAATGATAGGAAAGAGGAAAATAGAAAGCAAGAGAGAATGCAAGAAATAGAGAAAGCGAGTAAGATCAAGAGAGTGAAAATTAGAAAAGTCTGAAATAAAATTATGGGAAAGAGAGAGGAAAAGTGATAGTAAGTAATAGCAACAGAGAGAAAGCAAAAAATAGAGAAAGCAAGAGAGTAAGAAAGAGAGCATGCAAGAGTAAAAGATAGCGCAAGCAAGAAACAGTGATAAAGCAAGAAAGAGTGAGAGAAAAGGCGTGAAAAAATGATAAAGTGAGAGAAAAGATGAGCAAGAGACAGCAAGACAAAGCGAGAGTGGGAGAGAAAAAGCAAGAGAGAAAGTGAGAGAGAGAGAATATGCAAGGAAGACAGAGCAAAAACAAGAGAGAAAAGGATAGAAAGGGAGGGAAAGTAAGATAGGCAGCAAGACAAAATGAGAGACAGATAAAGTGAAATTGGGAGAGAGAAAATGAGAGAGAACTAAAGTGCGAGAGAAAGAAAAAGCCCATGCGAGACAGAGAACAAAAGCGAGAGAGAAAAAAAAAAAAAAAAGAACAAAAGAGAAAGCAGAGACAAAGTAAGAGAACGAAAGTGAGAGCTGGAAAGAGAAAAAAAATGAAAGAAATAGTAAGAAAAAGAGCAAAAAATAAAGTGAGTGAAAAAAAGCAAGACTGAAAGAAAACGAAAATCAGAGAAAGCAAGAGAGAGAGCGCACAAGAGAAAAACAGAGAGAAGGCGCAAGGAGAGAGGTCCAGCAGTTAGATGGTTATTAGGAGACAGGAGCTGGGATATTCTAGAACATATTCAGAGACCTCATTTCAATAAACATTTCCACATCTATTAACAGGACGGCAGTAGCTGGAGGACAGCTCAGCAGTCAATCAATACCAGCTGCCTGATGTCCTCCGCCCCACATCCCGTGTAATAACTGTGTGCTGCGCTGTCTGCGGAGGTTCTCTAACCTAGAACTATACCACGTGTAAAGAACTAACAATAACCCAACTAAGCACAAAAAGTTCCACAATAACCATTCCAAGATCAAAGATGGTTTACTGATCCTGACTGGGATCTTCATAGCAGGAAACATAATCACAAATGGTCTGTAATGGGGAATATAACCGCTCATGATCAGAGCACGAAGCCAAAGTACAAAGGGATCAGCCAGAAAATCCCAAAAAGTCACATGATATGAAAAACATGGCTGTTTTTCCCCCCAAAAAAGCAGGTCCACAGGTTGGGTGTAGCACTGCAGCTCCACCTTTACTGCAAACACTGATTTGCAATACCCGATGTAACCTGGGGACAGAGGTGGCGCTGTTTTTGGAAGAAAGCAGCCGTGTTTTTCTAACCTTGGACAGTCCCTCTAAGTAAGGGACCTACTGCATGGCCACCTACGCATGTGCAGTGACCCACTGGATCACTGCTAAAGGGTTAATTCGCAGGTTTACTACTTTAGGGTGTCTGCACACGGTATGCTACTTTAGGGTGTCTGCGCAAAAAACGCACACAAAAAAGCACATAAATCTGCACTATTTATCGCGGGTTTGGGACCGTTTCTAAGGAACTTTTTTGGTGTGGATTTGAAGGGTGAAATCTTTATAAAAAAGCAAATAAGGCTGATCGTTGAGAGGTGCCGGAAATCAGACTCCTGCCGACCTGATATTGATGACATGATAGGTCATCAAGATTTATCCACTGCACAACCCCTTTTCGGATATGTTCACGCCATTTGCCGCAAAATCCGGATTTGATTTTCAGCTCTGCCCCTTCTGCAGTCTTTGTCTCTTCCACTATAGTCTGCAGAGAGGTTGTTGACCAAGTCTGCTCTAATTATGCCCTTCTGCCCCAGCAGGGCGCAATGGGATGGGCAGATCAAGCGTGAATGCGTGTTCCAGAGAAGGAAACGCAGCTGTGCCATGTCCACCCTACGACCAGCTGCGAGAGAAGGATAAGCACAGGAACGTTTCCTTCAGCATGAGAGTTCTACATATGGAACCTCTCAACAAACGTTGCCATGGGAGCAGATGCTTTACGTCAACCTCCAAGAACAAGGACTTTTTTCTTTTTTACCGTAGCCCCCCCAACTCCACCCCAATACGCTGATTTGCAAAGTTCTTCCTTCACTGCAGACATGCCACAAACACAAACTGCACCGGTGTCAAGTCTCTGCCAGGTCCTCGTAGTCTTCTCCTCACCAGCTCTGCCCGAGACGTGTTGGATGAAGGATGAATATAAAAAAATACCAGGTTGCTAGGCATTTGTGGAAACTTTTCTTTTCTTTTGCTGCTTTGTTTCAGTAACGAAGTTCTCCTGATTAAAAGGGAACCCGTCACCAGGACAGTCCATGCCAAAGCCACCACAAATGGACTGGTGGAGCATTAACGAGCCATCAAAGTGTTAGTGTCACTTTCCGCTCTCGAAATAACCCTTCGGTGGCAGCATCACCCAGAGGCCTATGGGTCGTGCTTCACCTCCCATATATGATACTCAGAACCAGCAAAAGCACCAAGTATGAGTTACTGTAGATTGTGGTACCAAGACTTTGTCAAGGATAAGGGGTTGCGATGGGCATTTGGTCTTGGATGAGTGGGCCTGGTGGAGGCGACTGTCCATGTAGACACCAGAGGACTCAGGTAGACCATGGCCTACCCATTATCAGGGTAACATTTGCAAAATCAAGGGTCTAAAGATGGCCACATACTTCTGAGCTCTCCTTCAGTAGCCCCTACGCCCATGCATGGTCAGCTTGGCAGGGTCTTGACAGAGGAGGTCTGACCACTGGGGCCCCTGCCAATCACGAGACTTGATAACACTCCCTCCCCCCATGCTTTCCACCACTTCAATTTTCTTAGACACTTTTAGCGCCTTGCTCAAACAGGAAGCATGGCCTAGCGGGAAAGGGGTATTGCTTACCAGAAAGGGAGTGGCTTAAAGGGGTTTTCCGGGAATTTAGAAAATGAAAATACTTAAATATTACTTTATTGTAAAATACCTTTCATTATTTATAATGGCTCATGTTGTTTAGGGAGCAATCATTAGGAGAAACAAAATGGTCACCCTCTTATTAAGACACACAAAACCTGTCCTAATCACACAGGAGGACAAGTTACATCCGAGCACTGAGGTAAAGAGCTGCCTCATCCTCATCTCCTACTTGTCAGGGATTATCATCCTGAATACAGATTATAAGAACTTTAACTAAATGGAGGAGACATGAAGTACAGAGAGGACGGACAGGACAGACTGTGGTAATGGAGACTGCATACAAGTGCTGCTGCTCATTAGCCACATCCTCACCTCCTCTCTGTACTTCAGATGTCTCCTCATGAACTCCATTTCTACAGAGATTTAGCTGAAGATCATATTACACTGTATTCAGGATCATAGAAGAAGATGAGGCATCTCTTAAGCCCAGTGTTGTAAAGTAACTTGTCCTCCTGTGTGATTAGGACAGGTTCAGTGTGTACTAATAGGACGGCGGCCATTTTGTTTCTCCTAAT
Source organism: Rhinella marina (assembly GCA_900303285.1). Taxonomy (NCBI): domain Eukaryota; kingdom Metazoa; phylum Chordata; class Amphibia; order Anura; family Bufonidae; genus Rhinella; species Rhinella marina. The sequence continues at coordinate 426,952 of ONZH01010535.1, read as the reverse complement.
CATCGCTCCACAGACAAAATGATCCATCATCACTAATAAAAGGTATTTGGGAATATATTTATAATAAAGTAATATTTAAGCATTTTCATTTTCTTAATTCCTGGAGAACCGCTTTAACCAAATTTTGATGCAACCCACCAGTTGCATCAAAATTTGGTTTCAAAGTAAACCAACTTATTCCCTTAGATGCACCAGATTTCCAGCACCTGCCGTAGTGATAAATTTGGTGCCTCTTCACACCATAGCGATGGTGGTGGGGCGACATTTTTCTAAGTGTTCTCCAACTGACAGGGGCGGATTGGCCATAGATCTTACAGGGAAATTTCCCGGTGGGCTGATGCCCAGGGGGCCACCTGGACCCTCCTATTGTCCAGCCAGTGGAAGTTTTTAGGAATGTATTTGTGCTGCTGGCAGTATTTTGTGGTGAACTGTGGTAGTTGGCTCTGTTGGGGCGGTATAATGTGCTACAATATGGTACTGCTGGCCCTGCCTTCCATCAATTTGGACCCAACTACAAAACGGGGCCACTTTTAGTATTTTTTCCAGGGCCACTTTAAGTTCCCAGTCCGCCCCTGCCAACTGAAGACCCCTAGAGTCAGCCTCGAAAAAAGCCTGAAGTGGCTGATAAAAGGGAACAAGTGACTTGATTCAACTTCATAGGAAATAGAGAGAAGAAAGACTTCACAGCTTCAAAAACAAGACCAAAAAATTAGGCAGATTGTTGGCGGGAAGGGCTTGTTGGGACATTAAACAGCGGCGGCATTGTTTCAGTGTATAGGTCGCCTGGAAATCTCCCCCATCCCCGCAGGGCTCTGGCTTCAATTCTATCCAGCGATCAGAGAGCGTCTCATCATCACACTCCGTCAGCCGGGGGAAACACGACTTGTGTGCCATCCCAGCAGATTCTCAGATCTGCCGCTTCCAAATCGAGTTCTGGCCAAGGATCAACAAGCACCTAAGAAACGCAAACTTGGAATTTTTTCAACGTCAACTCATGATAACATTCCTGTTTCTGTCTGGTTTCCATAGGAACATGAGAATCGAGTGACAGGAGCCACCGGGCGCAACACAACAGGACCTTCCAAGGATTCTGCCTGGGTTCTTGGAGAATCCTTCCCCCCGGTCTGATCCGTGATCTTAATTAACTCCATAATCCAGTGTAAGAGCCTTAGACGTCTCACAGAGCTGTAAAGGAGGAATTACTTTCACTGTCAACGAGCCCCAGACGCGATTATCCGGCCTGCAGGGTCTTCTACAGAAGATGAAGACTAAGGCCTCATTCAGATGGTGGTAATGTCAGCACATTTGGGCGTCCGTGTTACGGGCTCAATTCCGAGCCCATCCATGGGTTTAAAGGGGTTTTCTGAGCGTTTTAGGGTCCATTCACACGACCGTATTTCTGGGTCTGCATCCGTTCCATAATTTTGGACCCATTCATTTCAATGCGTGCTGTCCACATCCGTAGTTCCGTTCGGCGGCCCGGCAAATAATATAGAGCATGTCCTATTCCTGTCCACAATCTCAGACAAGAACAGGCATTTCTATCATAGGGCTTATACTGACCATCTATCCTCTGTATAGGTCATTAAAGGGTTATTCCCATCTCAAACAATGGGGGCATATCGCTAGGATATGCCCCCATCGTCTTATAAGTGCGGGTCCCACCTCTGGTTACTGCAGCTCAGCTACCACTTAAAGGGGTATTCTCATCTTAGACAATTGGGGCATATCGCTAGGATATGCCCCCATTGTCTTATGGCCACCGCTGAGACCCGCACCTATATCCAGAACGGAGCCCCCAAACTGAAGGAGGGCGCACTGCGCATGCGCAGCCACCCTTCATTCGTTTCTATGGGGCCGCTAATAATAGCCGCTATTTCCGTCGGCTACATAAAAATGAATAGGAGCGGTGGCCGCGCATGCGCAGTGCGCTCCAATTCATTTCTATGGAAGCAGCGGGGGAACTGCTCCTAGTGGTGGCCGGGAAACCTGGGGTCCTCCAGGCGCAGCGCTCCCCCATCTGATCTCGATATAAGTGGGACCCGCACCTATAAGACAATGGAGGCATATCCTAGCGATTGTCTAAGATGAGAATACCCCTTTAAGTGAATGGGAGCAGAGCTGCAATAACCTACTGTAACCACTACATTTTGATGGAGCTGTGCTTCCTCTAGTGCCTGATCGGTAGGGGGTGCAGGGTGTCGGACCCTCACAGGTCGGTTATTAATTACCTATCCTGAGGACAGGTCATCAATATCAGGAGCCTGGAAACCCTCTTTAAACAATTTGGACTGCTCAAGGTTTAGACATAACATATACTTAGAAAACTATAATAAGATCTGTCAACAGCAGCAAACCTGCTTGTGGATGGTCTCCAATATCTTTTTCAAGTATAGGAGAACCTAGAAATGATGATATAAATTATGTATTACAAAGACGCTACACTTGATAATCCATGGGGGGGGGGGCACTCTCTAAGACCCTTTGAAAAAGCACCGCATGCAACCGAAGCAACAAAAGGTGAAACAAAGAAGACGACACAAGCGTTTTAGCATTATAATAAGAAGAAATCCCATTATACACCAGTAAGTGTTCTCAATCATAATAACGCTGACATCAGGCCGCAAAATGCAATTACGAGCACTGTCCTAAACTAATTCAATAGGAAAGGACATTACATTCTATTTCTGGCACACAAAACGTACAGCGATTTCTGCCGGGGTCCACGCAGTCACTGGGGAGAATGCCGCCATCACAGTGTTTGTCGCTTGTGTGATCCCTGCATTCACTGTTACAGTATGGTTTCCACATACCAGTAGTCTGTGGCTGGCTTCTGACGAGGTAATGAAACGCGTCAGTTACATCTCTCTAGTGCAGAGGGTGCGGTCGAACCTGAGAACCGCAGGGCCCAATGATTCCTCTACCACACAGGGTTGGAGGGGCCCAATAAAAGATTTTACATTAGGGTCCCGAAGCTTTAGGTTTCCTCCTTTTACCCCCTAACTGTTTTGCCAGAGTCCAGCTCGAGGAGAGGGAAAAGTAGCTAACTGGAGGGCTGATTTAGATGCTGCCTACCTCCTGAATGTTAGCAGCTAGAAACATGCAACTGATCTTGTTTGAAAGCAGACATTCCAAGCTTTCAGAGACTACCACAAATGACAGCAATATGTTCAGGACAGAGAAAGATATCACTGATAGAAATCGGGATGCTGTGAATGCAGCTGGAAGTGAAAGTAAAATGGGAATAATCACGGTAAAACCTAACTTGATTTCTAAAGGTGATTTCTCCTCTGTTGCTTGGACTTTAGCTGTCAAGTTGGTATTTTATGAAAGCCTGGACTGTCAGCTTTCAAACAAGACCAGTTGCATGTTTCTACCTGCTACCAGTCAGGAGATAGCAGAATCTAAAGCAGCCCTCCCCCCTGCATGTAGCTACTTTTCACACTGCCCGAGCTGGACTCGGGCAAAACAGTTAGGTGGTTAATTGATCCAAAGCAATAATCAATGAAGCATCTTTGCCACAGACCTCGATTTAAAAAAATGTTTTTCATGATCAAACATATAATTTTTCCCTTACTTTTTGTGAACGATCAATGGGTAGAAACAGCAAACAGATGGAAGAGGGCATGACTGCTGGATCAGACTACACAGACTTTATTTGTAGTCTGTTACCATGGAAATGAGTACTTCTGTGTGGGAGCTGTATACACAAAACTGAAAAGTAAAAATACTCTTAGCATTTTTATTTAGAGTGAAGTACAAAATAAGACGCTCATCATTTTTTTTTTTTGGCTATAACTTTTTTTTTTCTGTCGAAGTAGCCGTACGAGGTCTTGTTGGGGTAAATTAAACTTTTCTTACCGTTTTTGGCATGGTAATGAGAAAAACAAGCAGTTCCGACACTGTTTTCTGAACTTTAAATTTCCGACGCTTACTGTGTGGCATAACTAGCATAGTACATTTATTCTCTGGGTCAGTACAATTACGGCAATTCCAAATATGTATGTTTTTACTACTTTTGCACAATAATAGCTTGTTATGTCGCTGCTTTCCAAGAGCCAGTACTTTTTGTTTTGTGCGTTATTGTAGCCGTGGGGCTTGTTTTTTGCGGGACGAGATTTCATTTTTATTGGTGCCTTTTATTGGGTTACATGCGACATATTAACATTTATTATTTTTTGGGGGAGGAGCTGGAATAGGAAAAAAAATAATTTTATAACATTTAATTTTATAATTTAATTTTACAATTTAATTTTATATTTTTTATGGTGTTCACAGAGTGGGTTAAGTAGCCTGTTATCTTTATTGTATAGGTTCCGGCAAACACCACGAGATATATATGTGCATGTTTTTTTTTTACCACTTTTACGGAATAAAAGAAATTTTTATGTAAAATTTAAAAAAAAAAAAAAAAAACAACTTTATTAACCTTTTTAATGACTTTTTTCCTCTCACTAGGAGACATGGCTTTTATAATGTGTTGGCATACCTTGTATACCAATGCATTATAGTTTATGACCATACCAGCGACAGGCCCTCTATTAGGCTGTGTCTGTGGCACAATTTAATAGACCACATCCATGTTAGGCCCCCAGCTGCCATGGCAATGTGTCGGCACCCCGCAATTGCATTCACGGGGAGGCAATGGTAACAAGGAGCCCTGTCCCTTTAACTCCCTAGATGCTGCGGTCACCATTGACCGCGGCATCTAGGGAATTTAGCAGCTGGCGTTGGAGTTACCTCCAATGTTGGCCATTACAGCGGACTGAACAGCCCCTCCCTCATGACTGACAGGTATGGCGAGCCGACTATGCTGAAACCTAACCTTGTCAATCAAGAAGAGGAGGGTCTGGCAGAAAAAGTGGGAGGAGCAAGGTACACAGAATGACTTGGGCCTGCCCTTAGTGCACTTAACTGCTCATTTGAATACGGATTAAAAGTACATTTTCTCCAGAATAAAGCAATGGATCGCTAAGTGAAAGGTATCATTACATTCAGCTGAGCTAGCCCTACAAAGCACTGTGACTGGTATACCAGTGAATTTCCTGCTGACCGGCTCCCTTTAAATTTTAACCAATACACTGCCAGATCAAGGCATATCAGATTGATATGGAGACACCTGGTAGCAGGCAGTGAATGACCCCCAGAATCGGGACGGTGAAGGTGGAATGGAATTTTATGCAGCAAAAAAAGATAAATATTTACTAAAAGAATGTAAAATATTTACAGCTCTATCTTCACAACAAACAGGGATCAGGAGCCGGAATACCACAATCTGGAGCCTCTCACATTCCAGAGCAGCTACATCTGGTCATCTAGTAGCGAGGCGTAGGAGGGGGTTGGCGGTACGTCTAAGGGTCACCAATGTCTGCAACTGCAGCTGCAGGAAACCCAAAACTGACTGTTTGTCCCTAAGAAACATCCCATTATATAAACTGTGCAGGTCAGAGCTTTAAGGGGGTTTCCGGTAATAATCACATTTTCTCTAATGCCCGCAGCCTGCCTCCTGAAACAGAAGGTTCATACATACCTGCCCCCTGCTGTGTCCATATTCCGATCCCTGAAGTGTTTACAACCAGCGCTGCATGGGCATGGTTACATGCTCCGCTGCAGCCAATAACTGGCTTCAGCGGTGATGTGGCTACAAGCAGAATGTCACTGCTGAAGTCAGTCATTGGCTCCAGTGGAGTATGTGACCATGACCATGAACTACTGGATGTAAACACTCCGGGGACTAGAACATGCAGGCAGAGCTCAGGACCGGAGTGGAGCAAGTAAGTAAGAATCTTCTGCTTCAGGAGGCAGGCTACAGGCATTAGAGAAAATGTGATTATTTAAAAAAAAAAAAAACTTTGAGAAAGGAGGAAGGTCTGCACCTTAAAAGGGCAATTTCGCCAAAAACGGAAAAAAGTAAAAAAAAGCTAAAAGTAACCAATATTTAATTACTTACTACTTGCCTTGGTTTAAAAATGTTGGACTCATTAGCAGAATAGTGAGTGCAGCTCTGGAGTATAATACAGGATGTGACTCAGGATCAGTACAGGATAAGTAATGTAATGTATGTACACAGTGACTGCACCAGCAGAATAGTGAGTGCAGCTCTGGAGTATAATACAGGATGTAACTCAGGATCAGTACAGGATAAGTAATGAATAATGTATGTACACAGTGACTGCACCAGCAGAATAGTGAGTGCAGCTCTGGAGTATAATACAGGATGTAACTCAGGATCAGTACAGGATAAGTAATGTATGTACACAGTGACTGCACCAGCAGAATAGTGAGTGCAGCTCTGGAGTATAATACAGGATGTAACTCAGGATCAGTAGGATAAGTAATGTAATGTACACAGTGACTGCACCAGCAGAATAGTGAGTGCTTTTTATCTTCTACATGGAAGTAAATATTGGGCGCTGGTGATGTTTCTACACATTGTTTATTCCACCAGCAGAATAGTGAGCGCAGCTCTGGATCAGTCCGATAAGTATATGTCACGTATTTCCAATGTTACATTATGTACATGAAATCCATATGCAGATTTTATACAAAGGTGGACATGCCCTTTAAGAGAAAACATCAGGAATTTCTAGAAACAGGTCACACAAGTCGCTTCATGTTCCTATTTATCATATATATCCAATGAAAGGGAAGTGATACGAGGAGGTAAAGCAGTTTCCAGTCACCTAATCTCTCTCCCAGCTGGTAGATTTCTCACCTGAAAGCCAGACAGTCACACATGCAAATACCTCCTGGGAGCCAGTATCAGTACATGCAAACATACACTGCAGAATATCATTAAAAATGTTTTAATATATTTTATTTTAGGAACCCCAGCCTCATTTGAAAGCCTAGGGTTCTGGAAAAAAAAAAACAAAAAAAAAAAACACGTAATCGGGGAGCCATTTTACCTCAACCGTAAGGGTGCGGCCACATGGTCAGGTTTTTTAATGCAGTTTTTGAAGCCAAAGCCAGGAGTGGATTAATAAAAAAAGTGGATACTTCCTCCCCTTTTATGATTCATTCCCGATTCCAGCTTCCAAAACGGCATCAAAACACCTGAACATGTGGCAGCGCCCTAAGGGTACAGCCGGCCAGGTTTCTGCACGCAGTTTTGAAAGCCAAAAAAAAACAGGTGTGAAATAGGAAAAAAAAAAAATCACAAGTCTTAAGCTGTCCTGTATACTTTCTCTCCTGACTTTGGCTTCCAAACCTGCATGAAGAAACCGGACCGTGCGGCTGTACGCTAAGGGTGTCTGACCGTTAAAGGGATGTCCAAGAGTAGAGAACCATGGCGGCTTTCTAACAAAAACAGCGCCACCCCTGTCCTCAGATTGCGTGAGGTCTTACAGCAAAGCCTTGTTCATGTACAGTTACGGCACAGATTCTGGAAGAAAGCAGCCGTGCTTTTTCTAATTTTGTATGGATTCTGCAGTCACAGAGGACTCCTGCTGGGCAGATAACCCACACAGAGGCTGGATGCGCCTACTGTATATGTTTGTGTTAAGAGAGACCATGGCAGAAAACTCCATACAGAAGCTGGCATTAGGCTACTGACATACAGCTTTATGCCAGCAGAGAGCACATGGTGGGAGCGTGTAGGTGCAGAGTACATGGGACGATGGATGGTAGTCCTTACTAAGAGGTGTGGTGGCAGAGTGGGGTTATTTCTGATGTGACTACTGGGGATGTAGGGGCCCTGTTTTGACCAACGGGATGGTCAGGGGGTCTGCCGGGACCAACGGGATGGTCAGGGGGTCTGCCGGGACCAACGGGATGGTCAGGGGGTCTGCCGGGACCAACGGGATGGTCAGGGGGTCCGCCGGGACCAACGGGATGGTCAGGGGGTCCGCCGGGACCAACGGGATGGTCAGGGGGTCCGCCGGGACCAACGGGATGGTCAGGGGGTCCGCCGGGACCAACGGGATGGTCAGGGGGTCCGCCGGGACCAACGGGATGGTCAGGGGGTCCGCCGGGACCAACGGGATGGTCAGGGGGTCCGCCGGGACCAACGGGATGGTCAGGGGGTCCGCCGGGACCAACGGGATGGTCAGGGGGTCCGCCGGGACCAACGGGATGGTCAGGGGGTCCGCCGGACCAACGGGATGGTCAGGGGGTCCGCCGGGACCAACGGGATGGTCAGGGGGTCCGCCGGGACCAACGGGATGGTCAGGGGGTCCGCCGGGACCAACGGGATGGTCAGGGGGTCTGCCGGGACCAACGGGATGGTCAGGGGGTCCGCCGGGACCAACGGGATGGTCAGGGGGTCCGCCGGGACCAACGGGATGGTCAGGGGGTCTGCCGGGACCAACGGGATAGTCAGGGGTCTGCTGCTACTAATAGTGAAGTGGAGGCCCCACTCTGCCTACTGGTGAAGTGGGTGCCCTGCTGTGAAAAGTGCCTACTAGTGAAGTTGGAGATCTTCTCTAATGACTGGGGAAGCAAAGGACCAATTGTACCACTAGAGGAAAAGGATGGAGCAGTCACTCCAGGAACTCAGCCCTAAAGAGTGTCACTGCTGACATGGTGTAAATCAGACTGATACAACATAATCTACATTGAAACACAAGCATAATGAACAAAAAAAATTTTTTGAAAAATTAAACAGTCATTTTTTTTTTTATGTCCAAGACCCATGAGAACAGCACAGTCCACACAGAATACTTCACCCTAGAGATCCCTGGATCCATGTCACTGGATAAAAGGCAGACAGTGGGAAACTGCAGATAAAAGCACAATGCAGATAAAAGCAGCTTTGGTCTGGGCCCCCAGGGGCTACTAGTCTCAATCAGCAAAGGTCCAGGTCTGGGCTCAGGAGGGGCTTCTGCTGTTCACACATCTATGGTATCTCGGGCCCCATATCAGGGACGCCAAGAATCTGCTGAACTTACAATCTATAGTCCATTGCCAGACACTATATGGTACGAGCATGTATACACTACGGCCTAAAAGTATATACCATAATACAAAGCTAAAGGGGTTTCTGCACTAACCAACGGCATCTCTGATCCACTACTTGGCGGAAGGAGGGCTGGGGGTAAGAACCAATTGCTTAAGAGGGCAAGAGGACAACCATAAAATCTAAGCAACTTTGCAAATAGTCTTGATAAAAAATGGTGCCGTTTGGTGTATGCAGGTCCTATGTAGACCCACGTGGTTCCACAGTTACAGACCACAGACAAACCCTATGTGTAGTTTGGGCCTACAGTCATGTGTCCCTTCTTGCAAGAGGAAGAGGGATAGCCCAACTGTGGGTTCAGACTACACACATGACTGTATGCAGTCTGTTACCATGGAGACATATGTCTATATAAAACCTGTATACACAAAATGATAGATTTTAAAATCAAGACCCTCTTACATTATATAGCCTCAAACAAAAATGTATACCTCTACAATTGTTGAGGAACCAAACTCCATTTTGCTTAAAGGGGTGTTCCCATCTTAGACAATGGGGGCATATCGCTAGGATATGCCCCCATTGTCTGATAGGTGCGGGTCCCACCTCTGGGACCCGCACCTATATTGAGAACGGAGTGGGGAGAGCTGTGCCTGGAGGACCCTAGGTTTCCCGGGGTCCGGCCACAACCAGGCACAGCTCCCCGCTGCTCCCATAGAAATTAATGGGAACGCACTGCGCATGCGCAGCCACCACTCCCATTAATTTCTATGGAGAGGACGGAAAAAGCAGAGTCAGTGCTCGGCTATTTTTGGCATCCCCATAGAAAAGAATGGAGGGCGGCTGTGCATGCGCACTGAGCCCTCCTTTCATTTCCCCGCTCTCTGTTCTAGATATGAGTGCGATATTCCCCCATTATTTGAGATGGGAATAACCCTTTAAGTGGGTCAGTGGTTCTGAAGCACCAGCTTGTAAGCAGTCACTCAATTTTAAAACAGGGAGTAATAAATATTTCGTGGGGTTTTTTTGTAACGTTTCTGCACAGCAAGAGTTAATGTCCAGTAAACCCTCGCAGCTGACTCACGCTGTTTGTGGACGGCGATATTATTATTTCCAGAACTATTGCCGAGTGGTGGGCTGCTCCTGGACGGAGAACAGTTTCCTTACGCAACAAAGCCAGTGCTGTGCGCCTCATCCAATAACCCATTGTATAAATATGATCTGTTCCGTGCCCCAGAAAGCGGTCCCCACCTGCCCCTGCACCGATGACACACGGCACATGGAGAGACTTGTGCTGCGTATCACTTTCCGATAAAATTCTGCCAAATCACAGCCCACTAGTAACCGCTAGTAAAAGCTATCCTGGGAGGACCCCTGAGATCAGAGTCATGGAGGCACGCCCTTTAAATAGTAGGTAAGCTTCTACAACTATATCCCACTCCAATGCAAACCTATGTGTCTCCATGGTAACAGACTAAATAGGAGCCTTAGGGCTTATTCACACAACCGTATGAATGAGTCCGCATCTGTTCCGCAATTTTGCAGAACAGGCCCGGACCCAATCTTTTCAATGGGGCTGCAAAAGATGTGCTGTCCGCATCCGTAGTTCCATTCTGCGGCCCCGCAAAAAAAGATAGATGCATGTCCTATTTTTTGTCTGGTATCCGTGTTTTGTGGATCCGCAATTCACAGACCGTAAAACACTACGGTCGTGTGAATGTGCCCTTATGTGTAGTCTGATCCTACAGTCACACCCTGCCAAAAATGGCTGAATTGTATGAGATTAGGATAAAAAAAATTACTCTATGTTGTGCCATTCCTTTATTATTCCTGCTAGAAGTTTTGAATGAATTGCTCAGAGGTGATGGAACCAGATGGGTTTTACCAGTTGGGGGGGGGGGGGTCCCGCATAGCTGACACTGGCTGCATTGACTGGATAGTGCCGGACTGTGCAGAGACACCACCCCCAAATGGTAACGCCCATCTGGACCTTCATTGCAAACTGTTAGAAATTCATTCATAACTTCTAGCAGGAATAATAAAGGAATGGCACAACATAGTGTCATACGAATTATCATTACATGGGGAATGCAAGTAGTTATTAAAATAGACATGTCAAGTTCTCTTTAAGACAAGATAATCTATGAGGGTGGACTCTTTTTAAAGGGATGTCCCATTTGAAATACCCCCGTGTTTTGGGATATATTAATACTTAAAAAGTAGGGTCCCCCAAATGCGACCCCGCTCTACCAGGGTCACTTAAGTGACTGATGCTCTGGAGGGCTCAATCTGAACACTATTATGTGGTTGTCCATTGATTTGGAGGGTCTCCCTGTAATACCACCTCTGTCCTGTAGAGGTCACTGCAGGAAAAATGTGGAGCCGCCTACATCTGATTGCTGGGGGTTTTAGCGCCATACTCTCTGGTAAAACATAGAGCCGCCTACATCTGATTGCTGGGGGTTTTAGCGCCATACTCTCTGGTAAAACATAGAGCCGCCTACATCTGATTGCTGGGGGTTTTAGCGCCATACTCTCTGGTAAAACATAGAGCCGCCTACATCTGATTGCTGGGGGTTTTAGCGCCATACTCTCCGGTAAAACATTGCACGATCTGAAGCAACACGAGACACAAACCGGGCATTGCGAAACCGACAGACGTATGGAACTGCCCTTTAACTATAGATAATGTTCTCTTAAAATCTCCAGACCGCGGTGGCATCTGCTCGGCGCGTATACAGTACGGCTTGTTATCTGAACCCAGATGAGTTCACAGCGATGGGGTTAAAACACAGGAAGGAAGCAGATTTCAGGAATAGAAGTGATAGAGCAAGAGGTCAACTTGTGAGAGAGAAAGATGCTCAGGGGAATTTAAAGAAACACTTGCTGCGAAACAGCCACAGATTCAATGTCAAAACTTTCCGCCAGCAACAAGCGGATGAGAAGAACGAGCTGTTTATAGAAGCGCTGGAGATCCGGAAAGCAGATCCGCCATGAGATCGCTGCATGGTTCGGGAGGGGGGGGGGGATTAGGTTCTGGCGCCGGTTATATCTGGTGCCGATTAAAGCGCTGGACTATAAAAACATGGCTGAAAATTTAAAGGGGCTTTCCAATCATCATAGTAAAATAACTAAAAACAACAAATAGTAATTTACCTTTTAAATTTGGCGCCACTCCCGTGCCACCGATGCCGCAGCCCCTGCCGTGTCCTATCTATATTGACTGATGATGTGACACACAGAAGTGACACCAGTATAACAAGTGTCCGCCAGCAGTTGTACTCCTGTATACATGCACAATGCGTCAGCCTATGATCTGGAGAGAGACTACAAAACTTAAGGGGCATCAGTCAGCAGATTTGTACCTAGGTCAGCCAGTGTCATGTTACATGTGCACTTGGCAGCTGAAGGCATCTGTGTTGGTCCCATGTTCATATGTGCCCGCATTGCTGAGAAAAGTGATGTTTTATATATGCAAATGAGCCTCTAGGAGCAACGGGGGCGTTACCATTACACCTAGAGGCTCTGCTCTCTCTGCAACTGCTGCACCCTCTGCACCTTGACTGACAGGACCAGGTAGTGAAAACGTCATCACACCTGGTCCTGACTTCTCCTAAAGTGCAGAGGGCGCGGCAGTTGCAGAGAGAGCTGAGCCTCTAAGTGTAATGGTAACGCCCCCGTTGCTCCTAGAGGCTCATTTGCATATAATAAAACATCATTTTTCTCAGCAATGCGGACACATACGAACATGGGACCAACACAGATGCCGTCGGAAGCATAGCCCATCCATGCAACTCCTCCGGCTTGCTACCATATTTTCTGTTTCGATTTCTCACCATTTTCAAGATCTCTGCTTGATGTCATTGAACGGGCACACACAAACTTTATACTTCTCACAGCTGAGGGTTTGCTACAATTGTTTCCAACGGAGACAATCCTCTGTGAGTTAGGGCTCATGCACACAAATGTATTTTCTTTCCGTGTCCGTTCCGTTTTTTTTTTTACGGACCGAATGCGGAACCACAAGTCCGCAAAAAAACGGAAGTTACTCCGCGTGCATTCCGTTTCCGTATGTCCGTCCGTTCCGCAAAAAATATAGAAGATGTCCTATTATTGTCCACATTAGGGACAAGGATAGGACTGTTCTATTAGGGGCCACCTGTTCTGTTCCGAAAAATACGGAATGCACACGGACGTCATGCATATTTTTAGCGGATCCGTTTTTTGCAGACCGCAAAATACATAAGGTCGTGTGCATGAGCCCTTAAACAGGACTCCTAATTCTGGACTCCAGAATGAAACACTGCTTTGTGCTGCTGATGTATTGACCTCACAGAGGACTGTCTAGACTGGATACTACATTGTGACAGATCCTCAGTTGAGAGAAATGTGTAAATTTTTTGAGGTTTCCAATAGCAGAACTGCCAGGCTTGAAAATATTTTTTTCTCTAGAGCTGATGCAATCCAAGCACTGGAAGGAAGATTCAGCAAGGTCTTGGCTCTGACTAGCAGAACCGGCTCTGCTACATGGCCTACAGCTGTCGTGCGTGCTTCTTAGGTGTCAGGGGAAAAAAAAAGCATAAAACAAAAAATATCCCCTTAAAGGCGTTATTCAATGCTTGATGTAAAAAAAAAAACAGAAAAAAGAAAATCAGACATCATATGGTACATGACAATCTCTTTCTAACAAAGCTAGGACCAGCCCTGTACCTCACATGGATCCAGAGATCTCCACATTCATTGCTCTCCTAGATTCTCTTCAGGGGTGTGTCCTTTCACAGGGGGTGTGTCTTTTCTGCAGCAGCTCTCTCCCTATCACAGCTCAGGGGGTGTGTCCTTTTGGATGTAGCTCTCTCCCTGTAACTGTCAGTAAGAACAGCTGGTGGCAGTCAAAGGATGAAACTGAGCATGTGCGTCCACCTCAATAGGTGGATATGCACATCTGTACACAGATTGAATACCACTGGGTGCCACTCTGGTGAAGTAAAGATAATATCTCACAAATGGAGACTTTTTGTAATGAAGTCAATTACAAAAGTAACTAGTCGGATTGTATTAAAATAATATTTAAAAGGGTAATATTTAAAAGGGGTGGGCCCCCTCCCACACACTGGTGGCATGTCGCTAGGACATGTCACCAATGTCAGATAGGTGCGGATCCCAACTCTGTGGCTAGTTTCACACTAGCGCTTTTAGATCCTGCAGGATCCCTCTACATTCCGGAATTGCCGGAAGTTACCGCATCACCTTCCGGCCCCATCCACCATTATGGGAACTGGCGGAGATCTGGCAAATATGCTGAGAATCGCCCACACAAGAAACACTGTGCACAGCGGTATTTGTCCAGCCGATTCTCGGCATGTTTACAGGTTGTGGCCGAAACGCCGCTGGTCCCCATTATAGTCAATGGGGCCGGCAGGTGTCAGGTAGCGTCCGGCGGTGCCGGATCCAGACATCTCCCGCAGGCTGCTCCCTTCCAGAACATTCTGCCGGTGATCAGGGACCCCAAAGTAAACAACCATGGCCACACTCCCTTCACTTCTATGGTAGCGTCAAAAACAGCTGAGCGCCAGGTCAGAGGTGAGTGGAGAGGTGGCCACAAATTTTGCGGTGCGCTCTCCATCCACTTCTATGGGAGTTCTGGAAATAACGGAGCGCTCTCTCTCGGCTCTTTTCTGAACTCCGATAGAAGGGAATGGAGAGAACGCCACGTATGCGCTTTGGGGGCCCCATCCTAGGGACAGGTGTGGGTCCCACCTACCTCACACTGGTTGGTATGCTTTAGCGATGGTGAGACAGGACAACCCCTTTAAGTTGTGTGGGAAAGCTGGGTGACATCAATAGGGCGTGTCCACCATTCCATTTTCCGTAATGGACGTCACTCAGCTTCCCCCAGACTCTTCATCCTCAAGTCTGCTTATTTAGAAAGCAATATCAGGGAGCAAGATGTATTACGGCATTGCTAGAGCCTTGGGAGGCTGGGTGGCTACTGTGGTCCTACTGGTGGCACCCAGCTTTCCCAGGATAACTCGCTAACGCAATCTGATCGGCATCCTTACCATTTTCTGGTGAATATTTAGGAGGAATTGTTATTCTTTTATTTTTACCTGTTACGTGCGGGAACGGCGTAAATAAAGACAAACAGGTAACGGGCGCTTCCTGCCGGCCGAGCTCGCAGGGGACAGCGGGCGGCTTACATGTAAACATCAGCTGCCATCACAGAGACAGATCAGACAGGAAGTGTGCGGCCAGAGATTACACAGTCGCTCGCGGCTCAGATAACCGGAGTTCACATGTTCTTGCAGCATTAAGCGGATGAAGCTTGTAAGACCCTCTGATCCCCATATTTAAAGGTCTGATTTCTGATGCTACGCACGTGGCATTGCAAGAAAATATCATGTAATGGTCGTTACAGGATCAGGCGATTTTCTAACAATCACAAAGACACAACTGGCGGACTCTGGGGTCGAAAAGACCATAATTCTAATAACAATATTAAGAGAATTCTTAAAGGGCATCTGTCAGCAGTTTTGTCCCTATGACACTGGCTGACCTGTTACATGCAGCTGAAGACATCTGTGTTGATCCCATGTTCATATGTGCCCGCATTGCTGAGAAAAATGATGTTTTTGATATATGCAAATGAGCGTCTAGGCGCAAAGGGGGCGTTACCATTACACCTAGAGGCTCTGCTCTCTCTGCAACTGCCGTGCCCTCTGCACTTTGATTGACAGGATCAGGTGTGATCACTTTTACACTGCCTGAGGGAGCAGCAGCTGCAGAGCGAGCAGAGCCTCTAGGTGTAATGGTAACACCCCCGTTGCTCCTAGAGGCTTATTTGCATATATTAAAACATCATTTTTCTCAGCAATGCGGGCACATATGAACATGGGATCAACACAGATGCCTTCAGCTGCCAAGCGCACATGTAACAGGTCAGCCAGTGTCATAGGGACAAAACTGCTGACAGATGCCCTTTAAGAATTCTCTTAATATTGTTATTAGAATTATGGTCTTTTGGACCCCAGAGTCCGCCAGTTGTGTCTTTGTGATTGTTAGAAAATCGCCTGATCCTGTAACGGCCATTAATAATACAAATATGATATTTTCTTGCAATGCCCCACGTGCGTAGCATCAGAAATCAGACCTTTAAATATGGGGATCAGAGGGTCTTACAAGCTTCATCCGCTTAATGCTGCAAGAACATGTGAACTCCGGTTACTCCGGTGTGATGACGTTTTCACTACCTGGTCCTGTCAGTCAAGGTGCAGAGGGTGCAGCAGTTGCAGAGAGAGCAGAGCCTCTAGGTGTAATGGTAACGCCCCCGTTGCTCCTAGAGGCTCATTTGGATATATTAAAACATCACTTTTCTCAGCAATGTGGGCACATATGAACATGGGACCAACACAGATGTCTTCAGCTGTCAAGCGCACATGTAACAGGTCAGCCAGTGTCATAGGGACAAAACTGCTGACAGATGCCCTTTAAAGGGTATGTAGACTTTCGCAACCTACTTTGTATTGCTCCAATGTATGAAAAAGGAATCAACTTTACAAACAGACTTGCAAAGCACAGATCTACAAATTGTTTGTCCTTGAGCATCTCTCGTTTCCACTGGAGGATCAGACAGCCCGACTCCCAGTGTCCAGGCAGCAGGGTTTATGACTGGGGCGGGGCTTAAAGGGCCTGTATACTTTTGCAAACAAGTATTATTATATTGCGCCAGTGCATCTGAAATAACAAATGAAGCAACTTTCCAATTAGTCTTCATTAGGAATATTGTACTGTTTTTTGTATACAGCTCCTATTAAATCCTGTGCATCTCCATGGTAACAGACTACAGATGAATATCCAAGTGTAGTCTGATCAATGCATGATGCAGTCATTCATTATTCTCTTCCGTCTGCAGAAGAACGGGGTAGCACTTGAACGCAGCATCAAACTACTCACAAGGTTTGTGTCTTGCTGGATTCTTGAGGATGCACAAGTCAGCACAGAAGCTGCATACGCAAAACGGGAGGGGATTTTTGCTATCTACAAATCTGATGTTGCTGGATCAACAATCTAATGGCACTTTCACAAGAGAAGAGATAAGAGGTGCCAGGGGGCCGTACATTATTTTAACAAGGGGGGGGTAGTTGGTTCAGTCACGTCGCCACTGATACAGGAAAGATAAGCGGCCACAGGCATCTGCTGCTCTTCCCTACAACAAACTTTTTTACTGCTTAACGACTGATTCTCTAGAAGATTATCATCACGCCTGAGGATTAAAACAGATAACAGGACATGTGACAGGCGTAGGAACGATTACTAAGCTAATTCCACTTTTATCTAGGTTTCGTTCTTTAGATCTAGATAAAAATAAAAAAATAAAAAATTGTACCAGTTTTGAGTCTCAATTCACATCCAAAGCTGCTGCCAAAATTTTACCGGTTGCCCTTGGAAACAGACAGTGACTTAGCTCCAGCCCCACTGTCAAACATGTGACCCAACAGGTCTAATGGCAACAGGAATCCGGCAGATTTCTGAATTGTGCTTTGGAGGTGAATGGAGAAGAAAACCTCAAAATCAGTAGAAATAAAAGAAAAGCGGTCAAGTTGCCATCTCGCCATCTAATGAAAGGGAATGTCGCTGCCGTGGTTTGGTGTAAATCCTGAGGGGGTTACCTCAGTATGGATGTCACATCATCCGCATCCCGTACGTGCGGAAGATTAGTGCATGTTATTTTTACTCCATTTGGAGACTTTCGGGGGTTTTTTTTTGTTTTTTTTAGGGGTTTCCTCTTTTGAACTGGTTGCTATTGCCATGTGGAAAGGAAGTGTGGAGTAGTCACCCATGGCAACCAATCAGATTCCACGTCTCATTTCTCAGCGACCCTTTGGAAAATAAAAGACGCAACCTGATGTGCTATGGGCAACTACTCTGCCTTTCCCTTGCACTAGTCTTGATACATCTCTATTTTCCACCATTAGGTTGGAACTAAGAAAAGACCTGGCCTTGTGGCTCATGGCGACCCATTACGGCACAGTGTTAATTTTTTTTTAAAGGAATTGTCCAATAGTTAAAAATAGGGTTACTTTTTTTTCCCCCGAAAAACAGCCCCACAGGTTGTATGGAGTATTGCAGCGCATCCCAGTCCATGGACAGGTGTGATGTAGCCATGGTTTTCTCCTGTAGAACCCTGGACAATCCTTTTAAACCATACATACTAACATTTGCGTTGGTAAATGTATTTGAGGCGTTTAAGCCCAGGCCCATCCGGGAACACCCACTGGATGTTTATGGGCCCGGATAAGGATTGTCTGTGTAAATTCGGGACAATCCCGGCAAATTTATGGCTGGTTGCTATGGGGCACAAGGACGGTTTCCCTTTTTCCACAGCGTTGATAAGCCAGGCTTAATCAGGGGGAAAAAAAAAACTTGTTTTTGGCCAGAGCAACCAATCACAGTGCAGCTTTCACTTTTCCACAGCAGGTTAAGAAATGAAAGCTGAGCTCTGATTGGTTGCTATG
The DNA here is from genome assembly GCA_900303285.1 of Rhinella marina. Taxonomy (NCBI): domain Eukaryota; kingdom Metazoa; phylum Chordata; class Amphibia; order Anura; family Bufonidae; genus Rhinella; species Rhinella marina. The sequence goes on along the minus strand of ONZH01010535.1, from coordinate 408,544 downwards.
GGCAACAAATCACTTAGACAGAAAGCAGGGATAAGCCAGGCCCATGAGCAGACTGAATGTTTTAAAAAGAGATATCGCATTACTCAAAATGCAATTAAAAATGTGCGTGTGAAGTACCCAGCAATGGGTTTTATAGGACTCTGCGCTGACAGATGGACAGGGTTTATATTGCTTTCAGTGCAAATACAGGGACAGGCTGACAGCAGCAGGGATTATCCGGTAGTAATAAATTTATTTACTGACAAAGCCGCCATCGCTGCTTTCACTTTCATGGTCTGCGTCAGCAGCCTGCCCCAAAGCACAGTCCTCAGCTTGATAAATGCACCTTTTGGCCGTGTTCACATGTGATAGATTCCGCGCAAAAAATCCGCGTGTAAGCATGAGCACACCGTGGAATTTTCAAAGGAGTTTTCCAGGAGTAAGATGCTGACGACCTATCCTCAGGATAGGCCATCAATAGCTGATTGGTGGGGGTGCTGGTTGTCAGACCCCAACCAATCAGTGCTCACTGCTCCAGCCTCCTCACAGCATACCAAGCACAGCGCTGTACCTTGTATAGTGGCTGTGCTTGGTACTGCAGCCCAGACCCAGTCACATGAAGGTCATGTGACTGATGTACATGATGTCACCGGCCTAGGAAGGGCAAGCGATACTCTGCAGCCTCTTCAAACAGCATATTGTTGGGTGTGCCTGTAATCGGACCCTATACTGAGGACAAGGTCCAGAAAACCCCTTTAGTGTTCACATGCCGGATTTTAAAATCCGCCTACATAATTCAGCACAGAATCAGTAGCTCATTTTTTTCTAGCAGTTTTTCTTGTGGTTTTTTTGACGTGTTTTTGATGTGCTTTTTTTTTTAAACCAATGGGTACAAAACTTTATTTTTGGCTTGCGGCTTTTGGCACAGATCCACACAAAAAACCAGACACATACTACACATTTTTTTCTGCTTCTCACTCATTTCAATAGGAGAGTCAGTGCGGATTCCACGCCAATATAAAGCGTGATTTTTTTCCCCCATGCTATTTTTTTTTACAAGTGAAAAAAAAATTGAGCGTTCCCTCCCATTGAAATGAATAGGCGGCTGCTTGGTGGCATTCTTTTGCCACGGAAAACACACAAAAAAAAAAAACTCATTGTGAACTAGCCCTTAGGGTCCATTCACACATCCTGTTTTTCTTTCCTGATCCGATCCGATCCACAAATCATGCGGATAGGATGCGGATCCATTTATTTCAATGGGTGCTGAAAAATGCGGACAGCACTCTGTATACTGTCCGCATCCGTTGTTCCGTTCAGTTATGCGGATCCGCAAATAAGATAGAGGTTGTCCAACTTTTTTCCGCATATGCAGTCCGTGGTCCCATTATAGTCAATTGGTCCGCAAAAAATACGGATGATATGCGGAATGCATCAATATGTCATCTGCAATTGCGGATCCGTTTCCAGGAAATACAAAGAAATACTCTAGATATATTCCTCCTTCCTTTTCTTTTTTGCGGAAAAACGGAACAGATGCGGATGTATAATTGGTAAAAACGGAAGGTTTTTGCGGAAATACGGATCCGCAAAAAACGGACCGAAAATCTGGAAAAGAAAAATACGGACGTGTGAATGGAGCCTTACAGTGTGAAATCCATGGTGTATCCGCAGCCAGCTTCACCGGATTGACAGGCAAAAATGATCCCATTAATACTAAATATTCTCGTCAAACATTCCCTATAGGTTCTATAACTGCGCAAAAAAAAAAGAAACAGGACGTTGACCAAATTGAAGTTGATCAAAGATGGAGTTCCCCTTTAAAATACAGTTAAGGATTATATATGATCCTCCGAGATACTCACGTTCCCAACACATCCCGGAATTCATAAATATCTCGTATGTCTTCTGCTCTCTTCTTCCAGCTCGGCCCATCCTCTCCCAAGGGCATCCTGAAAGGTATTCCTTAACCACTTAGCGCTGATAGAAATGTCCGCCAAGTCTAAAAGAGGAATAAAAAAAATATCCATCAAACAAGTGAGTCTAAAATATTCTCTTCTCGGGTATGTGCTGATGAAATCGAAAAGGCATACAGAGGAGGCGGCCATTAATACACAAGTCTAAGCCGTTGTTCGGCAAGACTCATTTTGATGTTGTATGGGCCAGAAGGAGTTAAAATAAATATACAAAACAATGAACTAACGCTCATCCGACACTTCCCGGTTCGTGCTGGCCTCCACTTCCTGGTCCCATCTGGACACACAGGAAATGCCTGGAAATACCAGCTCAGCCAATCATGGGCTGAGGCAGGTCATCGCCGTGGCCAGTGACTCCCGCTTATCGGGGCGGAATCGGAAGTAAAGCGCAACAGAAACCTGGTAAGTGTCAGAATAGCAGTGGTGATGGGGAATCAGAGAAGAGATTTCTTTTTACCAATTCTGTGCCATATATAAAAATAATTTAATCCTACTGGACAACCCCTTTAAAGGGTCTCTCTGCTTTGAACCAGCCCCTATTTGTTAGAAGGTCCTGTAACAAAAAGGTGATCACAAAGCCACAGCGATCAGATGTAATCTGTGGGGAAACTTGGCAGCCAGAGTTCAAATTTTCCTGCAGCGCCACCGCAGGATACGTTAAGAATTGCACAATGACCATTCACAGCAATGCGGTCTCCGGGTACTGCAGGAAAGGACAGATCCTCCGATGCAAGAGAGAACCTTAGCAATCTGGCCAAGAGATGAGGATCCTGAACTGAGGACACGCCCCTTCTTATCCCCTTTTTAACAGGCTGTATGAAAATGGGTTTTCTGCAATGGAACAGGAAGGGGGTCAAGCAGGGCTCCCATGCAATGGCGCAGAATGCAGAAACAGAAATCTAAATCCATGACGGTCAGCTGGTAACATCGGGCGCCTCAAATTTGAGCCCATCGTAGGACCACCGTAGTCTGCACAGTCCACTGACTATAATATGCCAGGCGGAAAGCTTTGTACGAAATGACGTTTCGATTCATTCAATATAATGAATTACTCAGAGCAGCAGAAGACAGATGTCACACGTTCTAGAAGGCAGCGGAAGGTAACTTTACAGACACCCTGACACCTCTATAACAAGCACAGTTTATCTTTAGTATATCCGATGGCTGGCACGACTCACAGAAGTTCAGGAACCTGAGATGTAAGGAGCTGTATGAAGTTATTCCTGCTTCACCTGCCTGTAACATGGAAGACAAAGTGATCCTCTGGTAAAAAAATGTTTTACGGTAATTAAAGCGGAAATGAGTGTTTTAATGGAAAATGCATCTCCAACTGAACATTCTCAAGTCCAAAACTCTGTGCAGATTATTTTCTTTATATTGTTTTATATTTTGAGTGATTTTTTCTGATACAGAGCTCAAAACCTCCTGCTCAAGCAGTCACATAATAAAATTCTACTTCCGTGAAGCCACCACTAGAGGGAGCTTGCTGCATACAGCGTTATCACTGAGTTCAATGTATAAACAGTATGCAGGCAGCTCCCTCTAGTGGTGACTGCAGGCAGAATTTTAGCATTCGTCTTAAAAATTATGGAGGAGATTTGGAGCTTTGTATCAGAAAAAATAGAGCTGTGACTGCTATAAAGGTATATAAAGAAATGAACAGGCACCAATTAACAGTAGAAAATGCTGTTCATTTGCTATAAAGGGGTTCTTTCATAAAGTGATGTTATATCAAGTGAATATGCCAGCTGTTTGGTGTCTGAACTCTGGTGCCCACACAGACCCTGAAAATGAAGGGGATGCAGCACTAGTTCAGCACTGCACAATGGCGTCCCGATCACCAGCTGCTGACTGCCCCATTCGCTTGTCATAAAGTGAAGGCTTTTCCTAGTGATATGCCATTACTTTTTTTCTATCAGAATACCCCTTTAAGAAAAGAATACCCCTTTAGACCTTACATTTAAAGAAATAAATTGTTGGGATTATGGGGTGTTAACATAAATCATACGGTAAGACTCTTAAATATCCTACTTCCTACAAATAGGTAACGCCACCTAGAAACAAGCTGAGCAGGTTTATACGGAACAATGGCTACTAATCCTCTATATAAAGCCGGACAATTACTGGCTGACACCACTTTTCAAGAACAGAAAATACGTATACGTGTACAGGACAAAGCACTGCACTGAGACTGTCCAGCTGTTGAGCAGCTACAACACCCAACATGCTGTGATACACTTTGCTGCAAATCCTCTAGATTTCCTTGGCCGAGCATGCATGTGTTTTCAATAGGGAGAATAAGTGGCTGTGGGGGTGAGAGCACAAGGATCAAGGAAGCTGTAGGGGTTAGAGCCGGGGGGAGGAGCACAGGGATCGAGTAGGCTGTGGGGGTGAGAGCACAGGGATCAAGGATACTGTGGGGGTGAGAGCGCAGGGAGAGCGCAAGGATCAAGGAGGTTGTAGGGGTGAGAGAGTGCAAAGATCAAGTTGGCTGTGGGGGGTGAGAGCTGGAGGAGAGCACAGGGATCAAGGAGGCTGTAGGGTGAGAGTGCAAGTATCATGGAGACTGTGGGGGTTAGAGTGCAAGGATCAAGGAGACTGTGGGGGTGAGAGCGCAAGGATCAAGGAGACTGTGGGGGTGAGAGCGCAAGGATCAAGGAGGCTGAAGGGTGAGGAGCGCAAAGATCAAGGAAGCTGTGGGGGGGTGAGAGCGCAAAGATCAAGGAAGCTGTGGGGGGTTGAGAGCGCAAAGATCAAGGAAGCTGTGGGGGGGTGAGAGTGCAAAGATCAAGGAAGCTGTGGGGGGGTGAGAGCGCAAGGATCAAGGAAGCTGTGGGGGGGGTGAGAGCGCAAGGATCAGGAGCAGTGGGGTGAGAGCGCAGGATCAAGGAGCGGGGGGTGAGAGAGCGCAAGGATCAAGGAGGCGGGTGGGGGTGAGGCCAAGGGATCAAGGAGGCGGTGGGGTGAGAGAGCGCAAGGATCAAGGAGGCGGTGGGGTGAGAGAGCGCAAGGATCAAGGAGGCGGTGGGGTTGAGAGAGCGCAAGGAATCAAGGAGGCGGTGGGGGTGAAGAGAGCGCAAAGGATCAAGGAGGCTGTGGGGGGGTGAGAGCGCAAAGATCAAGGAGGCTGTGGGGGGTGAGAGCGCAAGGATCAAGGAGGCGGTGGGGTGAGAGAGCGCAAGGATCAAGGAGGCGGTGGGGTGAGAGCGCAAGGATCAGGAGGCAGTGGGGGTGAGAGCGCAAGGATCAAGGAGGCGGTGGGGGTGAGAGAGCGCAAGGAATCAAGGAGGCAGTGGGGGTGAGAGCGCAAGGATCAAGGAGGCGGTGGGGGTGAGAGCACAAGGATTAAGGAAGCTGTAGGGTTAGAGCCGGAGGGAGGAGCACAGGGATTGAGTAGGCTGTGGAGGTGAGAGCGCAGGGATCAATGAGGCTGTGAGGGTGAGAGTGCAAGTATCAAGGATACTGTGGGGGTGAGGGCTGAGGGAGAGCACAAGGATCAAGGAGGTTGTAGGGGTGAGAGTGCAAAGATCAAGGAGGCTGTGTGGGGGGGGGGGGAAAGCAAGGATCAAGGAGGCGGTGGGGGTGAGAGTGCAAGGATCAAGGAGGCTATGGGGGTGAGAGCACAAGGATTAAGGAGGGTGGGGGGGGTTAGAGCCGAGGGACAGCGCAAGGATCAAGGAGGCTGTGGGGCTGAGAGCCGGGGGTGAGCACAAGGATCAAGGAAGCTATAGGGGTGAGAGCCGGGGGAGAGCACAGGGACTTGTTTTTGTTGCGTGATATCTAATCGAGTATCACAATACTTTTCAAAATCAAACTTGAAATTCTGATACCGTATAAACTCTACTTCAAATAGTTGATCAGCGGGTGTACCGGCAGTCAGACCACCACCGATCTGACTCTGATGACTTATCCGTTATTTTAACCGGTCTAAACTTTCATTTACCCAAAAATAAGTGGAACAAGATGTCTCGGGTAACAGCTTATCCTGTTCCTCTAATGAAATCGTATACCAAGCTCAACGTTCATCTTTATGGGGAAGTCAGAGAAGATAGATGTGGGCTGAAATATTGTGCAAGAAACTTGAAAAACAAGTTACTCCCCTCTAATACCCCTTTAAATCTATTTTCCAACAATGCTTCTTTTTACAAGAGGTGCCTCTGATATGCCCACTTCATAATGCCATAGCATTGACCATAGTACGCCACTTTACTTTCGTAGGGTCTCAGTGGGTTGTCCAGGATAAGACAAACATGGAGGTTCTCATGCCATCATGCCAGTCGAGGGGTCCTGCGTCACCCGCAAGTTGAAGTATAAAACCCAAGGTGTTTTTTGGGACACCTAGAACTTGGGACACCTCATAACCGATGAGATCCAAACTGGCCCAGTTCTTGACCACCACTGAATTCCAACCACCATTCAAAAATGTTTGTTATTTGGCACCAATGTTACGAGAAGTTCCTACAGATACAAATCTCAAGAAATCATATCACTTGGTTCTGTTACCGGTCTCCGATAATAGCTACTTCAAGTATCAGTATTTTTTCTTTTTTCCGAATACATTTAATCAACTTTTTTTTTTCTTCTAAATAACGACATCTCACAGGTTACCATGACAACAGCAGCAGCTCATATAAGTCTACGAAGAGATCCCCCCTTATCCTCCCACCCACAAGAACACCTCTGACACTTGTTAGAAACCTCTGCAATTTGCGTGCAGCAACCACCCCTCCAGAAATAGTCTACCGATGACGGCTTCTCCGCTCCGTTACTGTATTCCTCAAACGTTACAGAAGTCCATTGGAGTGTAAAGCAGAAGTAGGGCTCCCAATTTATTTTTAGACAAGAAATCTAGGGCACCCTCAACAATGATGCTACCCAGCCCCATCAGTCTTGTTAACGTGGATGTCCTGGTTTCTCATCAAGATCCAAATTAGTCACTCAACCCAAGTAGGAGACTCAAAAACACATCTAATGAAACTTTCCTATGGAAGACTCTCCAAGAAGACTTTTATGATGAAATGGAAACCCATGAGACATTGTTTCCATGATCCATAAAATTGACCCAACGCTTCAATTTTGATCTTTAATAAGGTCTCCATTGAGTTCGATTGATTTGCTGTCAACACGAGTGTAATGATCAGTGGATATGGAACCACTGTGTGTCAACCAACCAGTTTGACCTTAGGCTCAACCTAAGGGCTTTATCCTGGCAGTCTCCTTGGTATTCACCCTTTACCTCCTCTACGGGGCTTTGCTACAGGGAAGCCACCAGGCCGCTACCTCCTGGAGTAATCTTGGTGCGGTTGATCCATGGAGGTCAGAGACACCAGTGCGAGACACCAAGGGATCAGGCAAACTCATAGTCAGTAACAGGCCGAGGTGATTGCAGGCAGAGTACATGCAAATCTGAGAAACAGGTTCGAGATCAGGGCAGGCTGCAAATGTTTAATACAGTAATCAGGCACAGGTCAGGACAGGCACAGACAAACATAACAGAACACCTTAGCAGGTACCAGCATGCTAGAAACACCTATTGCTCAGGCACCTCTCCCTAGGGAAAGGTTACTTGAATATCCTCAGTTGTCCAGCCATCAGCCGGTAAAGTCTAGGGTACTCGCGCTGGCCTTTTAAGAGACGGGGAAGCGGGCACGCGTGGAACAAGCGAGGAGGCCTGGGACAGGGGACACGGGACCCCAGCAAAATCAGCAGTGGCATCAAGGTGGGTGAACAGCACCTGTGCCTTACCTGAGGAGCAGAACGGCGTTGGGCACAAGACACCAACATAACAGTAAGTTAACATATGTGAAAAGTAAAGGAGATGAGTACAAAAGCCAGAAGAAGACAGTCACGCTCGGAGGAGTGGAGGGAATAAGATGACCAACTAGATGGATATAAGAAAACCATTAAAATTCTGAAGACCCAAACTGAACACAAGACAGAAGTTTATGGTTGAAAACCTCTTATAAGACACATTAATTAGTTGTTTAAGTCTCCATAACGGCCACTTATTTAAAGGGGTTATCCCATGAATAATGTAAAAAATGAAAATCAGACATCATATAGAACATGACAATCTCTTTCTAACAAAGCTAGAACCAGCCCTGTACCTCGCATGGATCCAGAGATCTCCACATTCATTGCTCTGCTAGATTTATATCAAGCTGACAGCTCAAGGGAGTGTCTTTTCCACTGCATCTAAGGGGGCGTGTCTCAGCTCTCCCTATCACAGCTCAGGAGGCGTGTCTCAGCTCCTCCCATCACAGCTGGAGAGACAGTTGAAAGATGAAACTGAGCATGTGCGGCCTTCTCAGTGAGCAGGACAAAGAAATAAGAAATTCAGTTTCTCTGTACAGGTACATTTTACTGAATAACTCAGTAGCGGTACAAAATTTTTAATTACATGCAATTACAAAAGTATTCAGACCCGGGTGCTGGTTTGAAAACTGCAGAATATTTTTCGTGAGACAACCCCTTTAACAAGTAATTCACTAGAAAAAAAAGATGGACTACTGGTCATCTTTTTGTCTTCGTATTTGTAGCCAAGAGCACCTTAGAATAAATTGGCCCTGGAAGTTGGCCTATGGCCTAACCAATCAAGGTCAACCAAAAAACAAACTAAGCAAGAGCCTTCAGGTTCTGATCACATGTGGACCTTGGTAGCAATAAAAGTGTGAAGGTTTCACTCAATAGTTGGGTAAAATCTTCCCAAAATATTGGTTATGATAACATCTGCCCAATTAACAGTGTCCAAGATGGTAGGAGTCGGAGTTGGCCTGGCTCAACAGAGTACCAGAGGATATCATAGTGGGTCCTAAAGGTCCAGGAGAAAAAAAAAAAACAAAAAACATTCGGACATGCCTTTTGAGCCAATCACTTGCCACTTTGGGTCTATTTTTTTAATCAAAATCTATTAGACCTTATTGAAGATATGGAGGTTGGGCCCGTCAATAATTTCCTCTGTTGAGTCCAAGGAAGCCCAGTCCGACCATGGTAGGAGTAGGAGTTTTGGCCATAACATGACCAAAAAAAATCATCTGGAATCTATCTGGCAAAAAATGGACAGATGAGAAGATAAGGTCTTTAAAGCATAGACATCTCTCCAGCCGGCACTCGTTCTCCTCTCTTCACTAATTGCCGTCGCATTGAGAGGAAGGAAGCGCAGCCTTTGATCCCAGTCCAACGGATGAATATTCAATGATCAGTCCCTGCATGCAGACATCTACTTAAACTCAAGGGGGACATTTCTTCACGCAATCATCTTTGAAAATAAATTAAAAATCAGAGGAAAATATCACAACATAAGAACAATAGAAAGGCGGAGGGGGGGGGGGGACTATAGGTATCTAGGCTTTGGAACATGACTCTGGTTTGGCTAAGTGAAAGGACTTTGACGAGGGTCTAGGACAATAAAGGTTCTACTTGTAAAGAACGCCAAGTTAGGCTACTTTCACACTAGCGTTTAAAATTCCGGTATTGAGTTCCGTCATAGGGGCTCAATACCGGAATAAAACGCTTCAGTTTTGTCCCCATTCATTGTCAATGGGGACAAAACTGAACTGAAGACAACGGAGGCTCCTGAAAGCATTCCGTTCCGTCTTCAGACCGGAGAACAAACCGCAGCATGCTGCGGTTTGCTCTCCGGTCCAGGCATCCGCACCAAGACGGATCCGGAATGACCCCCAATGCAAGTCAATGGGGGTGGATCCGTCTGGTGTGACCATAATGGTAACCGGATCCGCCCTCCATTGACTTTCAATGGACTTCATTACGCATCCGGCTACACATAGACACATACAGACATACACATAAACATACACACACATATAGACATACAAACACACATACATACTTACATGCTCCCGGCAGGTCTTCGGAGCGTCGGAGGGACAGGACAGCGCGCACAGATGACGATTCCACCAGGCGCCCAGCAGAGGGCGCTGTGGGGAATCGTCACCTGTGCGAGCTGTCCTGTCCCTCCGACGCTCTGAAGACCTGCCGGGAGCATGTAAGTATGTATGTGTGTTTGTTTGTCTATATGTGTGTGTGTGTTTATGTTTATGTGTATGTATGTACTGTGTGACATGTGTGGGGCCGGAGCGCGGTTCTGGCTCCACACATGTCGCTGCGGCAGTCCTTATCCGGCAGCACCCTTCACCTGCCGGATCAGGCCTGCCGCCAGTGTGAAAGTAGCCTTAGCGTAGGGTGTCAATCACAAGTTGAGTTTAAGGCCTTATATTACAAAAGAACTCCCACAAAAATTTTTATTCCATGTCCTGCTAGAAATGTACATGATGTAATCTGTAGTGAACGTCATTTTCGTACCAGTGTCTGTATTTGTGAGTCATATCTCCCTGATGTTTCTCATCTGTGTCATGTGACTAGGAATCAGACTCACCAACTCACACAGCATCTTATGTGTGGACAGGAAGTCTAATTCTCTATGCATTCCTATGGGAGCCTCACTCTGAGTCTCATAGGAATGAATAGAGCAGTGACTGGCTTCCTGTTCTGGGTCAGTTGGAGGTCAGGGAGTTGGTCACATGACACAGCTACAATTAGAAGAGAGGAGATAACTCACAAATACAGTCTCTGATAAGAAGATGACATTCACTACAGATTACATCATGCACCTTTCTAACAGGTCAGAGAATAAAAAATTTTGCGGGCGTTCTTCTTTAACTTAAAGGGTAGCCATCCAAAAGGTGGTACTTGGGTGCCTCCTGGATAAGAGTGTATTTACCCTTTTTCCATTGAACATTGCATGGCCTACAAGACGCCCTCCATCAACTTGTTGGTCTCCATAATGACCAACTTTATTCCCATAGACCCACATCAAAGGCCTCTCACTGCACGGAAAATAGGCAAAAAACTCGGAAACGGCTGTCTGTGGGTGGGTGTCTCTCCTTTCTACAAAGATTCGGGCCTGTTTGAAAGGCTGGACGTTGGCGGAACTAAGACAGCCTGATTTTCTCCTCCTGGAATAACACCTTATTTACATTCTATTCATAAGTTTGGCGTAGATTGGGTTGTCCTACGTCATACTTACCCAAACCTACCCGGGAATGCCCACTTATGGGTTGGGTTTACATAGGCCCATTCTTGGTCGACACCAGATGAACTTGCTTGGGTCATCTCAGAAAATTATGGAGTGTCGAAGCTATGCTAAAGAGAGAAAATGGAATCTATTCGTGTCACAAACAGGCATAAATTCGTGCTAAAATGTGCTAAATTTGGGGCCCCTGTAAAAACCCTAAAACCCACACAGGGCCACATATTTTTCAGTGGGGATTACATAGGCCCCACTTATTTTTGACCCGGGACTGCCCGAATTGGCCAGGACTGTCCTTGCAAAATCCGGATGGTTGGACTTGGAAGCTATGTAAATTCCCCCCATTATCACATAAGAGCGGCCGCCATGATGGATAAAACCTAATATTACCACAAAACACAGCAAAAACACAACACATTTCAATACATTTCATAAAAACCTATGTAAACCCAAATCAGGTTACCAAGAGGCGGCGCGCTCACTGAAATCTGCAAAAACTAATTATGAGACACCGATGGCGCCGTGTACGCTTCAGTCCCATAAATATCTCATGAGATCCAAATACATTTTAGCATCATGTATTTTTCAGGTCGCGTCCAACTTGTTTTAGCGCCAGGAAGCAAATTTCTTTTTAATGCACCAGTAAGTAAACGAACATCGCAGGAATATCTGCATGGAAGTAACAACAGAAGTGGATAAAGTGGCATCTGTTTCAGGAAAAGCTGGGTGGCGCTATGGTTGCCATGAGAAATCAGTGGCGGAACAAACCCCTAAATAGTTGAACATGTGCTCCGCCCCTTCAAAGATAGACCACACCCCTAAATGCCCTTGAATCAGTGGCGAACATGGACAGTACTGAAAGAAGGGGTGGGATGTAATAAGACAGTACTTCATACAAATAAGATACTAAAAAATTATGGAGAACCCTGGCGCCCCTGTCCAGAGAGAGAGAGAGAGACACAGAGAGAGAGAACCCCGGCGACCCTGTCCAGAGAGAGAGAGAGAGAGAGAGAGAGAGAGAGAACCCCGGCGCCCCTGTCCAGAAGAGAGAGAGAGAACCCCAGCGCCCCTGTCCAGAGAGAGAGAGAGAACCCCGGCGCGCCTGTCCAAGAGAGAGAGAGCCTCGGTGCCCCTGTCCAGAGAGAGAGAGAGAGAGAGAGAGAACCCCGGCGCCCCTGTCCAGAGAGAGAGAGAGAGAGAGAGAGAGAGCGCCCCGGCACCCCTGTCCAGAGAGACAGCCCCAGCGCCCCTCACCAGAGAGAGAACCCCGGCGCCCCCTGTCCAGAGAGAGAACCCCGGCGCCCCTGTCCAGAGAGAGAGAGACAGCCCCAGCGCCCCTCACCAGAGAGAGAACCCCGGCGCCCCTGGCCAGAGAGAGAGAGAACCCCGGCGCCCCTGGCCAGAGAGAGAGAGAGAGAGAACCCCGGCGCCCCTGGCCAGAGAGAGAGAGAGAACCCCGGCGCCCCTGGCCAGAGAGAGAGAGAGAGAGAGAGAGAGAGAGAGAGAACCCCGGCGCCCTGGCCAGAGAGAGAGAGAACCCCGGCGCCCCTGGCCAGAGAGAGAGAGAGAGAACCCCGGCGCCCCTGGCCAGAGAGAGAGAGAGAGAGAGAACCCGGCGCCCCTGGCCAGAGAGAGAGAGAGAGACCCCGGCGCCCCTGGCCAGAGAGAGAGAGAGAGAGAGAGAGGAGAGAGAGAGAGAGAGAGAGAGAGAGAGAGAGAGAACCCCGGCGCCCCTGGCCAGAGAGAGAGAGAGAGAGAGAAGCCAGAGAGAGAGAGAGAGAGAACCCCGGCGCCCCTGGCCAGAGAGAGAGAGAGAGAGAGCCCTGCAGAGAGAGAGAGAGAGAGAACCCCGGCGCCCCTGCGCCCCTCCAGAGAGAGAGAGAGAGAGAGAACCCCGGCGCCCCTGGCCACCCCGGCGCCCCTGGCCAGAGAGAGAGAGAGAGAACCCCGGCGCCCCTGGCCAGAGAGAGAGAGAGAGAGAGAGAGAGAACCCCCGGCGCCCCTGGCCAGAGCCAGAGAGAGAGAGAGAGAACCCCGGCGCCCCTGTCCAGAGAGAGAGAGAGAGAGAGAGAGAGAGAGAGAACCCCGGCGCCCCGCCCCTGTCCAGAAGAGAGAGAGTCCAGAGAGAGAGAGCGCCCCCCCAGAGAGAGAGAGAGCAGAGAGAGAGAGCGCCCCCGGCGCCCCACCAGAGAGAGAGAGCCAGAGAGAGAGAGAGAGAGCCACCACCGCCCCAGCGCCCCTCACCAGAGAGAGCCCCAGCGCCCCTCACCAGAGAGAGCCCCAGCGCCCCTGTCCAGAGAGAGAGAGATAGAACCCCGGCGCCCCTGGCCAGAGAGAGAGCGCCCCGGCAACCAGATTGTTATGAATGCACAGGAGAAAAGCCTGCAAGTCCAAGATGGCTACTCTTTCTGCAAGAGACCCTTCCTCATCTCTAACCTTGGATATCCGATAGACCCTATGCGGCCCCCCACTTACTGGAAATCAACAAAAAACAGCTGACGATTAGGAAATTTGCTATAGGATGATCTATACCGGAACTTTTCCACATATTTTCTGCCTGTGTATGGCAGAAATGGATAATTACAGGATAAGTGGTGTAATGGAAGTAGCGGGGGTGGGGTGGGGTGGATTTACTGGAAATATCTGCAGAAAGGGGTCCCATAAGAACTGGAGATGAAAGGAAAATAAAATCAATTTCTAGTTTGTAGGCATGGGGAGCTCCGAAATGCATTAGGATGAGCGGGGAACGGTCAGAAAGCCAGAGATCTAGACCTGTCCGGATCCAAGAGGATGAAAAGAGCTCATTAAGGCCCAAATATTAGTGATAAAAAGGAGAGAAGACGACGACTGACGCCTCGGAATGTAATGACATGTAATTGGAAGACGTGACAATACTTCCAGGACGCACACACTCGGTAACTTCACCCGTTACTAAGCAACAGCACATGTAAGAGGAAAACAACGGAGCCTACACACTTTCGTGGATGCATCCATTTTGTCATTTAAAGTTATCTGTAACCGTCCTAGCCTCGCTATGTGTAATCGGTAAGGAAATTCTGTGATCTGAAACCCACCCTCCAAAACTTCAAGAACAGAATCCTTCACCTTCATGCAGGCAATCTGCTAAAACGGGAAAGATGTTCTTTGAAGCAGCTCTGCCTCTCCCTCTCACAGCAGGAAATCCCAGCACTCAGAACAGAAGGGATACAAGGTTAGCACACAGAGAAGAGTCATGGAATTATGACTTTTTAAATATCACAAATGATACAAAATAAAGTTTAAAAAACAGGAATTTTTTTATTTTTTATTTTTATTTTAACAATACACCAAAAACAAAACGAACACTAGAGGGCGGACGATGGATTTTATTAAATGGGTTATCTAACTATTTCCTCTGGATAGGACATCAGTATCTGATCCGTGGGGGTCTGACACCCGGGACCGCCACCGATTAGTAGTTTGAGAAGGCCTGGCGCTCTTGTGAGAACAGCAGCCTTCTCTCAGCTTTTCCTAGGCCTGTGACATCACAACCATCGGTCACATGACCTAGGCGCGGCTCAGCCCCATTCAAGTGAATGAGGCTGAGCTGCCATACCAAGCACAGCCACTATACAATGTACGGCGCTGTGCTTGGTGAGCAGCCAGAAGGCCGCAACGCTCACAGGAGTTCCAGTGCCTTATCAAACAGCTGATCAGCGGGGGTCCCGAGTGTCAGACTCCCACCAATCAGATACTGATGACCTATCCTGAGGATAACCCCTTAGCCCAAAGGTTTGGTGCCTGTTCTTTTTAACCTGGTGTCATCCTCCATCCCCTCGTGCCCTAGGCATAAAGGTTACATGGGCCAATGATGAGTGCCGTTCGGCACTATATAGCCAATCGGTGCTCGTCTGAGCGTCATTAATGAGTCCCTATGCGTATCGTAGGCAGCACGTTTAAACGGGGCGGCGGTTCCGACAATGATTTGAGGTGCTGGTTTTTTGTGTTTGCATGGACGATGATCAGGAACGAGCATTGGTGCTCCACGATCGGCCGATCCGCAGCCCGGGTAAAAGAGCGCCAATTTCCCCTTTTCCATGTCCTAGAGATACATGATATAAGGGCACATGGCTCTGGTCACATACTGAAGTTAAATACTGGTTTTACTTGCTCTTTAAACCAGTGCTGGTCTGGCAGGCAGCGAAACGTTCATTCTGCAACGCGTTTCACATCCCCCCGCGGAGAGAGATTCCCTGCAAAACAGTGGTTTTATTTATCTCATCGGATGATTGCTCCGTATGAGGATTCACTCTGACAGCAGCTTCCTCGTACAGATTTAGGTCAGGAATCAAAGAGGAAAGTCCTGGCAGAAGCATTATACCAAGGAGAGGGTGATCTCCCGCCATCCCCAGTACAGCCCCCAGGATCCCGAGGTGGCGCAACTGGAGGCTACTGGGCTTCCAGCAAAAGACAAAATAACATCGCCAAGTTCCCAGTTTGAGCAAATAAAGCTTATTTACTTACTTACTCAATTTCCTAATACACCTCCTGGGTACAAGATCACTGTTTGAAGTCATTGAATGGAATTTTTTTATTGTTGAAAAAAAAAAAAAAAAAAAAAAAAACACGGATGCAGTCGCCATCACAATTCTGGGATGACTGGGTGACTACTCCTATGCACAAGACAGGGGACAAGTGTCTGTTCGGTGAGAGGGTCCAACCACCGATCACGAGAATGGGGGTCATTCTCTAAAATATGAATGTGCGTTGTGGCTCTATTCAGCTCTATGGGGCTGCCGGAGAGAGCTGATCTCTTCTACACGGATTACGATTGTTCATCCCCCGTTAACTTTGCAGTTGTCAGCAGCGTGTCCGATTTAGAGCGCAGTCACACGACCGTATGAATGAGTCCGCATCCTTTCCGCAATTTTGCGGAACGGGTGCAGACCCATTCATTTCAATGGGACATCACAGCGCGCTGTTCCGTTCCGTGGCCTCGCAAGAATATAGAGCATGTCCTATTCTTGCCTGCAGACAAGAATAGGTATTTTCTATATAGCGCCGGACATGTGGTGCATAAAATGTGGAATGGACGCGGCCAGCATCCGTGTTTTGCGGATCTGCAATTTGCGAAACGCAAAACATTTACAGTTGTGTGCATGTAGCCCTAGGGTCATGCACATGAACGTATTTTCTTTCTGTGTCCGTTCCGTTTTTTTGCGGACTGTAAGCGGAACCATTCATTTCAATGGGTCCGCAAAAAAAAAGGAAGGTACTCTGCATGCATTCCGTTTCCATATCTCCGCTCCGCAAAAGAAATAGAACACATCCTATTATTGTCCACATTACAGACAGGGATAGGACTGTTCTATTAGGGGCCGGCTGTTCCGTTCTGCAAAATACGGAATGCACACGGACGTCATTTGTAATTTTTGCGGACCGCAAAACACTGACGGTCATGTGAATGTAGCCTTAGGCCTCATGCACACGACCATATGAAAAAACAGATCCGCAAAAACGGATCCGCAAAAAATACGGATGACGTCCGTGTGCATTCCGTATTCTGAACGAAACAGATGGCCCCTGATAGAACCGTGATGCGGACAATAATAGGATGTGTTCTTTTTTTTGCGAAACGGACATACGGAAACGGAATGCACACGGAGTACCTTCCGTTATTTTTGCGGACCCATTGAAATGAATGGTTCCGCATACGGTCCGCAAAAAAAGACGGAACGGACAGGGAGAGAAAATACGTTCGTGTACATGAGCCCTAAGGCTGAGTTCACATCTCCGTCAATGATCCGGCATTGCCAGATTCTCTACTTCACGGTCGGATCCTCATTGACTGTAATGAGATCTGGCATCGATCCAGCTGGATTTCGGCTGGACATAAACCGCCGCATGCAACGTTTTTTTATCCTGCTGACAGCCGCCATACGTGCCGGATCAGAGTGCAGGATCTGCTTGACGGAGATGTGAACGAGGCCCTATACGACTATTTTTGCTGCGGTCGCACAACAAAGACGACCCAACTAACGGGTGGTAAGGAATCCGACCAGTAGCTCACCAATCCATGAGCTCCTCTAAGAAGATCCTTCTCCCCTCCAAGCCTCGTGGGATGCAAACTGCAGCATGGGAGAAAGTGCTGGTCAGAGATCCGGGGGCGTGAGGTAGGGATGGCCCGAGGGCAGGAGCTAACACTCCAGATAACATGAAGAAACGCATTCCAGCGAGGTGCGGAGTAATGGAGATCTGCACATTTGCCTCAGGCCCCCGACTGCGTGCAGACCTGTTTGTCCGGTGGTTTTCAGAATAAAAAACAGAAGTTTAGGGTTTAGTCACTTGAGTATTTGAGCCCTACACTGTCATGTATCTTGGTCACACATGGGTGACACATTTCGAGCTGCTCCTGCAACTTTTATGCTCTTCAAATGCAAAGTGATAGAGGACAATGAAGCCATGGTTGGTGGGGTGGTGGTTAACATCAGGTTTCCTATAAGGGGGCGTGCTCCCATCAAATTTTAATTTAGTACAATGCAGTATGAAAAACGGATTACAATATAATGGCGCCTCCTGGTGTTTAATCTGTAAAGTAATGACTGTGCTTGTCCCACCTACTAAGGAGGTCGCACATGCTCTGTTCCATCCTTCACATGCCATCATTTGTATCTAATGTTAGAAGCTGTGACAATTACGGGAAGAGAACTGCAAGAGAAAGGACATGCCCCCTGAGCTGTGATAGGGAGAGAACTGCAGGAGAAAGGACATGCCCCCTGAGAATGGACACACTCCCTGAGATGTGATAGGGAGACAGCTGCAGGAGAAAGGACATGCCCCCTGAGAATGGACACACTCCCTGAGATGTGATAGGGAGACAGCTGCAGGAGAAAGGACATGCCCCCCTGAGAATGGACACACTCCCTGAGATGTGATAGGGAGATAGCTGCAGGAGAAAGGACATGCCCCCTGACCTGTGATAGGGATAGAACTGCAGGAGAAAGGACACACACCCTCAGATGTAATAGGGAGAGAACTGCAGGAGAAGTGACATGCATCCTGAGAATGGACACACTCCCTGGGCTTTGATAGGGAGAGAGCTGCAGCAGAAAGGACACATCCCCTCAGCTGTCATAGGGAGAGAACTGCAGTCGAAATGACATGCACCCTGAGAATGGACACACTCCCTGAGCTGTGATAGGGAGGGAACTGCAGGAGAAAGGACACAACCCTTCAACTGTCATAAGGAGACAACTGAAGTAGAAGTGACATGCACCCTGAGAATGGACACACTCCCTGGGCTTTGATAGGGAGAGAGCTGCAGGAGAAATGACACACTCCCAGAGATGCAATAGGGAGAGAACTGCAGGAGAAAGGACACATCCCCTCAGCTGAGATAGGGAGAGAACTGCAGTAGAAATGACATGCCCCCTGAGCTGTAATAGGGAGAGAACTGCAGGAGAAAGGACACGACCCATGAGTTGTGATAGTGAGAGAACTGCAGGAGAAAGGACACGACCCATGAGCTGTGATAGGGAGAGAACTGCAGGCGAAAGGACACAACCCCTGAGCTGTGATAGAGAGAGAACTGCAGCAGGAAGGACACACCCCATGAGAAATTGTATGCCCCTTAAGCTGCCAGCCTGAAGAAAATGTAAGAAACCAGTTGGAGCAATGAATGGGGAGATCTCTCGATCCATGTGAGGTACAGGGCTGCGTTCAGCCAACATCTCTCCCGGCTCCCCCATACACATACGTCCTCGGTTTGGCCAAGCGTGTATGTTTTCAACTGATAGAGAAGAGAAATCTGCTGCCAGGCACCGCTTATCTCCCAGGAGAACAAAAGGATCAGATGAAACATATTCAATTCGTCCGATCCTCCTCTCCCCCGACATCATCCATCACGGGTGGGTTGAGAACTCCCCGAACAAAACAGCGGGCAGCAAGCTCGGGCCATTCATGCCTCGCTTTACAAATCAATAGATTACAGGCTGTCAGTGAATGGAAACATTTATATTTGGAAAGGAAAAAACAAAACAAACAGTGAGATCTCCAGATTGATACAATGTATCAAGGAGGGTAAACGGTAAACTATCAGGACAGAAGACACAAGCACTTGGAATGCTTTTGGGCTGGATGCAATTGTACCAAACCCTCAGCTCTGTGAAATATTTGGCTTGTACCGGTTTTTAGCTTTTACACATTTCCTAACAGCAAGCAGAGATCTAGTATTTTAGGAAGCTGAGGACGTATCATTTTTACAATAATCCGATCTTGGCCAGAAACGCGGCCAGACCCTGGAACTTTCCACACCGTGCCACGCTGGGACCAGCGCACCGTATATTTACATGCCAGCTCCATGCGACCACCTGGAAAGCGCTTGGCACCGAAGTCAAATTTTCTAAATATACCGTAAATCCTGGATTATGGCCGCTCTACGCGTTTAAGCCTCCGGTCAAACAAAGCAGATCTGAAAAACCACTAAAAAGAAAAAAAAGTTCAAATGACAACCTGAGGCGAAGGGCGCATGCACACTAACGTATTTTATTTCCGTGTCCGTTCTGGGTTTTTTGCGGACCGTATGCGGAACCATTCATTTCAATGGGTCCGCAAAAAAAAAAAAAAAAAAAACGGAATTTACTCAGTGTGCATTCCGTTTCTGTATGTCCGTATTTCCGTTGCGCAAAAGGATAGAACATGTCCTATTATTGTCCGCATTACAGACAAGGATAGGACTGTTCTATTAGGGGCCGGCTGTTCTGTTCCGCAAAATACGAAATGTTTTGTGGATCCGTTTTTTTGCGGACCGCAAAATACATATGGTTGTGTGCATGAGCCCTTAAGAGAGAAGATGTCATGATCTCAGCATTACTATTAATCATTTGCCTGGAGAGAAAACATACTTAGGGCTCATGCACACAACCATATGTATTTTGCGGTCCGCAAAAAAACATGGATCCACAAAAAAAAAAAAAAAAAGAAAAAGGATGACGTCCGTGTGCATTCCGTATTTTGTGGAATGGAACAGCTGGCCCCTAATAGAACAGTCCTATCCTTGTCCGTAATGCAGACAATAATAGGACACGTTCTATTTATTTGCGGAACGGACATACGGAAATGGAATGCACACGGAGTAAATTCCGTTTTTGTTTGCGAACCCATTGAAATGAATGGTTCCGCATATGGTCCGCAAAAAACAGAACGAACACGGAAAGAAAATACATTCGTGTGCATGAGCCCTTAAAGGAACACTCCAGGCCATGCAGATACATTGTTATTCCTAGCACAGGGCCAAAGGAGGCGGAGCATGACACAAGGGCTCACCAAAACCACTCCCTTTGCCATGCTCCGCCCCTTCAGGTTCTGCACTAGACATAATGCAATGTAAGTAATTGGCTGGAGTGTTCCTTTAAAAGAGGTGATCTAGTCACAAGGAAATAAAGCTTATTCCTTTTAGAAGGGGAAATTCTACAAATTTCGAATATAGTTTAGGGGGCCAAAAGCGACCAATCAGATCTCAGCTCTTATCTTTCATAGATCCTTTTGAAATATAAAGAGGCAATCTGATTGGTTGCCACAACCTCCAGGGAGGAGGACATACTCCGTTTAAAGGGGCTGTCCACTTTAGAAAATGCCTTTCTGGCCCAAGGGTTCCCTGATGAAGTTGATCACAGGTGTTCCCAGAGATCAGCTGGAATCCATGGTGGCAAGTATTTGATTCCGCAACAGTGCCCCTACAGGTGAAAGGATGCGTTACACAGTTTCCATTGAAATCAATGTACCGTCTACGTAATCTGCGGACATACCGGATCCTGCAACGTGTGAGACGCTCACTGTATCTGCTCTCTGCTAACAGATAAAGGTCCTGAACACAGACCCCCGTCCTATATTAAGTCAATATGCTATAAGGATGTATGAAAATATGATTGGTAAAAAAAAAAAAAAAAAACACCGTGTTTTTTGAGGTCAGACTTCCTGTAGTCAAATCCAAAAAAAACAATATATATATTTCCAATAAACCCTGGAGCAGAGCACCTATCGCATTTTCCATTTTAAATCGCTCGCTTAAAAAATGTTCCACTTTGGACACGGATTTGCTGCGCTTTTATGACGGTTATATAAAAGGCACGTAGGTGTAAAGGAAAATACAATTACAGGAGCTATCTCCGACGATGACACGCACAAAAAACTAACATCTCTGTCATTGGTAATTCATTTCCAGCAGAAAATCAGAAAGATAACGCAGATAAAGGAGACCCAATTACACATAATGAGCCTATTAAACCGCCATCTACTTCATCATCATCACACTGCCAGGGTGCCCAAAACAGGGCGAAGGTTACCCT
This sequence comes from Rhinella marina, assembly GCA_900303285.1. Classification (NCBI taxonomy): domain Eukaryota; kingdom Metazoa; phylum Chordata; class Amphibia; order Anura; family Bufonidae; genus Rhinella; species Rhinella marina. The sequence goes on along the minus strand of ONZH01010535.1, from coordinate 387,215 downwards.
TCAGTTCCCAATAATCCCCCTATAAAGAACTCATTGCAATGAATGTTTGCAGACTACATTACTTATCCTGTACTGATCCTCAGTTACATCCTGTATTATACTCCAGAGCTGCACTCTCTGTTCTGCTGGTGCAGTCACTGTGTACATACATTACTTATCCTGTACTGATCCTCAGTTACATCCTGTATTATACTCCAGAGCTGCACTCACTATTCTGCTGGTGCAGTCACCGTGTACATACATTACTTATCCTGTACTGATCCTGAGTTACATCCTGTATTATACTCCAGAGCTGAACTCACTATTCTGCTGGTGGAGTCACTGTGTACATACATTACTTATCCTGTACTGATCCTGAGTTACATCCTGTATTATACTCCAGAGCTGCACTCACTATTCTGCTGGTGCAGTCACTGTGTACATACATTACATTACTTATCCTGTACTGATCCTGAGTTACATCCTGTATTATACTCCAGAGCTGCACTCACTATTCTGCTGGTGGAGTCACTGTGTGCATACATTACTTATCCTGTACTGATCCCGAGTTACATCCTGTATTATACTCCAGAGCTGCACTCACTATTCTGCTGGTGCAGTCACTGTGTACATACATTATTTATCCTGTACTGATCCTGAGTTACATCCTGTATTATACTCCAGAGCTGTACTCACTATTCTGCTGGTGCAGACACTGTGTACATACATTACATTACTTATCCTGTACTGATCCTGAGTTACATCCTGTATTATACTCCAGAGCTGCACTCACTATTCTGCAAGCTTCAGAGCTGAAAACTCCTAATATTCTTTGAGCTCTCTCTCTCTGGTGATCTGCATCCTGCGAAGCGTTAACCTTACAGCAGGCACCGCACAATTGTTTCCGAAAAACTAATCGACTCCCTGCATTACAAGAGTTCAAATGTTAGGGGCGTGTCATGAAACAAGCTCTTAAAAAAATGAGAGGTGGGATCTGGTTGCTATGGGCAACTAAACCAGTTTCCTGACAAGATGCAGAAAGTTTCTTTTTAATGAAGTAACTTTTCATGCAGATTAATTCTACAGCAAAACTGTGACATGGCATTCAAAAGTGGACATACCCTTTAAATCTGTACGACAATCAGCACCCGCATGGTTTACCTAGGGGGTCACCCTCCAGCTCAAGGCCCCTGTTCTGGCTGAGCTTCACTAATGTATCAGAACGGGACCTGCTGGAGAGTTCCCCTGCTATTCTGAACGGCGAGTCAGACCCAGTTCAGACCGTCTCGCCGGGGACACGCTCCCGGTCTATATCCTCTACTACACAATAGGCCCAGAGAAGTTCAGCTAATTTTAGAGACACGATGCAAAGTTCGCGCATTCAGCAGAATGTGAAACCTTATGACTCGTGAGCTGCAGTGTAGAAATCACAGCGCACAGTGATTGTCAGGAACCAGGGAGGAAAAAAACTCACGCAACGTGCAGCGCTCCCTGACACGGCGTGTAGGGGGCGTTCACAATCTCACGGAAGCTGCAGCATTTTATGCATGCCACAAACAACTACCTTCAGCAAGAAAAACATAAATCGTCTCTAAAGCTTTCTAATAGGCTTTGTGTAGCAAATTTTCATCCTTATCAAGATCTCTGCTTGCTGTCAGGATATGGGAATATACCATTTACATTCAGAGGCTGAAAACCTGGACCAGTCTTCTGACAGTTCTGACAGCTGAGGGTCTGTTACAATTGTATCCAGCCCACACAATCCCCTTTGAGCTAAACACACCTTTCTCCTTTCCTGAGGGTTTGCTACAATGTATCAGCGCAGGTAAAAATGGATCAATCTGGATTTCAAACTGATCAACGCCCTCGTTGCTCCTAGAGGCTCATTTGCATATATTAAAACATCATTTTTCTCGGCAATGCGGGCACATATGAACATGGGGCCAACACAGATGTCTTCAGGGTCCAGGGTTGATGACGCTTTCACTGCCTGGTCCTGTCAAAGTGCAGAGGGCGCGGAAGTTGCAGAGAGAGCAGAGCCTCTAGGTAAACATCATTTTTCTCAGCAATGCGGACACATATGAACATGGGGCCAACACAGATGTCTTCAGCTGCCAAGTGCACATGTAACAGGTCAGCCAGTGTCATAGGTACAAAACTGCTGACAGATGGACCCGATGATTGGTAACACTACAACTCTCAGCATGCACGCTTGCTTGGCTCCTCTCAGAAGTGAATGGAGTTTCACCACAGCTGGAGATTGCTGAACCCTGATCTAATGTGTACAGGGGCCGTCTGGTTCTCTCCCCAATGGGAGATTTTTAGGGAAAGCAGGATTCAGCTGTTGCATTTCAACATGCCTGATCCTTTTATTCAGGTCTCCCCATGGAAAACACATGCACACTCAGCCAAACTGAGCATGCATGTATATGAGGGACTGGGAGGAACTTGAGGAGTTGTGCTGCAGTTCCCTGCATAGCCAAGTGGCCGGGGGCACTGCTCCGTTTATAAGATGGAATACCCCTTTAAGCCACAAATCTGCCCATTACAACAAAGGCTCCATTTGAAGAGATCAGAAAAATTCCAGGAAGCCACATCGGTTGGGAGGGGGGGGGGGGCACCTGTGAAACCACTTCTGCCCGGAATTAAATATAAGGACGTCTGATACAAGTCATAGAGTGAATATCGCATCCCACGCAGTAAACACTTTCTTACAAAGGTCAGCTTATTGGCGACGTACATCACTGTATCCCGAAGGCTGTCAGGGCATCCTGGGAGTCGTAGTGTCACAGCAGTGGAGTATCTCAGGTTGGAGACCACCACTTTGATATGTAGGGACAGCTTTCATTTTAGGTTTAAACCACTATGGGCCCCCTAGAAACTTTGGGGTCATTTATCAAACTGGTGTAAAGTAGAACCGTCTTAGTTGCCCATAGCAACCAATCAGATTCCTCCTTTCATTTTTCACAGCTCCTTTGGAAATTGAAAGGTGGAATCTGATTGGTTGCTATAGGAAACTAAGCCAGTTCCACTTTACACCAGTTTGTTAAATTTTCCCTTTTATGTTTAAACCACCCAATTGACACCTAAAAGCCACATTCTTTAACTGCATACAACGATCACGTAACGGAGCCAGCGATGCCCAATCTGCTGAATATTTCCAGGAATACTCCCAATATCCACAAATAACTCTGTTACTATTATAATCAGGAATTCCTCCGCCTATAAAAATTCCCCGGCTAGAACGCATCGTATAACTCAACACCCCACCCCTCCGAAAACCTGAACTCCACCAAACAGATGTTCTTACATAATAGACCCTGCACTGACTGCGGCTCCTCCGAAGACACTGACAATACACCTCTGTCTGGCCGCAGGCAGGGCCGTTCTAATACACTAGTAGGCTCAGTGCAGAATTTCATGAGTGGGCCCCCCTTAGTGCCCCAACATAGCAGAATGCTCCCTCTTAGTGCCCCCTCACAGTAGAATGCCCTCCTAGCACTCTTTCACAGTAGAATACCCCCTTAGTGGCATCTCACGATGGAATGCCCCCTTAGCGCCTCCTCACTGTAAAGTGCCCCCTTAGCGCCTCCTCACTGTAAAGTGCCCCCTTAGCGCCTCCTCACTGTAAAGTGCCCCCTTAGCGCCTCCTCACTGTAAAGTGCCCCCTTAGCGCCTCCTCACTGTAAAGTGCCCCCTTAGCGCCTCCTCACTGTAAAGTGCCCCCTTAGCGCCTCCTCACTGTAAAGTGCCCCCTTAGCGCCTCCTCACTGTAAAGTGCCCCCTTAGCGCCTCCTCACTGTAAAGTGCCCCCGACACAGTAGAATGCCCCCTTAGCGTCTCCTCACAGTAGAATGTCCCCTTAGCACCTCCTCACAGTAGAATGCCCCCTTAGTGCCCTCTCACAGCAGAATGCCCCCTTAGTGCCCCCACACAGCATCACTCTCCCTTTAGTGCCCCCCTTCCAATAGTAACCCCCTTAATGTCCCTCACAATACGGCTGAAGGTCTTGTTGGTGCTCCTCCTGGCACCTGAGGTAACAGCCCTTCACCTCCCCCTAGCCATGCTCTTGTCTTACGTTGATCTTCCATTCTTCCGACTAGAAACAACTACAACTCTGAACATGCTTGGTTAAAAGAGAGTTTCCATCAAGTACACAGGTTAAATTTTACGACGACTCTGCAGTTCAGGGGGAAAAAAAAAAAATCACATTAATTGGGGAGTCACTTACCTGGAGCCCTCCTGTTCATGTTCTCAGCTACAGATATGCCAAATCCAAGATGGCCGCATCAATTATCTGACTACCTGATGCACCTGATGTGCAATTGGTAGTCCAAGACACTTCCTGTTGCCCTCCGATTGGCCAACCCTGGTCACGGGGCCAGTTCTGGCCAATCCGAGAGCAGGGCTGGACAGCAGGGAGTCTCTTGGGCTACCGATGTCCAGCGTGCACCAGGTAGTCAGATAAGTAGTGTGGCCATCTTGGATGGAAAAAGGAAAGCCTGACAAGATGAAAAGGAAGGCCCCAGGTAAGTGTTCTCTTCACTCCCCAGTAAATGGGATTTTTATTTTCTTCACCTGGAGGATCCCTTTAACTTCTGGGACCCCCACCGAACAGCAGAATGGGGGTTTCTCAGGCTCCCTTTAATTCTTATCCACATGACTATGATGAGGGGAGGAATGGAGCACCCAGTTCTAGCGACTGTGGGGATCCAGACAACTGACAAATAGGCTCACAGATGGCTTCTACGGCAGGCTGAGAGTTGTAGTTCCACCACAGCTGCAAAGAGAGGGAGGGGCACCCATTTTACACAGGGTGATGGGAGTCAAATTCCAAAAATTCGGAGTGATCATGAGCAGGGGAGGACTTTATAGCCACGCAAACCAAGCAAAGGCATGGGCTCCAGAGATCGAGGGGCTCCTCGTGACGGCCACAAGTAGAGGGAAAAAAAGAACTGAAGGGGCAGACGTACCATCTGTGTGGCACGGGGCCCATTGGGGGACAGGGGCCCTTCCCAGCTGTAGATCAGCAAGAAGTCCCCGACTGCACTGCTAAACTGTGGGTGGAGCTTAGAAGTATGAAAGGGGGCGGAGCTTGCGATGCAACATGGGCCCTTAGACATAACTTTGCTTAGGGCCCCAGAAAGATCCACCCCTGACCATGTGTCAATGGTCAAAGTACGTGAAGCGGCAGGGAGGTTAATAAAGGGTTAAATATTGGAATCATAAGCAGAGAATACACAGCAGTGACGGAATGGATAATGATGGGTTAAATATCAGAAGTATAATCAGCAATTATATCAGGAACACAAGAAATTCTATCACGGCGTGACGGGATAGCGACCGGCAGATCCTTGTGGACAGCGACAGATGCTTTCCAAGAGGTTCTGCAGCAGCTGCACTGGGCACACGAGGATGCGCGGCTCCCATTATCTGGGCCACTAGGATTAATCTGCCCGGCAGTGAGAAATCTGTCAGCCGCCTCCGGGCAGCGGGTCACATACACACACACGGGTCACCGGTCCCGTGCGCCCGGCGGATTCCAGGTGCAGCAGGTGCAGGCGACCAAATCCAGGATTAAAGGGGACATCCCGTAAGAAGCCTAGAGAGGAGATCCATGACCTGTGCCCGGGGCACACGGAGTAACACTACTGTACATAGAGCGACAGGAATGTACATTACACGCCGCATCATACATACTACACATGTGTGCATATAAATATTACATACATGATACAACACATGTGCAGCATCTAATACACTATACAGATATAAAACGCTACATACACATACGTGGCCGTGCATGCAGCGGCATCATCCTACATAGAACTTACATGATAATCACGTGTATGCAGCATCACTCATATATATTACAGAAATACACATGATGCATGCAGCAGCATTATACATACATGTACTAATACACATACATACCGTAGTATCATACATACTGCATAAATGCACCAACATCATACATACATCAGCATCATACATACCACATTCATGCACTAATATCATACATACATGCACTACGATATATAGACATACATCAGCATCATACATACCACATTCATGCACTAACCTACATAGACATACATACAGTAGCATCATACATACCACACACATGCACTAATATCATACATACACTAACCTACAGAGACATACATACAGTAGCATCATACATACCACACACATGCACTAATATCATACATACACTAACCTACAGAGACATACATACAGTAGCATCATACATACCACACACATGCACTAATATCATACATACACTAACCTACAGAGACATACATACAGTAGCATCATCATACATACCACACACATGTACTAATATCATACATACATACACTAACCTGCATAGACATACATACAATAGCATCATACATACACTAACATATATACAGTAGCATCATACAAACTATATAAATGCACCAATTTCACACATGCACTAACATACAGCAGCATCATCATCATACATACCACATACATGCACTAACATCATACATACATTCATTCACTAACCAACATAAACATACATACAGTAGCATCATACATACATCAGTGCACTAATATACATACAGCAGCATTATGCATACATGCACTAACACACATAAATACAGTAGCATCATACCTACTACATACATGCCGTAACATACATAGGCAGCAGCATCCCACATGCACACACGATATAATTCCAGGCATGCAGCACTGTCCACTACACACATGCATCATCATCCTACCCACACAGATAATGACAGTTACATACATGTAGCAGCATCCTCATCCATGGCACACACATGCAGCAGCTGTTCTCATCAGTCAGGCATGTCTTACCAGGGCAGGAGCTGGCAGGGACTCGGTGGCGGAGCCCTCGGTGCACTCCCTGCCGCACGGTGTCTCAGTGTCTACAGCCTGGCCGCCCCGCCCTGCCCAGCACTGATGTCAGCACAGCCCGGGGGAGGCGGGGCCTCAGGCTGCCCCAGCCAGTGGGGAAGCGAAGGGGCGGGGTCTGGCTTGAGTATAAATGCCTTGCTGAGGCAGGCGTTCATTCAGAACCAGGGGAGCGGGAATTGTGAGGGGATGAGGTGGTGTGACGGAATGTGAACCGGGGTGCTGGGACACGATATGGTTTTTAGGGGGGGGGGGAGCCGTGTGAAAATTGTCACGCAGGCGTCATACATTTCCGATACATGGTCCAAATGACTCATTTCCACTGTTTCCCACAATAAGCGAAGGATAATTGGTCACATTCTTTTATGCAAGCGACAATCTGGTGAAATTTACATTCCTTGTGTTAATTTTATTAACTTCTGTGATGGAGGGCATCAAAGTTTCCAACAGAAAATATTTCATAAAACTGCCCTTTTAAGTGCCCCACTAACGACGATCTCTCACCCCATTGGGGTGAAAATATTAGTGCACACCACGGTGGACGGAAAAGTTGCCGAGGTGACCGTACTCGGAGAGTATACATGAGTCCTGTCACTTTATGGGCGTAAAGCCGGTGTCCTCTGAGCGTCGTACGGTGGCCTCGGACACCATCGCCTGGAAATCATAAGCATCTTATCACGCTCTAATTTTTTAGCTCCGTACAGTGCATTAGAGGGCATCTGTCAGCAGTTTTGTACTTATGACACTGGCTGACCTGTTACACGTGCACTTGGCAGCTGATGACATCTGTTTTATTATATGCAAATGAGTTTCTAGGAGCAACGGGGGTGTTCCCGTTACACCTAGAGGCTCTGCTCTCTCAGCAACTGCCGCACCTTCTGCACTGTGATTGACAGCACCAGGTGTGATGTTTTCCCAGTCTGGTCCTGTCAGTCAAAGTGCAGAGGAGGGCACACCAGTTGCAGAGCAGAGCCTCTAGGTGTAATGGTAACGCCCCCGTTGCTCCTAGAGACTCATTTGCATATATTAAAACTTCCATTTTCTTAGCAATGTGGCCACATATGAACATGGGACCAACACACATGCCCTCAGCTGCCAAGAGCACATGTAACAGGTCAGCCAGTGTCATAGGCACAAAACTGCTGACAGATGCCCTTTAAAGCCTCATTCACACAACCATATTTTTGGTCCATGTGCAACTCATTTGTGAGGAATGTGGAATTATAATCTAATGCCAGCCATGATCTAATGCTAACCATTTGATGCCAGAGGGAGAGGGAATAACCTCCCCCAGGGGGCACTGCTTCAAAGCAGGCAACCTGTGTGCAATTCATACCTCAACCAGCCAGCACGGTGGCCAAGTCATCCTACAGGAAAAACCATCCATCAGGGGGTGTTAGCTACTACCTAGATCAATCGAATATCTCAGACATCATGGAACCAAGAGCTCATAAGGAATTATGAATTGCCCGTTCATCACAGGCATAAACCAGTTATATATCTGCGACACAGGGGCCAAGACGGTCATGCCCATGATCATAGTTTGGTGGTAACATGCCAGGAAAGGGAGATTCAGAGATCTCCCAGCAGGAACCTAATAACAGCGCCATGTTTGGTCTCCATCTGTAGCCAGAACCCAGGCAGATCCGTTGGTCCCAGAACCATCTCCCTTTGACCTTCTGGTCCAGAGCTATGGGCCATAATGGGTTTTGGCTGCTAGGACAAGGAAAGGAGGGGAGTGGCCGACTACAGGTGAAAAGGCCCACACAGGCCAGAGGCCAGCGTCTTTCTCTGAAAGGGGCCCACATCGAGTAATGTGTTTGGAGGGACCGTGGACAAACTGCTGACATCACTGCCCCCATGTGACTGCAGCCCAAGTATTACAGCAACCCAGGACTCATCATAATCCATCGGACTATTCATCCAACGGGTAATTGACTATTGATCTGTTCAACTCTGTTGTATCATACCACCTGTATTTGCACATCAGACCACTATAAATATTCTCTGTGTAAACTTTACCAAGCTGACCTTACGTGCTCCTAGGGACGTAACCAGTGACGTAACCGCATCTCGTGGGCTCGACATAGTTGGCGTCAGGTGGGCTGCGGGGTGCGGGATTCATCACACCGTTCATTTCTGTGGGTCCATGCCTCAAAGTATAGAACGTGTCCTGTTCTTACCCATTTTGAAGACAAGAATAGCCATTTTGACAATAGGGCTTGCAGAAAGTGCGGGATGCACATGGCCAGTAAACGGCATTTGGCGATCCGCAAAATGGATATGGTTGTGTGAATGTAGCCTAGCGTTTTTGGCACCATTTTGGCAATGTGAAGCTGAGATACATCCGGTGTACGCCAACGCACCTGATACCGTAATGCAGCTGCATTTTAGCCTCTGCAGTCCTGACGCAAATCTAACCGTGAGTCTGGTGACCCCACAGCATCGTTTGGGCTGTCCACGGAAAAAATAAACTTTCTACGGCTTCATTCAGACGAACATAAGGTTGGCGTATTTGAGCATCCGTATTACAGCCGCAAACCCTGGTTTGACCCAGACTTACAGCAGCTCCATATTACTGTAGGATCGGATGATTAGACCTGTGGTCAGACCGGGATTTGCGGTCGCACTGCACGTTGCGGCCGTCTGAATGAGCAGCAGGGAACTCCCTTCCAAGGCAGTGCCTCCTCTGTGTAATGAGGTCATGTGACCACAGCGCCCAAAGGCCTCCACGTTACCCGTCTATGGACGAAACGTTGTCCTGGTCTACAACCATCGGACATCGGGGGTCACATGATGCTCTAACATTACAATGGGTGAACTTACCTGGGGCTACTTACAGCTCCATTGCTACCTGCTATAAGGGCTGATGCACACGACCATGTGTATTTTGCGGCCCGGAAAAAACGGATCCGCAAAAAACACAGATGACGTCCGTGTGCATTCTGTATTTTGCGGAACGGAACAGCCGGACCCTAAGAGAACAGTCCTATCCTTGTCAGTAATGCGGACAATAATAGGACATGGTCTATTTTTTTGCGGAACTGAAATACGGAAACCAAATGCACACGGAGTAACTTCAGTTTTTTTTGCGGACCCATTAAAATGAATGTTTCTGCATACGGTCTGCAAAAAAATACGGAACGGACATGGAAAGAAAATACGTTTGTGTGCATGAGCCCTAACATAGATCACCAACCCGCGGCTCTCTGGCCGTTGTGAAACTACAACTCCCAGCATGCCCCGGCAGCCTTCGTCAGGACCGATTTGGATCACTATACAAGTCCCGCTGATGGGACTGATCATCCCATGGAACTGACATGAGGGTCCAAACCGCAGCCCCGCTCCCCGATTCCTGCGGTTCTAGGTTTCTGCTCGGATCATGTATAATTTATGACGGCTTTTGATATGACTATAGTATTTCAATCACGTCCTGGAGCGCAGAGTGGGGGTTGCCATCCCCTGGGTCTGCCATTATTGATCGGCCTATTGATCACTTTCAGATACGCCGGCTCCGCATACAATACTTTCCAGCCGTCCCTACATTTCCCGGAGTTCAGTCGTTTGTCTTTTTTATCCTATCCATGGGCAGTAGGATAAGCACTAATATCAGCCGCGACATTGTCCATAGGGGTTGCCAGCAAGCTTTCCGCTGTGCATCCCCCCCATCCTTTCGGCATTTTCTACCCATTTTCTCTGCTTGTGTGTCAGTCTTCACTGCCATTCTGGCATTCTGTTCATCACCAAGTCAAATCTGAATGAACGGTGGACATAAACCAAGGTACACGGTTCTCATCAGGCTGCAAATTCTGATCCCACTTCCTGTAGATGCTTTTTAAGGGGGTCGGTCCTTCTCGCACTTTGGTGAGATATCGCTAGGATATGCCACCAATGCCCAATAGGCGCAGGTCCCAACTCTGGGACCTGCAACTATCTCTACAACAGAGCGCCTGGGTGGGGTGCTCTCCAATCACTTCTGTGGGTGTTCCGAAATGAGCCAAGCGAGCATGCTTCACTTATTCTGGAATTCCCATAGAAGTAAATGGAGAACGCACAGTTCAAGGGCAATTCCGGAAATAGTCAGCGTTCGGCTATTTCTGGCTCTCCCGTAGAAATGAGTGGAGGGTGGCCACGCTTGCGCAGTGTGTCCTCGTTCACTTTAGGGACCTGCACCTATCAGACATTGGTGACATAGCCTAGCGATATCCCACCAAAGTGCGAATGCGGACAACCCATTTAAGGGTGTGTTGACGTGGGATAAATCATCCACAGCGTAACGTCCGCTGCCATTCAGCTGCAAAATCTTTAAAGGGGTCCTCCGGCCTTTTACGATTGACCCCCGCTAATATCAGATTGGCGGGGGTCCAACACCTGGGACTCCCACGGATCATCTGTATGAGGAGACGGCACGTGCACACTGCAGTTTTTTGTCAGCTACAGGGATCGGCAACCTCCGGCTGTTCTGAAACTACAACTCCCAGAATCCTCTTTTCACTTCTATGAGAGTTACAAGAACAGCGGATAGGAGTGCATGCTGGGAGTTGTAGTTTCACAGCAGCTGGAGCGCCGAAGGTTGCTGCCCCCTGCTGCAGGGGGTATCGGACTCTCTATAAAGGTCAATCATTGTGAACATTGCAACTTTATTTATACTTTGATAAACTTCATTTCTCACTCTTTTCAAGACCTCTGCTTGTTCTCAGTGAATGGGAACATTCTCCTTTACATCCGGGAGGTGAAAACTGGTCCAGATCCAATATTTGTCACAGCTGAGGGCTTGCTACAATTGCATCCAGTCTAGATAATCCTCTGTGATTAAATATATCAGCAGCCCAAATCTTTCTCCTGTCCTGATAGTTTGCTACAATGTATCAGTGCAGATAAAATGTATCAGTCTGGAGTCCATTGAATACAGTATGAATTGTGAAACTTCACAGTGGCGCCCACAGAAGATGGGGGCCCCATAGCTAAGATCACATTGGGCCACATTTTGCCTCCCAGGACAGAAGGGGCTTGTGTCTGCTTCTCCTCCCTTTCCTTGACCCTCGGGACAATTTCTTATCCCCTTCTTTGCTATCTAACACCACCGCAGTCCTGAACAGGGTCTTGCCCCCCCAATATCAAACAGGATGTGACCAACCACGTCAGGGACTCCTCTCGCCAAGGGCACCCACGTGGGTTATGTCTGTGGTATGTGGTTTAGCAGGAGGCGGAGGTCCGTACTGTAGGTGGGAGATCACTTCCATTTACAATACATACACAAGATTCAGGAACTGACTGATATAGAAAGGGTTGGGTGCAGGGTTGTAGGTGGGGGGCACTTCCTGCACCCGCCACGCTTCCTGTCCAGTACAAACCTGACTGTAGCTCCCGCCGCCTGGCTGTCATCAGGTGTCACCCAGTAGCATCCACTTATTAAAATGGAAAAAGGTGCATTGATGCACATGGAGGGCCGGTCCCTGCAGGGAAAGGAAATCATCAGAGACCACAGTGCGCCATCCGCGTCACCGGCAAACACCATACGGCTCCCTGGATCTCCGCTTAAAATAGGAGGGTTAAGGGTTAATGGAAGCAATTTTGACTGGACGTGTACTATAAAATGTACGGGTATGTTAGCTTTTGCAAACTATTACGTTATCGCTCCAATGTACAAGCATAACATATAAAAAAAGGCAACTTTGCAAATGTTCTTGATAAAAAAAAAATCTCTTACCGTGCTGTATATGCAGCTCCAATGCAGACCTATATATCGCCATGGTGACAGACTACAAACAAATCCTGTGCACAGTCTGATCCAGTAGTCATGGGTCACTCCACTCACATAGTTGCCAACTTTCACAAATTTGGCAGGACAAATTCTCGATGTCCCGGGCCGAAAATGGGTGAGGCCTAACTAAAAACCTGCCCATAAGTGGGTGTTTCCATGCAGGGTCCCGGAGCGGGGCTTATATGCCCTGATTTTACCAACTGAAATATTGGTAAGTATGCACTCATATTTCCTCTGCTAGTGCTAACAGACAGACAGAAGAATTGGAAGACGTAAAGGAGTAACACAGTATTGCAGAATTAGGCTTTGTTTGTAGTACATAACATTGGAGACATATAGGTCTGCATGGGAGCTGTATACACAAAACAGTATTTTAGGTGCTTTGCAAGAGTATTAAGTATATTTACAGTCTCTGATGTGATTGCTGGTAGAGCTGTAAGTTCAGAGGTCAGTGGGTGTTCCCTGTGGAGCTGCAAGTTCAGAGGTCAGTGGGTGTTCCCTGTGGAGCTGCAAGTTCAGAGGTCAGTGGGTGTTCCCTGTGGAGCTGCAAGTTCAGAGTTCAGTAGGTGTTCCCTGTGGAGCTGCAAGTTCAGAGTTTGGTAGGTTTTTCCTGTGTGGCTTAAGTTCAGAACTAAGTGGGTATTCCCTGTGGAGCTGCAAGTTCAGAGCTCAGTGGGTGATTTCTATGTGGCTTCAAGTTCAGAGCTCAGTGGTTGTTCCCTGCGGCATTGCAAGTTCAGCACTCAGTAGGTGTTCCCTGTAGAGCTGGGTGTTCCATGTAGAAATGCAAGTTCAGAGCTCAGTGGGTGTTTCCTGTGGGTCTGCAAGTTCAGAGCTCAGTGGTTGTTACCTGTGTAGCTGCAAGTTCAGAGCTCACTGGATGTTCCCTGTGGAGCTGCAAGTTTAGAACCTATGGGTGTTCCCTGTAGAGCTGCAAGTTCAGAGCTCAGTGGGTATTTTCTGTGGGTCTGCAAGTTCAGAGCTCAGTGGTTGTTAACTGTGTAGCTGCAAGTTCAGAGCTCACTGGGTGTTCCCTGTGAAGCTGCAAGTTCAGAGTTCAGTGGGTGTTCCATGTGAAGCTGCAAGTTCAGAGTTCAGTGGGTGTTCCCTGTGGAGCTGCAAGTTCAGAGCTTAATGGGTGTTCCCTGTGGAGCTACAAGTTCAGAACCCATGGGTGTTCCCTGTGGAGCTGCAAGTTCAGAGCTTAATGGATGTTCCCTGTAGAGCTGCAAGTTCAGAGCTCAGTGGGTGTTTCCTGTAGGTCTGCAAGTTCAAAGCTCAGTGGTTGTTACCTGTGTAGCTGCACGTTTTGAGCTCACTGGGTGTTCCCTGTGGAGCTGCAAGTTCAGAACCCATGGGTGTTCCCTGTGGAGCTACAAGTTCAGAACCCATGGGTGTTCCCTGTAGAGCTGCAAGTTCAGAGCTCAGTGGGTATTTTCTGTGGGTCTGCAAGTTCAGAGCTCAGTGGTTGTTACCTGTGTAGCTGCAAGTTCAGAGCTCAGTGGGTGTTCCCGATGAAGCTGCAATTTCAGAACTCAATGGGTGTTCCCTGTGAAGCTGCAATTTCAGAACTCAATGGGTGTTCCCTGTGAAGCTGCAATTTCAGAGCTCAGTGGATGTTCCCTGTGAAGCTGCATGTTCAGAGTTTGGTGGGTTTTCGCTGTGAGGCTGCAAGTTCTGAGCTCAATAGGTGTTTTCTGTGAAGCTCCTCTCTCAGGCTACTTTCACACTTGCGTTGTGCTGTCCAGTTTTGAGATCTCACACAGAGTCTCAAAATCGCAGCACAACGCTTCAGTTTTAATACCGATCATTGTCAATGGGGACAAAACTGAACAAATCGGAACAGAGTGCACCAGAATGCCTTCCATTCCGGTTTGTTGGGTTCTCACACTAAACACAAAATCGCTGCAAGCAGTGTTTTTGTGTGCGTCGTGGGAAACTTAAGAAACCGGATCCGGTACCAAAAATCATGTAAGTCAATGGTGCCGGATCTGTTTTTTTTTCAGACACTAGAACAGATCTGGCGCCCATTGACTTGTTGGTACAATGGTTTTAGTGCCTGATCTGATTTCTTTATTTTCAACATAATACAACCAGATCCGTTCTAAACGGATGCAGACACTTGTATTATTAGAATGGAAACGTTTTGCTGTGGTTTTGAGATCCCATGCCGGATCTCAAAATTGGACAGCAAAAAACGCAAATGTGAAAGTAGCCTCATCCACTCTTCTCTCAATGCTTGTGCCTGTGTGCTGGTGACTTGAGAGAAATTACAGACCAGAAGCCTCCGCATTAACTGCTAATAATTCTGACCTGCTCCGACCAAGAAGCAGCAAAGCCATATTAGACTAGAGCAAGGATGGCCAACCTGAGGCTCTCCAGCTGCTGTAAAACTACAACTCCCACCATGCCCTGCTGTAGGCTGATAGCTGTAGGCAGTCCGGGCATGCTGGGAGCTGTAGTTTTGCAACAGCTGGAGAGCCTCAGGTTGGTCATCCCAGGACTAGACACAGGGTTAGATCTTAGTCTAAAGCCATAGACCAGTATCGGTGTCAATCTGGTGCACATGCTTCTACGTGGGAGCTGCATACACAAAACGATAGATGCTTTTTTTTTTTTTTTCAAAACTATTTGAGGGGAGATGTAATACCTATGTATAAATATATCAGGGGTCAGTACAGAGATCTCTCCCATCATCTATTTATCCCCAGGACTGTGACTGTGACGAGGGGACATCCTCTGCGTCTGGAGGAAAGAAGGTTTGTACACAAACATAGAAGAGGATTCTTTACGGTAAGAGCAGTGAGACTATGGAACTCTCTGCCTGAGGAGGTGGTGACGGTAAGTTCACTATAAGAGATCAGGAGGGGCCTGGATGTATTTCTGGAGGTAATAATATTACAGGTTATAGTTACTAGAGAGGGGTCGTTGATCCAGGGAGTTATTCTGATGTCTGATTGGAGTCGGGAAGGAATTTTTTTTCCCCTAAAGTGAGGAAAATTGGCTTCTACCTCACAGGGGTTTTTTGCCTTCCTCTGGAGCAACTTGTAGGAAAACAGGAAGAACTGGATGGACAGAGGGCTTTTTTTCGGCCTTCTAAACTATGTTATTTGTAGTGTTGCTTCATTTTTTTATTTTAGGTGCATTAGAGCAATAAAAATAGGTTATGCATGTGTACACACCCTAGAAGGTGGTGATTATTTTCATTATGAAGCATAATTTGTTTTTAGCTGTTTGCAGATGTAAATGAGCAAATAAATTATTTACTGGGAAACATTAGTTGAAGCATATTTGACTAGTAAAACGTGTGTTAAATCAATAACCGCGTGATTCCAGTTAGTAGTTTGTTTAGAGCCCTGTGTATAGACAGCAATAGCAACAGCGACACCTACAGGGCACTTACAGAAAGAAACCTAGCCAGTGCAGAAAGCAGGAATCTGAGCAAATGTAGAGCAAAATTGTTTGCATGTTAGTAAGGGCTCATGCACACAACCATATGTATTTTGCGGTCTGCAAAAAACGGATCCGCAAAAAATACGGATGATGTCCGTGTGCATTATGTATTTTGTGGAACGGAACAGCCGGCCTCTAATAGTACAGTCCTATCCTCGTCAGTAATGTGGACAATAATAGGACATGTTCTATTTATTTGGGGAACAGAAATATAGACATACGGAAATGGAATGCACACGGAGTAACTACCGTTTTTTTTTTTTTTTTTTTTTGCAGACCCATTGAAATGAATGGTTCCGTATACTGTCTGAAAAAAAAACGGAAAGGACATGGAAAGAAAATACGTTCATGTGCACGAACCCTAATGGTATGTTCACACAAGGTGGACACCCTGCGGGTGGAAAATCTGCAGCATATTACAGTACCAGCACCAGTGGGTGAGATTTTACGAAATCTCATCCGCACATGGCAGGAAAAAATCTCCAGAGGAAATTGACCTGCGGTGTGGATTTTAAATGCACAGCTCGTCATTTTATGTGGATTTTAATATTGCAATGCATAGAGTGCAGGGGCGTAGCTATAGGGAGTGCAGAGGTAGCAGTCGCTACTGGGCCCAGGAGCCTGAGGGGGCCCAAAGACCCTTGTGGTGCATGAGAAGATACCAGTATTATGAGGGTGCCATTTCAATTTTTGCCTCAGGCAGCAGGAAGGCTATGTGGAAGGGGGCCCCAAGCTGAACTCTTGCACCAGGGCCCATGAGCCTTTAGCTACACCCCTGATAGAGTGAAACGCATTTCAATTTTGCTGCAGATTTTGCCACAAAGGAACTTCAGGTGTAGAGCTTCAGCTCCATGTGGCCCCACCCTACGGCCTCATGCACACGACCATAAGCCTGCCATGCCCATGTTGCGCGACGCAAACGGCGTTCAGGCTCGGGTTATCTAAGAATTCCGTAATGGATTCCGTCACCACGGACCATTCTATGACGGAATGCAATACGGAATGCCTCTTATAGGCTTTAGTGGTGCATGGCGTCATAGAATTCCGTTATGGTCCGTGCTAACGGAATCCACTACAGAATCTTTAGATAACCCGAACTTGCAAATCGCAAATTTGCTCATCCCTTGTGGGGAGGCATGGACATGAAAGAGCATGGAAGGGCTTCCGTGTGTTTCTGTGGGTATCCATGTCTAAGCCTCCGCACCGCAAAAGATAGGACATGACCTATGTTTTCCCACATCTTGCAGATTACAGACCTGCCCCCCTCCCGTGATGCAGAATGCACATGGCTGCTGCCTGTGTTTTGCGGACTCGCTGTCTCAAGGTGGTGTTCATGAGGCCTGAAGTATCAAATGTAGTAACAAGTTTTGCAACTTTTTAATATACTTTATTTGGTTCTGAAGATCTCTGCAAGCTGTCAGTGAATGCAGAGGCATAACTTTAAAGGGGTATTCCCATCATAGACAATGGGGGCATATCGCTAGGATATGCCCCCATTGTCTGATAGGTGCGGGTCCCACCGCTGGGACCCGCACTTATATTGAGATCGGAGGGGGGAGCGCTGCGCCACCAGCCACCACCAGGCGCAGCTCCCCACTGCGCTCATAGAAATGAATGGGAGCGCACTGCACATGCGCGCTCCCATTCATTTCTATGTAGCCGACGGAAATAGGCGAGCCAGCACTCGGCTATTTTCGGCGGCCCCATAGAAATGAATGGAGGGCGGCTGCGCATGCACAGTGCGCCCTCCTTCACTTTTGGGGCTTCCGTTCTCGATTTAGATGTGGGACCCGCACCTACAAGACAATGGGGGCATACCCTAGCGATATGCCACCATTGTCTAAGATGGGAATAACCCTTTAAGCTCATGGACTGCAATGTAAAATCTGTGACAGGAACCTTCCCCCAACTACTATGTGCACTTATAATACTGGTGTTTTCTCATGTGGCAGTCGGGTATTCATCCTAAACCCTGGTAGGTGCCAATCAGTTCTAGGTTAAACCTGGGCAAATGCCAGCGGGGCCCATAATGATGGGGGTAAACATGCATTATACTTGTCAAGGACGGGGTAGATAGGGAGCTTGTGAATTTTAGGAATTGGACCTGGTCCAGATTTTGCACTAGGGCTTATACTGTGCCATGTTACTGTACTGTACAGGTGCCACGGCTGCAAGGGCACTGTGCACGGCCACCCCGATGCCCTTTGCTAATGATTCAATCATTTCTGATGTGGCTGCAGAATACAGCAGCCGCTGCGTTACAGACCCCGCAGGGGGATAGTTATAATTAGACTTCAAAACGTGGCGATTACATGCAGCTCGTCTCCATCCGGCCTGCCACAATGCCACCATGTCATGCCAAGCAAGGGCTGGATGCTGCGCTGTGCCAGGCTGTGTGGCAGCAGGGGTAAAAAACAAGCTGCTTTATGATCAGCCTCCCTCCTCCTTCCCCTCCGATTCCCAGAAGCCCGTCCCCTCCTGACCCTTGGCCGGATTTAATAATACATTTATATATCAGTGCCAGCCTCGAGCCTGCAGCACAAGCATTAAAAAAAAAAAAAACAACAGAAGGAGACTGTCCCCGAAACAGGAATTATTTATCACGGCGCTGGCAGCAGCGAGCGCTCTGTCGCTCATTATCCAGCAAACAATATGGTTATAAATGTACCGGGGAGAGTCTGAAAAATTAATTTTCTGTTGTACTGTCATGTTAAGCGTTTAAGATTGCTCTGAAGCTTAGCAGGATGAAAGTGGTGGAAAAAGCGATGAGAAGCAAAGGGTGTGCTCCAAAATGGCGCATGTGAGGTCCTACAAGCTGTACTGGGTGCAGTCAGTATGCATTAGGCATTATGCCCATGACGTATATATTTTGCAGTCTGCAAATTGGGGATCTGCAAAATACGGATACCGTCTGTTTTGCATGCACATTTGGCGTCAATGGGTCAGTCCATGGTCCGCAATTGGCGGCCAGGTATAGGACATGTTCTGCAAGAAATTAGAATATGTCTGCATTATGCGGACCACTGACCCATTAAAGTCAATGGGTCAGCAAAAAAAAAAAAATGAGGACGGCATATAGCCAACATTCGTATTTTGCAGATCCACAATTTGCGGACCTTAAGATGAAATAAGGTCGTGGGCATGAGGCCTAAAGTAGACCACAGGCCCTGGGCTGTTCCCCATACACAATACAGAACTTAGACCAAGCACAATACAGACCCCAGACCAGACACAATGCAGACCTCACACTAGACACAATACAGACCAGGCACAATACAGACCCCAAACCAGACACAATAAAGACCCCAGACCAGGGACACAATACAGACCTCACACTAGACACAATATAGACCAAACACAATGCAGGCATCAGACCAGACACAATACAGACCCCAGACCAGACACAATCCAGACTCCAGACCAGACACAATCCAGACTCCAGACCAGACACAATCCAGACTCCAGACCAGACACAATACAAACTCCACACTAGACACAATACAGATCCCAGACCATACACAATACAGATCCCAGACCATACACAATACAGACCCCAGACACAATACAGACCCCAGACAGACACAATACAGACCAGAACACAATACAGACCCCATACCAGACACAATACAGACCCCATACCAGACACAATACAGACCCCATACCAGACACAATACAGACCCCAGACCAGACACAATACAGACCACAGAACCGACACAATACAGACCATACACAATACAGACCCCAGACCAGACACAATACAGACCACAGACCAGACACAATACAGACCCCAGACCAGGACACAATACAGACCACACAATACAGACCCAGACACAATACAGACCCCAGACTAGACACAATACAGACCAGACACAATACAGACCCCAGACACAATACAGACCCCATACCAGACACAATACAGACCCCAGACCAGACACAATACAGACCACAGACCAGACACAATACAGACCACAGACGAGACACAATACAGACCCCAGACACAATACAGACCCCAGACTAGACACAATACAGACCCCAGACACAATACAGACCCCAGGACACAATACAGACCTCAGACCAGACACAATACAGACCTCAGACCAGACACAATACAGACCTCAGACCAGACGGCAATACAGACCTCAGACCAGACGCAATACAGACCTCAGACCAGAACGCAATACAGACCTCAGACCAGACACAATACAGAACCCAGACCAGACACAAAACAGACCCCAGACCAGACATGATACACGACCTCAGACTAGACACACTACAAACCTCTGACCAGGACACAATAAAGACCCCAAACAAGACACAATACAGGCATCAGACCAGACACAATACAGACCTTCAGACCAGACACGATACAGACCTCAGACCAGACACAATACAGAGCCCACACCAAATACAATACAGACCGCAGACCAATACAGACCGCAGACCAGACTCAAATACAGACCGCAGACCAGACTCAATACAGACCGCAGACCAGACTCAATACAGACCGCAGACCAGACACAATACAGACCGCAGACCAGACAGAATACAGACCGCAGACCAGACACAATACAGACTGCCAGATCAGACACAATACAGACTGCAGATCAGACACAATACAGACTGCAGACCAGACACAATACAGACTGCAGACCAGACACAATACAGAGCCCACACCACATATAATACAGACCGCAGACACAATACAGACCGCAGACCAGACACAATACAGACCGCAGACCAGACACAATACAGACCGCAGACCAGACACAATACAGACTGCAGACCAGACACAATACAGACTGCAGACCAGACACAATACAGACCACAGACCAGACACAATACAGACCACAGACCAGACACAATACAGACCCCCAGACCAGACACAATACAGACCCCAGACACATAGACCCCAGACTAGACACAATACAGACCCCAGACACAATACAGACCTCAGACCAGACACAATACAGACCTCAGACCAGACGCAATACAGACCTCAGACCAGACACAATACAGACCCCAGACCAGACACAAAACAGACCTCAGACCAGACACAATACAGACCCCAGACCAGACACAAAACAGACCCCAGACCAGACATGACACAGACCTCAGACTAGACACACTACAAACCTCTGACCAGACACAATAAAGACCCCAAACAAGACACAATACAGGCATCAGACCAGACACAATACAGACCTCAGACCAGACACGATACAGACCTCAGACCAGACACAATACAGAGCCCACACCAAATACAATACAGACCGCAGACAATACAGACTGCAGACCAGACTCAATACAGACCGCAGACCAGACACAATACAGACCGCAGACCAGACACAATACAGACCGCAGACCAGACACAATACAGACTGCAGACAGACACAATACAGACTGCAGACCAGACACAATACAGACTGCAGACCAGACACAATACAGACTGCAGACCAGACACAATACAGACCGCAGACACAATACAGACCCCAGACACAATACAGAGCCCACACCACATATAATACAGACCGCAGACACAATACAGACCGCAGACCAGACCACAATACAGACCGCAGACCAGACACAATACAGACCGCAGACCAGACACAATACAGACCGCAGACCAGACACAATACAGACCGCAGACCAGACACAATACAGACCGCAGACCAGACACAATACAGACCGCAGACCAGACACAATACAGACCACAGACCAGACACAATACAGACCACAGACCAGACACAATACAGACCCCAGACACAATACAGACCCCAGACTAGACACAATACAGACCCCAGACACAATACAGACCTCAGACCAGACACAATACAGACCTCAGACCAGACGCAATACAGACCTCAGACCAGACACAATACAGACCCCAGACCAGACACAAAACAGACCCCAGACCAGACATGATACAGACCTCAGACTAGACACACTACAAACCTCTGACCAGACACAATACAGACCCCAAACAAGACACAATACAGGCATCAGACCAGACACAATACAGACCTCAGACCAGACACGATACAGTCCTCAGACCAGACACAATACAGAGCCCAGACCACACACAATACAGTCCCAGTGCCTGAATATCATTCCCATCCACCGTGCCCTCATATCAGTCCCAGCCACAGTGCCTCCATATCAGTCCCAGGCACAGTGCCTCCATATCAGTCACTGTGATGTCTGGTTGATCTATTCCACTGTCAGATTGCGGATGTGGGTGACCTTTTCCACGCCCCCCCTGAAACTCGTGACCTTCTGCAGTTGCCCATCTTGAGCCCATCCTGTTCCAGAGGCTACATCATTGCACCCCAAATAGGGGAGAATAAATCAGAATAAAATGCAGCCTCTGTGTCAGCATCAAACACCAAAGCATATTAAAGAAGCTGAGTAATAAGATTTATCGGCCCCGGACGCCCCGAATATCATCAGCTATTTATTATTCCATTAAAATCTGCATTTCCAACATCTTGTTGTCGACATAAGGATATTTATGGAAGGCGGTATTACGGCACGGCGGGGAGCTCCTTTATGTGACATATGGGCATGCTAAAAACATAATGACTTTGTAATGTGCGGAGCAGCAGCACGCCATCTGCAGAGCCATCCGCATCACACCTGGCCACGGCTGCCCGTGTTTACCATGTACAGGCAGAGGCCTACTACACCCATCATTGTAATTTCCCCAGCTCTACTATATCCTGGCCTTTGGGCAATAGAGTCACAGGGGGCTTCTTGTCTACCTCACCCTCAACTTGACAGACAAAGACCATGGATGAGCGTTAGGATCGGACCTGAGGTGTAGGGGGGACTGGGAGGTCCTAGCGATATGCTCCCGTTGTCCATCATGAGACAACCCCTTTAAGGCAGAGAGCGCTTCACAGTAAAGTTCCGCCTCCTGGGCACTTACAGGGGCAGAACCTTGCAGAATAAAAGTTCATATTCACACTACTCCTGATAATACAAGCTCCAGAAAAGTTATATTTGTTCTGTTCTCCTCCACCTGTATCCTTTGTCTAGGTCAGGGATCAGCAACCTTTAGCACTCCATCTGTTGTGAAACTACAACTCCCAGCATGCATACTTACTTGGCTGTTCTTGTAACTACCATAGAAGTGAAAGGAGGATTCTGGGAGTTGTAGTTCCAGAACAGCTGGAGTGAGGTTTAGGTCATCAATATCAGATAGGTGGGGGTCCAACAACCAGCAACCCACTAATCAGCGGCTGAGAGGAGTTGTGCCCACCAGAACTAACCTCCGCTCTGATGAGACTTCACTTTACCAGGTTATCTTGATAAAATAATGGGTGAGACTAATGTGGACCGTTGTCCAATACAGGATTCTGGACTACTGGATGCCGGATGATCACACTGTATGTGATAGTAGAAGTATAGAATTCTGAACACTATGAATAATTATTGAAGTGCGCCCTCTAGTGTCAGTTTGAAGAATAAGCCTTTAGAAGTGCGCCACCTAGTGACTGATTCTGCAAAAGAGAAATAAAAGTAGATTTTTTTATGAAACCAGTGTAGGTCGGCGGATTTCCTAGTTGTATATAATATATAATGATGAATATAATAGCTATCCGCTGAACTCAGTTCATTCGAAGGGATCAGTGCGGTCTGCCTAATGGCTGCCATCTTCCTGCAGCAGTTGGCGGGAGGTACAGTATATGTACTGGCGGTGTATAGATTATGTTACGCCACTAGCTCTTCTCAATATAAAGTCAATACCTTTTCTCCACAAGGACAGTTTTTAAAGGGCTTTGCCCATCTCAATCTTGCTGGTATATCCTAGACGGCCACCTCTGGAATGAGGCCCCCAAAGCGAAGGGAGAGCTCTCCATTCACCTATATGGGAGTTCTGAAAATAGCTGAGCCGGCACTCGACTATTTTCGGCGCTCCCATAGAAGTGAACGGAGGGTAGCTGCGCTTGCGCAGCGAGCCCCAGCTCACTTTGGGGGTCCCTATTCTAGACATCCACCCCTATCAGACATTGGCGGCATATCCTAGTGCAGGGATCAGCACCCTGCAGCACTCCTTCTGCTGTAAAACTACAACTGCCGCATGCAAACATGCTTGGCTGTTCTTTTAACTCCCATAGAAGTGGAGGAAGCATTCTGGTAATTGTACAGGGTGGGCCATTTCTATGGGATACACCTAAATAAAATGGGAATGGTTGGTGAGATTAACTTCCTATTTGTGGCACATTAGTATACGGGAGGGGGGAAAACTTTTCAAGATGGGTGGTGACCATGGTGGCCATTTTTAAGTCGGCCATTTTGGATCCAACTTTAGTTTTTTCAATGGGAAGAGGGTCACGTGACACATCAAACTTATTGAGAATTTCCCAAGAAAAACAATGGTGTGCTTGGTTTTAACGTAACCTTATTCTTTCATGAGTTATTTACAAGTTTCTGACCACTTATAAAATGTGTTCAAAGTGCTGCCCATTGTGTTGGATTGTCAATGCAACCCTCTTCTCCCACTCTTCACACACTGATAGCAACACCGCAGAAGAAATGCTAGCACAGCTTCCAGTATCCATAGTTTCAGCGGCTGCACATCTCGTATCTTCACAGCATAGATAATTGCCTTCAGATGACCCCAAAGATAAAAGTGTAAGGGAGTCAGATCGGGAGACCTTGGGGGCCATTCAGCTGCTACATGATGATGTGTTTCCCTCTTTATGCACTGAAGCTGGCACGTTCCCTGAGTTTTTCCAGCAAGATGGTGACCACCACGTTATGGGTGTCAGGTCCGAGCATTCCTAGATGAACAGTATCCTGGAAAGTGGATTGGTCGTCGTGGGCCAGTTGAATGGCCCCCAAGGTCTCCCGATCTGACCCCCTTAGAATTTTATCTTTGGGGTCATCTGAAGGCAATTGTCTATGCTGTGAAGATACGAGATGTGCAGCACCTGAA
Source organism: Rhinella marina (assembly GCA_900303285.1). Classification (NCBI taxonomy): domain Eukaryota; kingdom Metazoa; phylum Chordata; class Amphibia; order Anura; family Bufonidae; genus Rhinella; species Rhinella marina. Next base: position 362,178 of record ONZH01010535.1, on the reverse strand, counting down.
ACTATGGACACTGGAAGCCTGTGCTAGCATTTCTTCTGCGGTGTTGCTATCAGTGTGTGAAGAGTGAGAGAAGAGGGTTGCATTGACAATCCAACACAATGGGCAGCACTTTGAACACATTTTATAAGTGGTCAGAAACTTGTAAATAACTCATGAACGAATAAAGTAAAGGACCTTCAATGATGTCATGACCATGTGGTTAGGATCACACAAACAGCCTGTCTCCTCCTAAACCATGTGACTGATCACATGGTCATGACATCATTGAAGGTCCTTGCAAGCTATGGTGAATGGAGTGATTCTTCTCTGCCTGGTCCTGTCAATCAACAGAGCCTCTAGAAGCAGGGGTAACGCCCCTTGCACCTAGAGGCCTTATTAGCATAAAATAAAAGTTAATTTTATATAAAAATGGGGGCACCAGTAAATAAAACAGATATATATTTGGAATCAGGTGACATTAGCACATCTCTAATATCAGCCTGATTCATACCGAAAAAAAACTGGTGACAGAAACCCTTTAAAACCAAGCACACCATTGTTTTTCTTGGGAAATTCTCAATAAGTTTGATGTGTCACATGACCCTCTTCCCATTGAAAAAACTAAAGTTGGATCCAAAATGGCCGACTTCAAAATGGCCGCCATGGTCACCACCCTTCTTGAAAAGTTTCCCCCCCTCCCATATACTAATGTACCACAAACAGGAAGTTAATATCACCAGCCACTCCCATTTTATTTAGGTGTATCCATACAAATGCCCCCCCCCCCTGTAGTTTGTGAACAGCTGTCTGTGCCGGAGGTTGCTGGTCCCTGTCCTAGTGATGTGCCACCAGTGTGTGAGATGGACCACAGTACAGACATGGTCACATGAAGTCTTATCTGCTCTACAGTACATGAGACGAGACTTGTTGTAGGTCCCTAGTAAGGCAAGGGAACATGCAGGAACCATCGGCGGACTATCTCCCATCCCCCATATAACCCCCTCAGTCTCCCCACTCTCCAATACACCCACACAGATGAACACATAGAGAATGCATAGATGTCAGTAAACCCATACGTACATACAGAGCACACACAGATGGTCCTATGTATATAGCAAGAAGCACAAAAACAGCAGCAGACGGCCAAGCGGGTAAATATGTACTCAGCGCATCAGCGGACTGCAGCGGGTCCGTCACCAGAGTCTGCATCAGTCATCCGAGATCTCCTGAATGTACTGTATATACATGGCTGCTACTGTATATAGTCCATAGGGATGGCCAACCTGCGGCTCTCCAGCTGTTGTAAAACTACAATTCCCACCATGCCCTGCTGTAGGCTGATAGCTGTAAGCAGTCTAGGCATGCTGGGAGTTGTAGTCTTGCAACAGCTGGAGAGCGGCAGGTTGGCCATCCCTGGTATATAGTATATTAGTATATACATGGTTGCTACTGTATATAGTCCATAGGGACTAAATAAGTCATGTGACTTGGGGGCTGATACAGCTTACATACAGCCAATGAACAGGAACCTTCACTGGTTAAAGGGGCTGTCTCAAGATAGGGGATAAGTATATGATCGTTTGGGGGGGGTCCAACCGCTAAAAGAGTGGGGTACCGGTCCCTCTGTAGGAAAGGAACAGTGAGCAAGCATGCACCCCGCCGCTCCAGTCAGTCCCTATAGCCATGCGCTGTACTCGGCTATCTCCGGCAGATTTATGGGGTACAGTACACATGCTCTATTTATTTTGGAAGGGGGGAACTGTAGAGTATGGGCACCCATTCTCATGATCATGGGTGGGGGTTCCCAGAGGTAGGTCGAATAGTTATCCCCTCTCCTGTGAATAAGGGGAACACTTCTACATTACCACAAAACCCCTTTAAAGTTCCTTTTGAATGACAGCAAGCAGAGATCTTATAAACTGGAATTGATGCGGGAAGTATATTGAAAATCCATCTAAGTTTTTATTATACAAATAATCACCTTTATTTTCGGTTGCTGCATGTAATATTCCATGTAAATTAAAAATACCGTCCTGAATGGATAACGCTCTGGCATAGCAACTCTCCCCGATAAAGTCCATATCAGTTATTGTTAGGCAAATCCTCTAAGGCCCCATATATATGGCAGTGGGCACCCAGTGTTCAGCTAAAGGGTGCCTCCGTAAAGTACGGCGTTAAGCCTCATGCACACAACAGAGTCCGTTTTGCGATCCGCAAAACACGGATAAAGATTGTGCGCACGCACGGCCACAGCTGCCATCCACTTCTATGAGCCAGCACTCAGCTATTTTCGGCGGCCCCGTTGAAATGAATGGAGGGCGGCTGCGCATGTGCAGTGCGCCCTCCATTCATTAACCCATTCCGTTCTCATTGTAGGTGCGGGTCCCACCTCGGGCGATCCTAGCGATATGCCCCCATTGTCTATGATGGGAATACCCCTTTAAAGAGGACCTCTCCCCGCTCCTGACAGGCCTGTTTTAATAGCTTCATGCATTCCCCCATGAAATAACAATTCTGGAGCATCTACTCTTATGTCTCTATGTTGTGCCATTCCTTTATTACTCCTACTAGAAGTTATGAATAAATTGCTAGCAGTCTGCAGTAAGGGTACAGAGAGGAGGTAACCAGTTGGGGGTGTGTCCCTGCACAGTCTGAAAATGGCAGCACTGATTGGATAGAGTCAGTCTGTGCAGGGACACACCCCCAACTGGTTACCTCCCCTCTGTACCCTTACTGCAGACTGCTAGCAATTCATTCATAACTTCTAGTAGAAATAATAAAGGAATGGCACAACATAGAGACATAAGAATAGATGATCCAGAATTGTTATTACATGGGGAATGTATGAAGATATTAAAACAGACATGTCAGGAGAGGTCCTCTTTAAGCTTTATGTTATGGCAATGCAAAGGGGGCGGAGCATGACACTGTTAATCTCCCTATAACTCCTTGTGTCATGCAGCACCCCATCAGGCCCTGCTTTATGTATAAAATGTGTTCTTTTTATTTTCAAAATGCCATCCCTGCCACTTCCTCCATTTCTTTCAATACACATTCATGCACACGGCTATCATGCATTGGTCGAATGGCTTGGATTTGAGCGTTAAGCCCTGTCCTTATAGAAGTCAATGGAGAGACAGCAGCAACATCTGCCAACCTCCATGACTATGCATCACTATGACAGCACATCAGATGCCCAGTTGCCCATTCCAAATGTCCAAAGCATCTGTCCAGGTCTGAAAGCATGCAGAACTTCTAGGTCTCTTAAATCTGGAATAAAATTCCTTTAATCCAGCATTAAAGGGACCCCGTAGCTGCTGGACTATTGGACGATCCTATCATTATTTAAAAATGAATTTCCCAATTGGTTCTTGCAGTTCACTTGTCTGCATCGAGTCTCCATTATACCGTAGTTCTGCACTGGAAACAAGTGGAGGATTATCAGATTTTCTAGGTGATCAGATTCCTCCGTAAAGGTCACCGCATTGAAATATTTTGCCTCTTAAAGGGCCATTGCTTTAAAAATTGGCCGTGACATCTGCAAAGGTCAGACAAGACCCCCCTGTGCCGTGAATCGTTTTATTTTACCAACAGTTTTGGAAAATATTCTCATCACATACAGGTCAATATTAAAAAAAAATATAGAACAGACATGGGCACAATAAAATAACACAAAAAATAAAACAGAAACGTTTGTAAAAGTCTCTTCTTCGATGACACTGACACGTGACACGTCCACAACGGCGGAGCGGCTGGTTTTTCAAGTACATAAAAGGCGTCCCCCTCCCCCTCCGGTCACCCATCTAACAGTTTTAGTATGCTTTCTCTTTCCTTCAGAGCCTTCCACGCCTGGTCCTTCTCCTTTTTGGTCGGAGTCCGTTTTTTCTGCCGTGCCGCCATGATCTTCCGGAAAGCGTCCATAACCTCGTTGTCGGCCATGCGTACCCTGTGCCGAAGCTCCTGCTTATTCATTTCTTCTTTGGCTAATCTGAAGGGAGAACGTGGATTAGGATTATCAAAGTTCATGTGTGGAGCATGGAGACCTCAGTCCTCTGTCTGAACAGTCTCAGAAGTCAGCAATGACACCCTGCCGGGGCGAGACTGGTGGAGGGAGAATAGGGGTATACTGCTGCACGGCAATCACTCCTCCACTTCCCAAGTAGGAGCGGCAGGAGGGTCCTCACATCCCTAGTAGGTTTGCACCAGGTATCGAACTTTCAATACCCAATCAATACTTTTGCACTCGGATCGATACAATACTGGGATTTGCTGTTTTCTTGTACTAAGCTGCACTACTGCGTACCGCCATCGTCTAAGGTGGCTAATAGTTAAAGGGTTATTCTCATTTTAGACAATGGGGGCATATCGCTAGGATATGCCCCCATTGTCTTATAGGTGCGGGTCCCACCTCTGGGACCCGCACCTATATCCAGAACGGAGCCCCCGAACTGAATGAGCGCGCACTGCTCATGCGCAGCCGCCCTCCATTCATTTCTATGGAGCCGCCGGGGAGCTAGCAGAGTGGTGGACCGGCTACCCCCGTCGGCTCCTAGAAAGTGAACAGCGCTCCCCTTCACTCTTTTCTATAGGTGCAGCGGGAGCTCCAGTGGTGGGACCCGCACCTCCCCAACTGGGGCATATCCTAGCGATATGCCCCCCATTGTCTAAGATGAGAATACCCCTTTAAATAAAAAGTTTTTTAAAAAAAAAAAAATATTAAAAGTTTAAATTGCCCCCTTTCCTAATGTTACATATAAAACAATAAAAAAGTAAACATATTAGGTATCGCTGCGTCCGATACTATTAAATATTAAAAAACATCTCCTATGCGGTGAACGTCGTAACAGAAAAAAATAATTAAAAAACGCACAATTTACCCGTTTTTTTGTGACCTTATCCCCCCCCCCCCAAAAAAAAAAAATAAATAAAATAGGATAGGACTCTTCTATTATGGACCAGATGTTCCATAAAATGCAGTATGTACACAGCTTTTTTGGCGTTTTATTTTTTCTTTTGCGTGGTATCGAATGGTATCGAGTACTTTTTTATGGTATCGAAATTGAATCAAAATTTTGGTATCATGACAACCCTAATCCTTAGTAGTCACAGCAGTAGTCACCTCCCTCAGCGTCCCACTAGTCACGGCAGGCTCCCCTCCTCACAACCTAACAAAATGGAGATTCCCCTTTAGCTACCCTCAGGTCGGGAGGGTTCTCTCCTCTGGGACCCCTCGGAGCACCGTGGTCCCTCAGTATTCAGAGGCTGTTCATTCACCTTAATGGGGATTACAATGAGCAGACCTCCACTGATAACATACCGATGATCGGGTGAGGTCTGACTGCTGGGACTCTCAATGATTATGAGAACAAGGGTCCTCTGCCCCAAATGAATAGAACAGAGGTCAAGACCTGCGAGTTGCCGCTGCAATCATCTCTATGGGATTGAAAGAGAAAGCCAAATGCTGCACTCAGCTTCTCTTCCCTTAGTGTCTAATCAGTGGTCGTCAGACTGTTCGAACCCCCACTGATCATATGAACATGGTCGCGGGAAATCCCAGACGCCATTCATGTGATCAGTGAGGGTTCCAGCAATTAGACACTTTAAGGCCTCATGCACACATCCTGCTGCTGCCATACAGTAATACACTCGTAAGATCTATACCAGTGCATTACTGAACAGCGGCGGCACAAAAGAGCAAGTGTGACATATCAACCAATAACGCCGTGCGCTCAGCAGGACGGGATTTCACGGACTGCGGTCCACGGATGTGTGCAAGAGGCCTATTTTAAAAGGATGGTGCCATCAGATCAACGCCTGTCCATACATGTCCCACTGTCTAAAGGGCCTATATATTTCTATTAAAGGGGTTCTCTCACTTCAGTAGTGGCATTTATCACGTAGAGGAAGTTACTACAAGGCACTTACTAATGTATTGTGATTCTCCATATTGCTTCCTTTGCTGGCTGGATTCATTTTTCCATCACATTATACACTGCTCGTTTCCATGGTTACGACCACCCTGCAATCCATCAGTGGTGGTCGTGCTTGCACACTATAGGAAAAAGCATCAGCCTCTCTGGTGGGAGCGCACATAAGCCGGTGCTTTTTCCTATGTTGTGCAAGCACGACCACCACTGGTGGATTGCAGGGTGGTCGTAACCATGGAAACGAGCAGTGTATAATGTGATGGAAAAATGAATCCAGCCAGCAAAGGAAGCAATATGGAGAATGACAATACATTAGTAGGTGGCTTGTATTAACTTTCTCTACATGATAAATGCCACTTACTGAAGTGAGAGGACCCCTTTAATTAGGCACAAGAACTGGAATTCTGGACCATCAGAACAGAGTAATCCTGGTAAATACAACAAGTCGGTTGGCGTGCATCAGCCACTTAATAACCGCACAGTTACCCCCAACTAATAGGTTCTATTTTTTTTTTTTTTTGCTAGAACCCAAAAACACTCAATACACAAATACAAAAACAATCAGCACCAATCACCTCAGCAGCTCCTGCTTCTTGGCCCGGTTGTGAGCGCTGAGAGCCTTTAGCTCGGCTTGTCTCTTGCGGAGCTCGGCCAACACCTCATCCTCAGAGTCCTCAGCCGGCCGATCCTCAGACTCCAGCAGACCTTGCGCGATCAGCTCTTCCTTAATTCGGACTTCTAATGACTTTGTATGCGGGGCACTGAGAGAAACAGGACACAGAACCGTTTAGGTCCCGGAAAAAAAAATATGATGGGACAGGTGTGAAAACACACAGGTATATATTATATACCTGAACGGTTTCATCTGACTTCTGGGTGACGTACTGGCTCCGTCAGTCCCGGACTCCTTCCCGGATATCTCGGGAATAGGGGAATCTTCAATTGGTGAAATAATGTTTTCCTGAGGCCGAGAGATAAGACAGTAAGAGACAAATACCGGTATATATCTAACCACTGTGTGATAGCCCACGGCTAGTCCCATAGCAGTGAATGGAGAAGGCCTCGCCCGTGCTGCGCGCTCTCCATTCATGGTAGGACTCTGCCCTTGAAACGGCAGCAGGTCCCAGAGGGGTGATCAGCACCTGCCAGACATTTATGGCGTAGCCTGTGAATATGCCATAAATGTCTGGATGAGACAACTCCTTCAAGCCAGATTTATTGAACTGGGAATTTTTTAAAAAAAGTTGCAAAAATTGTCGCACTCTCAATCAATTAAACGGGTGGCCCTAGAACAGGCATGGCCAACCTGCGGCCCTCCAGCTATTGTAAAACTACAACTCCCACCATGCCCTGCTGTAGGCTGATAGCTGGAGGCCAGGGATGCTCAACCTGCGGCCCTCCAGCTGTGGTAAAACTACAACTCCCACCATGCCTGAGGTAGGCTGATAGGTGTAGGCCAGGGATGCTCAACCTGCGGCCCTCCAGCTGTTGTAAAACTACAACTCCCACCATGCCCTGAGGTAGGCTGATAGGTGTAGGCTGTCCGGGCATGTTGAGAGTTGTAGTTTTGCAACAGCTGGAGGGCCGCAGGTTGAGCATCCCTAGCCTAAAGCCATCAGCCTACAGTAGGGCATGGTGGGAGTTGTAGTTTTTGAAACAGCTGGAGAGCCACAGGTTGGCCATCCCTGCCCTAGAAAGTGGAATACCATCTCAAGGCAGGAGCTTTAGACTTACAGATGCATCAAATTGATCAAACACTGGGCGACATTTGATGAATTTGGTGCAAATTAGGGCAACACAGACTCCATTACCTCAACAAGAGCCTGCAGTAGACGCTGGGTCAGGTGACCAAATGGGCAGCCGTCCTCTGGCTGGTCGTGCTGGGATTCAGACTTCTTCAGCATGGAGTCCACATCTAGAAGAAGCCAAGACATACATCTTATATGAACAATGCGTGGTCGGCCAAACATCTCCTGCTCTGGCAAAATGTAGTTTTATATGTAGTGAGAGAGACGTTGCTTATCAGAGAGACCCCCCCCCCATGACATGTCCTACCAATACGCATGGAAAGGGTTATAAGATAAAGGGGTTGTCTTAAGTGTGTATACATGAGACACCAGACATTGACAGGAGGAGAAGCAGAGGGGAGAGTAATAGCATGGGTGACAACATGATGGCTCTGTAGCTGGTAGAAATGGCTGCTGCAACATAGCAAACAGTGACAGAACCAGGTGGGAGTATTCAACTAAGGGCTCATGCACACGGCCGGTGCCGGCCCGTGTAGGCCGTGTGCAGTCCACATCACGGACCCATACACTTCAATGGGTCCGCAATTCCAGCGATGCGGGACGGAGGCACGGATCGGAACACCACGGAAAGCACTACAGTGCGCTTCCGTGGTGTTTCTGGGCGTGCATCAGCAACTCAAAAAAGTAGTGCATGCACTACTTTTTTTCGGTGTGGACCATCAAATGCGGATTGCAGACCCATATTCAAATGAATGGGTCAGCGATACAAATGTGGCGGCCCCCACTGTCAGTGCCCGTGCATTACGGTACACAGCGCAGGCACTGAACGCCCTAATATTGTTGAAATGCCACCGAGGAGGATGAGGCTCCTTCATCAGCTCTGGGGACTGCTACCTTTGGAGTCCAGCTCGGTTAGTGGTCCCAGAGGTCCTTTCTTCTTGTCCCCCGCCATAGAGGCCCTGGCTCCATCTTTCTGTTCCTCCTGTAAGTCCTCCTGAGCCCAGCGCTGGGAGTAATGTTTCCCGAGAGGTGGAATCTGAAATAAGAAATTCTTATCAACACAAGATGCTACGTTTAACCCTTCATTTCTCCAAGACCACGTCTACCATTATCATAATGGATGCTATCACACTGAGGCCAGTATAGGGTCCCGTGGTGTTGTGGCCACACTGCATCCCATGTCACCGTCTAGCCCCAGCCTTGCTCAGACATCCCAGAGCTGGATCTCTACAAAAAGCTGCGAAGGCTTACAGAAAGGTTGTTTGTTTTCTTCTGAATTTGGGTTATTTTCGGTCAATGGAGTGAGATGGTCAAAGTCTGTATGCTACCCCTGCGGCCCCTTCCTAGGCCGGTGACATCACGTTCATTGGTCACATGGCCTAGCAGCAGTTCAGTCCCATTCAAGTGACGGGTCCTGGACTGCAATACCAAGCACATACACTATACAGTGGACGGCGCTGTGCTTGGTGAGCTGTGAGGAGGATACAGTGATCACCCGGCCTCTTCAAACAGCTGATCGAAGGGGTGCTGGGTGCTGAACCCCCACCGATCAGATACTGATTACCTATCCTGAAGATAGGTCATGAATATTTAATTCCCAAAAAAACCATTTAAGCAGTTTTTCGGCACTTCTGAACAAAAAATACATCAGCGGACGGATGCAGCCTCAGATCTGCTACAATTTACGTTGTAAACTATAGTGCAAATCTATGATACCCCATAGCTTATGCACATCCAACACCAGTACGGCTCTTCTTAAAGGGGTTGTCCCTCAAAAGATATCCTACAGTTTTCAAACCAGCACCTGGATCTGAATAGTTTTGTAATTGCAGGTAATTAAAACACTTAACATAGCCAAGGAGGTATTCAATAAAACGTATCTGTATAGCGCCACCTGCTGTCTGTTATGTTCTTATTTCTTTGTCCTGCTCACTGAGATGGCCGCACATGCTCAGTTTCATCCTTCAACTGCCTCCCGAGCTGTGATGGGGAGCGCTGAGACACGCCTCCCGAGCTGTGATGGGGAGAGCTGAGACACGCCTCCTGAGCTGTGATGGGGAAGCTGAGACACGCTCCTGAGCTGTGATGGGGAGAGCTGAGACACGCCTCCTGAGCTGTGATGGGAGAGCTGAGACACGCCTCCTGAGCTGTGATAGGGAGCAGCTGAGACACGCCTCCTGAGCTGTGATAGGGAGAGCTGAGACACGCCTCCTGAGCTGTGATGGGGAGAGCTGAGACACGCCTCCTGAGCTGTGATGGGAGAGCTGAGACACGCCTCCTGAGCTTTGATGGGGAGAGCTGAGACACGCCTCCTGAGCTGTGATGGGGAGAGCTGAGACACGCCTCCTGAGCTGTGATGGGGAGAGCTGAGACACGCCTCCTGAGCTGTGATGGGGAGAGCTGAGACACGCCTCCCGAGCTGTGATGGGGAGAGCTGAGACACGCCTCCCGAGCTGTGATGGGGAGAGCTGAGACACGCCTCCCGAGCTGTGATGGGGAGAGCTGAGACACGCCTCCCGAGCTGTGATGGGGAGAGCTGAGACACGCCTCCCGAGCTGTGATGGGGAGAGCTGAGACACGCCTCCCGAGCTGTGATGGGGAGAGCTGAGACACGCCTCCCGAGCTGTGATGGGGAGAGCTGAGACACGCCTCCCGAGCTGTGATGGGGAGAGCTGAGACACGCCTCCCGAGCTGTGATGGGGAGAGCTGAGACACGCCTCCCGAGCTGTGATGGGGAGAGCTGAGACACGCCTCCCGAGCTGTGATGGGGAGAGCTGAGACACGCCTCCCGAGCTGTGATGGGGAGAGCTGAGACACGCCTCCCGAGCTGTGATGGGGAGAGCTGAGACACGCCTCCCGAGCTGTGATGGGGGGAGCTGAGACACGCCTCCCGAACTGTGATGGGGGGAGCTGAGACACGCCTCCGAGCTGTGATGGGGGGAGCTGAGACACGCCTCCCGAACTGTGATGGGGGAGCTGAGACACGCCTCCCGAGCTGTGATGGGGGGAGCTGAGGACACGCCTCCGAGCTGTGATGGGGGAGCTGAGACACGCCTCCCGAGCTGTGATAGGGGGAGCTGAGACACGCCTCCGAGCTGTGATGGGGGGAGCTGAGACACGCCTCCCGAGCTGTGATTAGGGGGAGCTGAGACACGCCTCCCGAGCTGTGATAGGGGGAGCTGAGACACGCCTCCCGAGCTGTGATAGGGGGAGCTGAGACACGCCTCCCGAGCTTGTGATAGGGGAGCTGAGACACGCCTCCCGAGCTGTGATAGGGGGAGCTGAGACACGCCCTCCTGAGCTGTGATAGGGGAGCTGAGACACGCCTCCTGAGCTGTGATAGGGGGAGCTGAGACACGCCTCCTGAGCTGTGATAGGGGGAGCTGAGACACGCCTCCTGAGCTGTGATAGGGAGCTGAGACCGCCTCCTGAGCTGTGATAGGGGAGCTGAGACATGCCTCCTGAGCTGTGATGGGGAGAGCTGAGACACGCCTCCTGAGCTGTGATGGGGGGAGCTGAGACACGCCTCCTGAGCTGTGATGGGGAGAGATCTGCTGCAGAAAGATTACTCAACCTGAGTTGCTGCAGAAAGGACACTCCCCTTGAGCTGCCGCCTTGACATAAATCTAGCAGGGGAGATCTCAGGATCCATGTGAGGTACAGGGCTGGTTCTAACTTTGTTAGAAGGATATTGTCATGTTCTATATGATGTCTGATTGTCCTTTTTTTACATTAGTCATGGGAGAACCCCTTTAAGATAAATTTCCTCCAATGTCTTCAATGTTAGATAGCTGCTTTCAAAAATTAGCCAAATGCCCTTGGAAACAGACAGCAGTTGTCAGACATACTCTTTCTGATAAACTGGATTTTATAGGGAGTGGGGCCAAAAAGGAGATTGTAGATTTGGCGAATGCGCTAGGAAACCTCTCGGTCAACCATACCAATAGACCCTCATTCACATGACGGAGGCCACAGGGGTGTTATTCTGGCTTCAGTTGGGGTGATATTACAACCATAGACTTTAAAAAATTGCTGCACAGAATAATGTAGAGTAATATTGCATAAAAAAAAGCCCATAACTTTTTTTTTTTTTTAAACATAGAAGAATATATACAGTGTTATACATTGGAGTTATAAGTCAGGAAATCCTCCCAACGTACACTGCGGACGCGGTGTGAATGCACCCCTTCAGGCTGCTTTCATCTACCATTACCTTTCCCTAGTAGAGGATGTTAGGGGTAATAGTACTGGAAGCTGTAATAATTAGGAGATGAGGATTACTCAGTCCCTAGAACTGTACGATAATGTTGGAGGAGCCCGCAGCTCTGATCATACCTTGTAGTAGTCGGCCTCATCCTCAGGCGTCTTGAGAAGATCCTCCAGGACCTTGATCTCTTCTGCTGTTATGTCGGCACAGTACGGTTCAACGGAAGCCCAAAATCTGAAACACAATGCGGGAGAGAAGTTATTAAAGTGGTATTCCCATCTTAGACAATGGGGGCATATTGCTAGGATATGCCCCCATTGTGTTATAGGTGCGGGTCCCACCTCTGGGACCTGCACCTATATCAACAACGGAACGGGAGCGCTGCACCTGGAGGACCCCGGGTTTCCCGACATCCGGCCACCACCAGTGCAGCTCCCCACTGCTCCCATAGAAATGAATGGTAGCGCACAGCGCATGCGCGGCCACTGCTCCCATTCATTTCTATGTAGCAGATGGAAATAGCCGACCCAATGCTCGGCTATTTTCGGTGGCCCCATAGAAATGAACGGAGGGCATGGCTGCGCATGCGCCCTCCGTTCATTTCCCCACTCTGTTCTCAATACAGGTGCGGGTCCCAGAGGTGGGACCCGCACCTATAAGACAATGGGGGCATATCCTAGCAATACGTCCCCATTGTCTGAGATGGGAATAACCCTTTAATGACATGAAACTATGAGGCTGATAATATAAAGGTAAACTAGCTCATTTAAAGGACCATTAGGCTTTTTTTTTTTTTTTTTTTTTTATATCTGCTGAGGTATGTACTACAGTTCATCCTGATCTTCCTGGTTCATGAACAAAACACAACTGCTGGGACCTGATATATGATTTTTTTTTTCTGTGACTCTACCTGTTCGGGGCATCATTTTTGGGTATTCTGGGAACATCCACTGGATCATCGGTGAACTCATATTCCTGGATTTTTGTCTGTAAGTTTCTGGATTTGGGTCTTCCTGGGCCGGTATTGGACGCGTGACTTGCTTTACTTTCCAGCTTTGGCTTTTTGGGTTTATGTTTCACGGGTGTACCGGGCTCATGCTCCTTTCCAAGCTTCAAAAACCTCCGGTCTCCTTTCTTATCCTGCCAGTCTGTGAGGATCTGGTGGAAAATGTGAGCAATAGGCGGTGAGACACCAACTAGTTATAGCCAAATTACCAAATTCTGTGGGCAAATCTGGCAGCAAATGTATTAAAGGGGTTGTCCCACGACAAATATTCAACAGTTTTCAAACCAGCCCCTGGATCTGAATACTTTTGTAATCGTATGTAATTAAAAATTTAGCATAGGCACCGAGTTATTCAATAAAATGTATCTGTATAGTGCCACCTGCTGTTTGTTCTTTTTATTATTTCTTTGTTCTGCTCACTGAGATGGCCGCACATGCTCAGTTTCATCCTTTAACTGCCTCCTGAGCTGTGATAGGGAGAGCATGGACACGCCTCCTGAGCTGTGATAGGGAGAGCTGAGACACGCCTCTTGAGCTGTGATAGGGAGAGCTGAGACACGCCTCCTAAGCTGTGATAGGGAGAGCTGAGACACGCCTCCTGAGCTGTGATAGGGAGAGCTGAGACACGCCTCCTGAGCTGTGATAGGGAGAGCATGGACACGCCTCCTGAGCTGTGATAGGGAGAGCATGGACACGCCTCCTGAGCTGTGATAGGGAGAGCATGGACACGCCTCCTGAGCTGTGATAGGGAGAGCATGGACACGCCTCCTGAGCTGTGATAGGGAGAGCATGGACACACCCTCTTAGCTACAGCAGAAAGGACACTCCCCTTGAGCTGTCAGACTGATATAAATCTAACATAGCAGTGAATTGGGAGATCTCTGGATCCATGTGAGGTACAGGGCTGTATATGACATGTCACGTACTATATGATGTTTTTCAGTTTTTACATTAGTCATGGGATAACCCCTTTAAAGCCAACAGGAGCCTCCGCTGCAGATTACGCTAAAAACGGAGGACAAAACAGTACAGCCTGAGTCTTCATTAGCGCAGCCCGCACTGCTCGCCATTAAAGGGGTATTCCCATGTGAGACAATGGGGGCATATCATTAGGATATGCCCCCATTGTCTGATAGGTGCTTGTCCCACACCTATATCGAGAACAGAGTGGGGAAAGTGGTGGCTGGAAGAACCCACCAAGTGCTCTCCCCATAGAAATTAAAGGGGTTGTCTCATCTTGCCTAATGGGGGCATATCGCTAGGATATGCCCCCATTGTCTTATAGGTGCGGGTCCCACCGCTGGGACCCGCACCTATATCGAGAACGGGGCCCCGAAAGCGAACGGGGGCGCACTGCGCATGCGCAGCCGCCTCCATTCATTTTCAATGTGGCCGGCGAAGATAGCCGAGCGCTGGCTCGGCTATTTCCGTCGGCTCCATAGAAATGAATAGGAGCGGTGGCCGCGCAAGCGCGGTGCGCTCCCATTCATTTCTATGGGGAGCCGGCTTGGTGGTGGCCGGACCGGAGTCCTCCAGCCACCACCTTGCGGGGCCCCGTTCTCGATATAGGTGCGGGTCCCAACGGTGGGACCCGCACCTATAAGACAATGGGGGCATATCCTAGCGATATGCCCCCATTAGGCAAGATGAGACAACCCCTTTAATGGGAGCGCACCGTGCTTGCACAGCCACCACTCCCATTCATTTTTATGGGCCTGACGGAAATAGCCAAGCCTGAACTCGGCCATTTTCGGCGGTGCCGAAGAAATGAATGGAGGGTGGTTGTGCATGCGCAGTGCTCCTTCCACCACTTTCAGGGCTCCGTTCTTGGTGTAGGTCCCTGGGATCCTAGTAATATGCCCCCATTGTCTCAGATGGGAAAACCCCTTTAACACCACACCGCTCGCCTGCGCACCCGCACGCACCGCTCGCCATTAGCACAGCCTGCTTCGCTATTTTATCCAGTAAAACGCCAGACAAATGGAGTTCGTCGTGTGCCACTGCTCTCCGTAATCTGGTGCCTCCATCCTTTTTGATGTTCTGCTCTTACGATGGTTAGTGAAGATGTAGCGACCATGTGAATGAGCCCTCAGCATGGAACATCTGGGTGATCTCCCCTTCAGCAACGACCATATAATACCCAGCTTTCCCAGAACAGATATAACTAACACTCCTTCCCTTCCATGTGTAAGCATGCCGCGATCACCCCACATATGAAGCGTGATAAGTATGTCTTATGCGACACTAATTAGAGGATGTGCTGACGAAAAACGTAAATGGTACGAGGACAAACGATTATTACCGATTGCTCGTTCCATTACTAGAAATAACTGTAGTATGCGAACGCAGGCAACGAGCGGTCATCGACATGCTGCATGTGTAATGGGGCCCTGAGGCGTCACACATCAGTGAGTCGTAGACGTGCGCTGTCTGTGTTCTCCGCGGACAGCACACGTACCCATTGACTTTAATGTGTTTATTTATTTATCAGTGATTTTCGCGGAGGACGTGCGTGTCACACGCTGATCTGCAAGGGGCTTTAGAGGTCTGAAATGTATTGGATAATAGTGACATAATGTTGTCAGTGTTATCCAATACATTCCAGAACCGTAAGGGTTACATAGCATCATAAATCAATATGATGCTATGCGACCCAGTCAGTGCTGGGAGGTCAGGACGGGAGCTGCTGCAGACTGACGCTGCGAGTTCAATGCGTTGAATTCGCTCTTGCGCAAACGACCTTATCCTCCAGAACAGAGTCTTCCTCCTCCTCACCTGCGTCTCTGCTTCCAAAACCCGAAGCCTTCGGCTGGCGGAGGAGAGCAGGGTTTCTAATTCCAGCTGAAGCGTGTCCAGCTCCTCAATGCCGATGCCGTCATCTTCCGAGCGGGACAGCACGGCTGTGTACCGGGGGCACAGCTTCACATGGTCCACCGACTTGAACTCGTGGAACTGAAGAGGGCAATCCTTTAACTCGCTCATATTGGCAACTGGAAAACTAGAGGAAAAAAAAAAAGGAAAAAACGGTTATGACATCACAGAGGAGACTGGCACTACCCATACCCCACAGCGCCCCCACTGACAGAGAGGTTACACCAAGTGAATAATGAAAAGGGTTTCTATTTTCTGCTATTCTTTGTACTTTCAAGAGCTCTGCTTGCTGCCAGTGAATGACGATGTTCTTGTTCACATCCTGAGGCTGTCGGATCCCTGCTGATCTCCTACTGATGACCCATTCCGAGAATAAGTCATCACGATGTAAATCCCAGAGAACCCCTTTAGGCCCAATGCAGATGCTTACAGCTGACAGTTTGCTACAATTGCATCTAGACAATCCCCATAATAGTTTGCTACAATGTATCACATAAAATGTATCAAGTCCAGCTTGTTAACTGGACTGGATACAATACATTATAGCACCAGGCTATACAGATCCCCCCTCGTCTCACATGCATGCAAGTAATAGTGCCGCTCCGGCCGCCCTGGTGCAATCATGTAGTACATGGTCCCCCGTCCACATACAAGAGCTCCGTGTTATACTATATCTCCTCTGCAGTGAAACGCGTGGCTGCTCATAGATTCGGTATCATGCAGGATGTATGACAACCTGACCGTCCAGCACACATTTACATTTCTTCCCGCCCGTTGTCAGAGGGTATGACTGGACAACCCCTTTAAGATCCGACCATATAACATTGCAACGAATGCAAGAGTCGCAACTAGAATGCGCCTGCGTCAGACCCCTCCCAAAAAAGATAAATTATATGGGGGCACTTTAGCAAAACCTGGGGCCAGAGCAGTTGTCCATAGCAACCAATCAGATTCCAGGTCTCATTTTGCAGAGACCCTATGGAAAATGAATGCAACAATCTCATTGGTTGCTATGGGGAACCGCTCCGCAGTCTTAATTATGGCATTAGGACCCAGACTCTTCTCCCACAAACCCCAGCACAATGCGGCGTACCCACATTCATTCACAGCACAGCAGTGCCGCAAAGCGCACCCACTGCACGGCGGCCAGGCCCGTACTACGCTGACATCACAAGTCCAACCCCCGTTTCCTCGGTTTTTTTTTTCCGCCTCCGAGCTCCCGAAGCCGGCAGGTGGCAGCGCAGAGCTACCCGAGGCCCGTGTGCCAGTCCTCTCACTAACCGGGGCCGTGGAAGACACCATTCACTGGCGCCATGGGGGGTGTCGTTGAAAATAAACGCGGGTTATTGAGGAAATGGCAACCCTTCACAATGCCAATTATACACTTGATAACTAATTATATCGAAATACAAATCCACACTTCTGCCTAGCGTGACCTATCAGTAGAAATCCATCGTATCACGCCTATTGTGGAAAAATGGTACAGTCCAGCAACACCTCAGAGAAGGCTGGCTTAGCGTAAGACAGGTCGATGGCAGCTGAGGGGGGTTCGACTTTATTGATAGGTAATATAAATGAAAAAAATATGCTATATATAGAATAATTTCTGAAATGTGTATTTAATAATTTAATTCATATACACCCATGTGTATACATGCCATCTGATTAAAAAATGCGGAAAGTTTTATCCGCTTTGGAATATGAACACCCCTATTTGCTCTTTTTGGTTTGCTCTTCAAAAATTCCACATTCCCTAATATGGTGTGAATCTTCAAAGACGCAACCATTGCACCTACAGAGGGTGGTTAGAGATTCTATTTACTCTTCGTGGCAAAACGTGCATATGAAGCCATTAAAAATCTCAGGGTAGTATTGTATGCTAAATGTAGCATGATGTGTGCGACGAGTCTAAGTAAGGATTTAGACACATTTGTTTGCGGTGAAATTTAACTTGGCGCCTTGTATACCCCTACTTTTAGAATGGTTTGGCCCGATGGCTGACTGTCTCTCTGTGAGGGGGAAGCGGCCTACTGCGCAGGTGCAGAGCTGTCACTTCCGCTATCGGGAGATACCGGAGCGATGGTGAGTGACTAGGGGAGGTTCCCCGGTGCGTTACCGGCTGGGGTATGCGAACCGTTGCAATCTGGTTGGCTGGGCAGGAGGCCCGGGAGGGTGTAAGCAGGATCTGTCACGGCTAGGCCGCTGTCAGGGAGCGGCCCTGGGGTGGGTGAATCAACCGGTGGAGGGGCGGAGGCCGCCTGGGGAGTGTGCAGTGGACGGATCTGGGGCCCGGGCCTCCTGCTGGGTGCTCTGCTGCCATGTACGGTGTGTGTGAGGGGCCCCCATTGTGTGGCCCTGGGGTGGTGATCACAATGCGTCCTCTTCAGGTCTGTCCCCAGCATTGCACAATACTAGAGGAGGTGCATGCAGCCAGGAAGTCCGAGCATGCAAGTGCAATGTGTCCCCTGCATCTCTGGAGGAGGAATTATTCTGTGCAAATAAAAGCCTTAGAATGACAAAATTTCATATTATTTCCTTGTTTTGTAAATGTCTTTTTTTTGGCATTTGGCTGAAGTCCCCGATGTGATTTTGGTGCGGTATCATGCACCCCTCATAGAAGTCAATGCCAATGTGGTGCTAAAGCTGCAGTTTCCATTGATTTCTATGGAACATCCACAGCGAAGGGGTTGGCATTGCTGCTCCCTATCCAGAGGGGCCACACATGGGCCCTTAATATCTTAGCAGCCGCTAATGAGCGCAGGACTTCTTGGGGCTCATTCAGTATTGGGGGCAGTGTGCCCACTGGCGGCCTCTCCTGGAGATTACTGGTATTGCGGTGGGAGGAGCCATGTTCTGCGGTGCGATGGACCGTAATCAGCGGAAGTTGTCAGAGTGGCGATTGGTTGTCAGAGTCGGTAGCAAAAAAAAGTTATTGTGCATAGAGCCAAAACGTTTATGCCAGGAATGGGGGTGGCATGTACATGGGTGTTGCGCTTGTACAGTAGACCGCCATTCGTGGCCACGATCTGCAGGGGTGGGGCCTGGGATAGGCGGCTTCGATCACATGATGCGCTGGGTTATATCCTTGTATCTGTTTCCCCATTAAAAGCTCTTTCTGCTATACTTTGGCTTTCAGTTTTCACTGTTTGCCAAGATCTGCTTGCTGTCAGCGAATGGAAACATTCTAGAGCCTGTAACTGACCCCAGTACTTCTCATAGCTAGTCTAGAATCGTGTGCCCTCCAGGCTGATACATTGTAACAGATTTGCCCTGCGGATTTATTTAGCTGGCGGAGAGACTGGACGCAATTGTAACAAAGCCTCAGCTGTGAAAAGCATTAGGTTTTCAGCCTCTTGAGTGTGTCTATTCAGTGCCAGCCAGCAGTGATCTGGTGGAGGGTGACGTAGGCCTTTTAGAAAGATGCAGACCCTTTACTATAGAAGCCCCGGGGATCCCTTTAACGTTGTGGGGCCCCATCAAGTGTGCCATCACTTTATGATCACTGGGTATTCAACCTATGGGAACCTCCCTGTTTTTTCCTGCGCAGCGCCAAAAGCATCGGAGCTGCTGCCGACCCCATTCACTTGAATAGCGCTGCCCTGAAAAGCACGCCCCTTAATTTTCAGGATCAAACACTTGGACGCCCACCGATCATCCCAGCGGTACGCCGTCACTTTATAAGACAGGAATACCCCTTTAAGCTGTAGGAAAGCAGCGTCCTTCCTCAGGCAGTCACCCAGATGAATGGCAGTCCATGTGATATATGAATGGAGAGGGGGGAGGGGTCCATATTGCATCCGTATGACCTAATAGTGTATAAGGAGGGGGGCGGAGGCAGCCCATATAAGACATGTCACACACCAGGTACATACATGTGTTTTGGATAGAATTTGACTACAACTGCGGCAAGACCATGAGAGAAGTCGCACGTAATACACGCCCCCTGCATCGTTACCCTGGTCTTTGGCGACTTTTAGTTGTACTAGAATCGTGCGTTACTTATGGCGTTATGGCTGAGCACATGGGAACGTGAAGTGGTGCCCACCGGTCCTTCTACCATACTTATTGCACGCCCAGATTTTGCGGCTGCGCCCTGTCCTTACACTGGTGTTTACCCGCCGAGGTGCGGCTTTTATCACATGTATTATTCATGCCGCTGCTTTCTTTTCTTTTTTCGTATCTCTTGCCCATCAGATCGTCGGTTGTAAGCTTTAGAACAGGGGTAGGAAGCCTCCGGCACTCCAGCTGTTGCGAAACTACAACTCCCAGCATGCCAACCTACTCTGCTCTTCTCAGAACTCTCATAGAAAAGAATGGAGCATGCTGGGTATTGTAGTTTCACAACAGCTAAAGGTTGCTGACCCCCTGCTCTAGAAGGGTTTGATTTAAAGGGTATTCACATCTTATAAAGTGACGGCGTATCGCTAGAATAGGTCACCCCCTTCATGATCAGTGAGGGTCTCGCCTCTCGGACCCCCCAGGATCCTGAGAATGAAGCGGCTGCGGCCCTGGTTTAGCGCTCTGTCCCTTCCATTACTTTTTTCCTTGCAGCGTCCCAGCCGCCCGCTGCGCAGGGTATTGCGACACGGCCCCATTCACTTGCAGTTACCTGCAGGGACAACGTAAACCAGCTTCGGCAGACCGATCATAAAGTCATCCCCAAACTGCGGCCCTCCAGATGTTGCAAAACTACAACTCCCAGCATGCCCGGACGGCATCAGCCTACAGCAGGGCATGGTGGGAGTTGTAGTTTTGCAACATCTGGAGGGCCGCAGTTTGGGGACGCCTGGGATAGGGCATGACTTTATGATCGGTCCGCCGAAGATACCGTCATTTTAAAAGGTTGGAATACCCCTTTAAAGGGATGGGCCGCTCCTCATTTATTAGTTATGTCTGTGTACAGGGCTGTACAGAAGTTGTCATCCGTCCCTGTCCCCCAGGGGAAGCCGAGGCTGTGTCATATGGGGGCGACCCCTTTGATTGGCCGTCATTGTGCGGTGACTGCTCAGCTCCGCAGTCCTGATCTGTTCCTAGGGAATCTCTGCTCCATCTCCCTGTGTCTCTGGTGAGCGGCGGGGAGGGGTTCCCGGGCGGCTGCGGATGGTATTCCTCACTCTGTCCGGACTTGTCGCCCCCGCCCAGGGGCAAGAAGTGGGAAGTTGATTGCAGTCGGTGCACGTGGACTGGTTTAGATGAGCTTGTAACGCCGCCCCCCCCCCCCCCATTGATTTCTGATGTGTTGGCGCTGCCGGGTGTCGTGTTTCCTGGCGGCTCATTGTGGTTTAGTTGCTTCCGCCTTTAGCTTTAGTTTAACTTCATTTATAACCTACCTGAAAAGTTAGCGCTGCTGCTCATCGGGGACATCTTTCAAACTGCAGCTGCCGGTGGGGATGACGGGTGTCGGACCCTCCCCCCCTCTGATCTGAAATTGATGATAGGTCATCCATATCTGTAGCCCGGAGAACCCCTTTAATTCTGTCTCTGACTGGGTCAGCGGTGACACACACCAGTCCGTAGTGGCGATCCGGGAGCGCTCGTCCTGGAAGTCTCCTATGTGCTGGGGTATGACTTGGGGGCGTGCCCTCCGATCGTGCCACACTGACCAATTTGGTGCCAGCGAACAAAGAGAAGTTTTCCAAATCCTCAGTGGAGGAGGCCATGACACCTTGATCTCCCATACCCCTGCCTCCCCGATTCGCAGTCTGACGGGCGCTGGGACATGGAGCTGAATCAGGCAGGTCATCGTGTGGCGGGGGCGAGGAGGGTCTTTTTGGGGCATCTTTTTCCCATTAGGTAACATGTGGGATTGAAATGAAAAAGAAAATAGATTCCATTCCTGCTCGGATAGTCACGCTCCAGAAATAGAAGTGTGCGGTCACGTTATTGCTGAGGCTCGGCAGGAGCGCGGTGCGTCATGTACCGCTACATAATAAAGTCGGGGGGGGGGGGGGGGGGTTTAAAGGGACACCAAACCTCAGCACGTTATCCTCTCTGTATGCACGCTGCAGTCTCTGTTAGTCTCCAACCTGTGACCCTCCAGCCGCTGGATAACTACTACTCTCAGCATTTTAGCAGCCACCTTCACCACTCCTGGAGCCCAGGGTAGAGGACTTCCTCGCTTCTTAAAAGGGATGCATATCGGTAGGATACGCCCCCATTGTCATAGGACCCGCACCTATATCGAGAACGGAGCCCCCGAAGTGAAGGAGGGCGCACTACGCCAAAAATAGCCGAGCGCTGGCTTGGCTATTTCAGTAGGTTACATTGAAATGAATAGGAGTGGTGTCTGCGCATATGCTCCCATTCATTTCTATGGGAGCAGCGGGGAGCTGCGCCTGGTGGTGGCCGGACCCGGGAAACCTGGGGTCCTCCAGGCACAACGCTCCCCGCTCCGTTTTCGATATAGGTGCGGGTCCCACCGCGATATGCCCCCATTGTCTAAGGTGGGAATACCCCTTTAAAGGGAAGCGGCCCTGTGCCCGGATTACGTCCACAGGTCTAGTCCTTACCTACTACACCTGGATCAGGTTTCAATAGAAGTGATGGCTAATAAGTAACTTGCTGCCAGTCTACCAGATATCGAGGGCAGGGTGTGCACACACTACTCCCATCATCTCAGCTGACAATACTCCCATTGTATTCCTTTCCGTTTGCAGCCGTGTCAGTCTGATTAGAAATCCTCATGTCTCTTGCTCCAGAGCAGTAAGCTGATCTATACAGTATTGTATAGTGATTATTTTGCAGATCGAGGAGCCTCATGTTGCCTAGCAACCCTGTCACTTCCTGTCTGGGTGACTACTATTTCAGCCCATGTGGATATATAAGATGTTCCACCTCTCAGCGTGATTTCCGCTTTTTCCTAACCTCCGTATTGTTTCTTGTCTTTTCAGTCTGCCACACTTCGCCCGTACCTCAACACAGTCCGCGCCACCTTACAGGCGGCGATGTGTCTGGAAAACTTCTCGTCGCAGGTGGTGGAAAGACATAACAAACCCGAAGTGGAAGTCAGGTAAGAGACGGCGGCGTTTTTAATTTTGCTTGCTTTTACCCCCCTGCAGCGTGGAGAATGTTCACTGCTGCCTGGAAACCACCAACAAGCAGGTCCACTGCCACGGACCGATCACATATCCTTAAAGGGGTATTCCGGACACAAGTTATCCCTGGTTCACTGGATAAGGGATTACTGTCAGATCAGTGGGGGTCCGATTGCTGCTCCATTGATACTCTCTGGAACTGTCGGAGATAGCCACGGGAACCCTGTTCTTGTGATCAGTGGGGGTCCCAGCGGTCAGACCCCCACTGATCTAACAGCCCCTATCCAGTGAATAGGGGGTAACTTATTGTTACCTTAAAGGGGTTTGTCCGGTAAGAACTAGTTTTTTTCTAATGCCTGCCCCCTGAACTAGAGTATTCATACTCACGTGCTCTGGTCCCCTGTGCTGTCCCCATCTTCTGGTCCCCGCACTCTTTACATCCGGATGGCCATAGTCACATGCAGCGCTCCAGTCAATGGTGGCCACAATCAGCACGTCACATCTGATGCCAGTCATCGGCTGGAGAATGTCCATGGCCCGCCAGATGTAAGTAATTCAGGGACCAGAAGATGGAGACAGCCGAGGGCAGCATTGAGGGCCGGAGCTGCGGGAAACAGGCAAGTATGAACCTTCTGTTTCAGCAGGACGGCTGCAGGCTGCAGGCATTAGAGAAAATGTAATTTCCGGACAACCCCCTTTAAGGTGCCCGTACACATTAAAGGGGTTTTCCAAGATTTTACTACTGATGACTTATCCTCAGGATAGGTCATCAGTATCTGATCGGTGGGGGTCCGACACCCGGGACCCCCGCCGATCAGCTGTTTGCGAAGGTACCGGCTCTCCTGTGAGCACCGCTACCTTCTCCCCGCTCACCAAGCACAGTGCCGTACATTGTATAGTGGCCGTACTTGGTATCGCGCTCAGCCCCATTCACTTGAATGAGGCTGAGCCGCTCCTAGGCCACGTGACCAATGAACGTGACGTCACTGGCCTAGGAAAAGAGAGAGAAGACCGCGGCGCTCATGGGAGCACCAGTGCCTTCTCAAACAGCTGATCAGTGGGGGTCCCGGGTGTCAGACCCCCACCGACCAGATACTGATACTGACCTGTCCAGAGGATAAATCATCAGTAGTAAAATCCCTGCCGTGTCTTTTGATTCTGGCAGGACCGGTCGACTATCTTATTTATGTGCTTCTCCAGACTATCTTATCTTTCGACAAGTGATATTGAGAGAAGGAAGGATCGGGCATACTTAATTTGAATCTGCCTGATCCTTTCTTCCCAGGGAAAATAAGCTGGTGCCAAAGGCATTTTGCAGCTGCTTATTTCCTTCTCGCCATCGAGTCCTAGTTCAGGACCCACTTTATAAATTGGAGCACAGAACCTCTGTCACTCACCTATTGGAGACTTGTCTGTGCTAAATCTCATTGATTTCAGTTTACCGCTAAGGCCCCTTTCACACGAGCGTGTCCGGATTTGGTCCGGATGCGTTCAGGAAAATCCGCACGCATCCGCACCAAATCCGCACGCAATTGCAGTCAGTTTTGACTGCGATTGCGTATGTTCTTTCAGTTTTTTCCGCGCGGGTGCGAAGCGTTTTGATGCGTTTATCACGCGCGTGCGAAAAAACTGAATGTTTATAAACAACATCTCTTAGCAACCATGCGTTAAAACCGCATTGCACCCGCACTTGTGTGCGGATGCAATGCGATTTTCATGCAGACCCATTCACTTCAATGGGGCCAGTTCTGCGTGAAAAAAAAAAAACGCTCATGTGAAAAGCCACATTAAAATGAATGGGTCAGGATTCAGTGCGGGTGCAATGCGTTCGCATCACGCATTGCACCCGCGCGGAAATCTCGCCCGTGTGAAAGGGGCCTAAGGCTGCATTCAGATCGGCAGTGTTCCCGTCCATGTGCTGCACTGACTCTACACAGACAGGACGTAGACCCCCTTTATAATCAGTGGGGTCCCTCACACGTGTATGCTACGGTGCGGTATGAGGTTTCCTCGGGCTGCACCCATAGCACCCGGAGCTGCCGTGTGAGTGCAGCCGAGCCCATTTCTTGTGGGTGCCCGGAGGTACCTGGCGAAGACGCGCCTGTCGTGGCTGAAATTATTATACATCATGAAGTAGATGAATTACTGCGCGGTACGCCCCCAGATTTGTTTCTGAAAAGAAAGGAACTAAAATGTTCACGAATGGATGGCAGCTTGTTGTCATGGAAACGGTGACGTGGAGACTTGGTGCTTCCTTTTTGGAATAAGGAACCAGATAGGTTCTTAAAGGGGGAAGCGTCTTAGAGCAGGATTACCACTAGACTGCGGTTAGGAAGGTGAAAAATGCACAGTTACATGCGGCAACCGTTCATATACCATATCTGAGGGTACGGTGGGACTGCTGCCAGCGTGGGGCCAGTCAAGCTTTGGGCTGAGCGTGTGACACAGGGCGGCTGCCAAGGAACACTGTGTCTCATCCACGTAATCGCCAGCTGCCTCATAATACACACCCCTTTGTCCACAAGCGAAGGAACCCACTACCGTCTTACATCTCCTACAGGAAAAATGCCAAATGAATTCCTCTCCTTATTATAAAGCATAATGGAAGACACTCATATAAAGTATTCACCAAAGTGCTTCAGTCCGTTGAGTTCAGGAAATTGCTCTCTGGTATCGGCGGCTTCAGCAGAGTTCATCCAGGAGGAGGACGGAGCGTGTAAAACGCCACTTGCAATGTCTCGCGGGAACTCCGCCCCCTTTCTCAAGCTGCTGCTTGGAGTTGTAGTGCCACATGCACAGTTGCTGCTCCGGTATCGTCCGCAGAGCCTCTTGCTGAGATTAGAAGATCTGGCCAACATTGCACTACCTGACCTGTCCATTACAGTTAAAGGGGTTGTCTCATCTTAGACAATGGGGGGCATATCGCTAGGATACGCCCCCCATTGTCTTATAGGGACCCGCACCTATATCGAGATCGGAGGGGGGAGCGCTGCGCCTGGAGGACCCCCGGGGTCCGGCCACCACCAGGCGCAGCTCCCCACTGCCCCCATAGAAATGAATGGGAGCGAACTGCGCATGCGCAGCCACTGCTCCCATTCATTTCTATGGAGCCGACGGAAATAGCCGAGACAGCGCTCGGCTATTTTCACTGGCCCCATAGAAATGAATGGACGGCGGCTGCGCATGCACAGTGCTCCCTCCTTCACTTTGGGGGCTCTGTTCTCGATATAGGTGCAGGACCTGCACCTATAAGACAATGGGGGCATTTCTTAGTGATATCCCCCCATTGTCTAAGATAGGAATAACCCTTTAACTGCACCGCTCTCTCTGGTCTTGCAGGTCCGCTGCCTGGGGTGACATCTGGTTCTTCCTTGTCCTTTAAGCCACACATCCAAACCCTCAGCTCCACCTGCCTCTTTGAATTCAAGAATATCTCTTCTATTCGCTCCTTCCTCACCCCTGAGTTAACTAAAATGCTAGTGCACGCCCTCATCATCTCCCGCCTGGACTACTGCAACATCCTCCTCTGTGGCCTCCCATCCAACACTCTTTCTCCTCCAATCTATCCTCAACCCCGCTGCCCAATTATTCCACCTCTCCCCTCTTTTCTTCTCTGCCAATGCCTTTACTCTCCATTACCCAGTGAACTCAATTCAAGATGCTAATAACTCCTTACATCTCTGACCTGGACACATCCCCTCACATGTAATCTCCAATCCTCACAAGATCTCTTACTCTGTTCTTCACACGGTCATCTACGAGATTTCTCTCCCATACTCTGGAACTCGCTCCCAACACATCAGACTCTTCCCCAACATCTAAACTTTGAAAAGGAACCTGAAAAACCACCTCTTCAGGAAAGGCCACCACCTTCTATAAGCATTCTGCCACCACAAAGCCAGACAAGCAGCTCTTACCCTCACCTACCGTGTCCTTCCCCTCGTAGATTGTAAGCTCTTGCGGCCAGGGTCCTCTCCTGCTCTGTACCAATCTGTTAAATGGGTTTTCAGAGACTTTATAACTGATGACCAATCCTCTAGATAGGTCGTCAGTATCTGATTGGTGGGGGCCGACACCCGGGACCCCCACCGATCAGTTGTTTGAGAAGGCAGCGGCGCTCCTGTGAACGCTGCAGCCTTCCCTTGGCTGGTCCCAGGCCATGTTATGTCATGTTCATTGGTCACGTGGCCTGGGAGCAGCTCACAGACCCGTAGAGGGGAAAGGTCATCAGTTATAAAATGTTGGAAAACCCTTTTAAAGGGGTTTTGTCATCACAGACAATGGGGGCATATGGCCAGAGGTGGGACCCCACACCTATCAGAGAATGGGGGCATATCCTAGCAATATAGATGGGAATACCCCTTTAAGTTCCTGCACATTGTACTTGTGTTTTTATTATGTAAGTGAACCCCTTAGAGCGCCATGGAATTAATGGTGCTTTCCAGTAAATAAGAATCTCTGGTGATATTAACTTCCTGTTTGTGGCACATTAGTATATGGGAGGGGGGGGGAAACTTTTCAAGATGGGTGGTGACCATGGCGGCCATTTTGAAGTCGGCCATTTTGGATCCAACTTTAGTTTTTTCAATGGGAAGAGGGTCATGTGACACATCAAACCTCTTCTCCCACTCTTCACACACTGATAGCAACACCGCAGAAGAAAGGCTAGCACAGGCTTCCAGTCTCCATAGTTTCAGGTGCTTCACAGTATAGATAATTGCCTTCAGATGACCCCAAAGATAAAAGTCTAAGGGGGTCAGATCGGGAGACCTTGGGGGCCATTCAACTGGCCCACGACAACCAATCCACTTTCCAGGAAACTGTTCATCTAGGAATGCTCGGACCTGACACCCATAATGTGGTGGTCACCGTCCTGCTGGAAAAACTCAGGGAACGTGGCAGCTTCAGTTTCCTGGAAAGTGGATTGGTCGTCGTGGTAACCAGTCTAAAGGTAACTTCAGGTAACTTAGGTCAGACTGGACTGAGGACAAAGAAGGAACTCTCCAACTTTTCTAAATCTTTCCATTTCCCTTCTATTAATGTGATGACGTAGGGCTTGGGTCTGCTGTCCCCTTAGGATGGCGGGGGTCCCACCGCTCAGCACGTGTAGTCTATGAGAAGCTGACTCTTAGCATCTCCATCTTCTTTTGCAGGAGTAGTAAAGAACTGCTCTTACAGCCAGTGGTCATCAGCAGGAACGAGAAGGAGAAAGTGTTGATTGAGGGATCCATTAACTCTGTGCGTGTCAGCATCGCAGTGAAACAGGTGAGTTGGTCTGCCTCCGTGGATCTTCAGTTATTGCAAGGCTGCAGACCACCTTTGTGGCCGGCAATGTCCATGTCCACCCGGTCACTCCTCCTATCTCCATTTACTTATTTTCAGCTTGACCCAGACGGGCAAAAGATCTCCTGCTTTGGGGGACCCAGCCTCTCCCTCTAAATACGTGTGCGAAATACCATCCACGTAGTGTAGACCTGAAGTTTTTGGGTTTTTTTGCCCCTTCAGTGGGGACGAATTGAAGCACATTTACATTTTATATAATTTAACCCCTTCACGCTATATGACGAGTATACTCGTCATTACATTAAACTGTCACCATGTCTGCTGACATGGTGACAGTGCTGAGACCCCGGCTGTTACTTACAGCCAGGGGTCTCAGCTTACCAGCCCGGGACCAATGGGGGCGGTCCCGGGCTAGCGATCGCTGTGATTGGCTAGTCTATACAGACTAGCCAATCACAGCGATGGCATGCTTTTTAATGTAAAAAAAATAAATAAATAATAATGAATATGTATATATTATATACATATAATATATGTATATAATATACATGTAATGTGCGGGGGGGGGGTGTAATGTGCGACGGCGGACGGGCGTATGGCGGCGGCATCGCCGCCGCATTGATTTTCAGGATGGAGAGCGGGTGAAGCAGAGTATCAGCATACAGCTGATACTCTGCTTCAAACTGCTGACATCGGTGCTGGCGCCGATGTCAGCAGTTTTAACCCCTTCCATGCCACGGTCCATAGGGACCCGCGGCATGGAAAGGGTTAACAGGGAGGGAGCTCCCTCCCTCTCCCATCGGCGCTGCGGTGCGCTGGCAGCGCCGATGGTGTGGGCTGAAGAGGGGGAGGAAGCTCCCTCCCCCTTCCATCGGGACACTGTTCTGCTCTGGCAGCGTCCCGATGGTTACCATGGCAACCAGACGCTTTCCGAAGCGTCTGCTTGCCATGGTGTAAGCTAAGCCTCATCAGGCTCCAGCTAAAGGCAGGAGCCTGACAAGGCTTAGCCAAGAATGAAAATACACTGCAGTACACTATACAGTGTACTGTAGTGTATTATAGAACAATCAGACCCACTGGTTCTTCAAGAACCAAGTGGGTCTGAGTCTAAAAAAGTGTAAAAAAAAAAAAAAAAAAAAGTTAAAAAAAAAAGTTTTAAAAAAATCCTATTTTTCCCCCCAAACTCAAATTTAAAATTAGTAAAAAAAGAAAAAAATACCCCAATCATGTTAGGTATTCGCCACGTTCATAACAACCTGCTCTACAAAAATATCACATGCCCTGACCCCTCAGGTGAACACCGTAAAAATAAATAAATAAAAACAGTGTCAAAAAAGCCATTTTTTGTCACTTAACATCACAAAAAGTGCAATACCACGCGATCAAAAAGGCGTATGCCCCTTAAATAGTACCAATCTATCCGTTACCTCTTCCCGCAAAAAATGAGCCCCTACCTGAGACAATTGCCCAAAAAATAAAAAAACTACAGCTCTCCACACTATGGAGAGACTAAAACATGATTTTTTTGTTTAAAAAATGATATTATCGTGTAAAACTTAAATAAATAAAAAAACTATACATGTTAGGTATCACCACATCCGTAACAATCTGCTCTACAAAAATATCACATGAGTTAACCCCTCAGGTGAACACAGTAAAAAAAATAAAATAAAAACAGGGTAAAAAAAGCCATTTTTGTCACTTTACGTCACAAAAATTTTAATAGCAAGCGATCAAAAAGGCGTATGCCACTCAAAATAGTACCAATCTAACCGTCACCTCTTCCCGCATAAAATGAGCCCCTACCTGAGACAATTGCCCAAAAAATAAAAAAACTACAGCTCTCACACTATGGAGAGACTAAAACATGATTTTTTTTTGTTTAAAAAATGATATTATTGTGTAAAACTTAAATAAATAAAAAAAACTATACATGTTAGGTATCGCCACGTCCGTAACAACCTGCTCTACAAAAAATATCACAGGAGTTAACCCCTCAGGTGAACACAGTAAAAAAATAAAAATAAAAACTGAGCCAGAACAGCCATTTTTGGTTACCTTGCCTAACAAAAAGTGTAATATAAAGCGATCAAAAATCATATGTAACCCAAAATAATATCAATAACACTGTCACCTTATCCCTTAGTTTCCAAAATATGGGCACTTTTTGGTTGTTTCTACTGTAGGGGTCCATCGGGGGGCCTCAAATGGGACATGGTGTCTGAAAACCAGTCCAGCAAAATTTGCCCTCCAAAAACCATTTGGCGCACCTTTCCTTCTGCGCCCTGCTGTGCGCCCATACAGTAGTTTACAATCACATGTGGGGTGTTTCTGTAAATCGCAGAATCAGGGTAATAGTTTTTGAGTTTTGTTTGGCTATTAACCCTTGATGTGTTACAGGAAAAAATGTATTAAAATGGAAAATCTGCCAAAAAAGTGAAATTTAGAAATGTCATCTCCATTTTCCTTTAAATCTTGTGGAAGACATAAAGGGTTAACAAAGTTAGTAAAATTAGTTTTGAAACCTTGAGGGGTGTAGCTTTCTAAAATGGGGTCATTTATGTGGTTTCTATTATGTTAACCCCACAAAGTGACTTCAGAACTGAACTGGTGCTTAAAAAAAATTGTTTTGGAAAATTTCTTAAAAATTTTAAGAATTACTTCTAAAATTCTAAGCCTTCTAACGTCCCCAAAAAATAAAATTATATCTACAAAATGATGGTAACATAAAGTAGACATATGGGAAATGTAAAGTAATAACTATTTTGTGAGAAATCACAATGTGCCTTAAAAGCAGAGAAATTCAAAGTTTGAAAATTACAATTTTTTCCAAATTTTCTGTAAATTTAGGATTTTTTAATAAATAAAGGTGATTTATATTGACTCAAATTTACCACTGTCATGGAGTACAACGTGTCACGAGAAACAATCTCAGAACGGCTTGGATAAGTAAAAGTGTTTCAAAGCTATTACCACATAAAGTGACACATGTCATATTTCCAAAATTTGGCCTGGTCCTTAAGGTGAAAAATGGCTATGTCATGAAGGGGTTAAATAGTCACTTTTTTGTTTTTCTTTTAGGCTGATGAGATTGAAAAGATTTTATGTCACAAATTCATGCGCTTCATGATGATGAGAGCGGAAAATTTCTTTATCCTGCGCCGAAAGCCCGTAGAGGTAAGCACCGTGCGTTGCAGAATCTGTAATAAAAATTAAATCATACGGAAATTTACCTAGGATATTGATGGCCTATCCGTATGACATCTGCGGGGTCCATGGTCCCGCTCCCCCACCCATCGGCTGTTTAATGTATCCCAAGAATGACACCGCTCCGTCCATTGTGTAGTGGACAGAGCGGGAACTGCAGTCCTACTGCCAGTCACCTCAATGAGAGCAGCACTAAAGCTGCATGAAGCTATTAAAACAGGCACGTCAGGAGCGGGGAGAGGTCCTCTTTAATTCCCCTCTAATATCCTACACACAGAATGGATCACATATAATTGGGGACAGTTTTATTTATTTTTTTTTAAATCACCTTCTATTGTTAAAGAAGAACTCCCGCAAAAATGTTTATTCTCTGACCTGTTAGAAAGGTGCATGATGTAATCTATAGTGAATGTAATCTTCTTATCAGAGACTGTAATTGTGAGTTATCCCCTCTCTTCTTATTGTAGCTGGGTCATGTGACCAACTCCCTGACCTCCAACTGACCCAGGACAGGAAGCCAGTCACTGCTGTATTCATTCCTATGAGACTGAAAGTGAGGCTCCCATAGGAATACATAGAGAATTAGATTTCCTGTCCACACATAAGTCTCTGTGTGAGTTGGTGGGTCTGATTGCTGGTCACATGACACAGATAAGAAACTTCAGGATGATATAAGTCAAAAATAGACACTGGTAAGAAAATGACATTCACTACAGATTACATCATGTACATTTCTAGCAGGACATGGAATAAATTTTTTTGCGGGAGTTCTTCTTTAAAGAGGTTGTCCAGTGGTGTTCATTTTTTAAAAAGCCATATTCGCAACCACAAATTCTTCAGTACTGACCTGGTTCCCGCTGTTCCCCACTTCCTGGGTTTGCTGGAAGTGCCAGGAGATGTTTTATAATCCTTTAACAGGTGCTCATTTTAGCAAAAAAAAAAAAAAAAAAAAAACGGCCATAATTTTATAACTCTGGACAGCCCCTTGAAATGAGTTGTTCGTCTCTGGGGACGTTTTCTTCAGACCACCCAGCGTGGCTGGCCGCACCGGGATAATTATACTTACCTGATCCCCACCATTGGGTTCCGGCTTCATCACTCCCCTCGGGCACCGCAGGTCTTGGGTCTCCCTGCGTCATCATCCAGTTTGACGCAGGTCACGTGGCCGTTGCTGCCAATGACTGGCCACAACTTTTAGTTGTCAGTCATGTGTCACACGACCCAGCGACAACGCATGCGTAACAAGTCACCGCTGCGGCCATGGAACTTGCATCAAACCAGATGTTGAGGTGGGTAGCCAAGAGACCTGTGGTACCTGAGGGGGAACGATGGAGCGGAGTTCTGGTAAAAATTATTCCTATTGGGGGTCCGACTATACAGGGGCGTCTGCAGAAAAGGTCCCCAGGGGTGGACAACCCCTTTAAGCCTGGTGCAGTTTGTGATGCTAGATACTATGTATGGGTATGTTTGTGTACAAGTCTCTGTTCACATTGCTATCAGAGGCTTCATTTGGAGCCTTTCTTGGCAGATTTTGCTGAAAGAATAGTGCAGTATGCCGCGCCATTCTTTCTGTCAAAAAGACAGAACCTGATGAACCTCATTACCGTGCAAAAAATCCTCCAGAACACTGTGATTCATGTTATGTGCGTAAGCCACAGCCGTAGTGTGAACTGAGCCTTACATCTTCCACGGTTGTCAGTGTAAACCCAGGCTGTGTAGTTCTTCTCAGGAGCCGGCGATGCGTAGGAGCAATTAGCGGCACCCATCTGATTTGGAACGGCGTTTAAAGCGATGGTTTTTTTTTTATCTCGTTACCAGGGATACGACATCAGCTTCCTGATCACAAACTTCCACACGGAGCAAATGTACAAACACAAGCTGGTCGACTTTGTGATTCATTTTATGGAGGAGATCGACAAGGAGATCAGCGAGATGAAGCTGTCAGTCAACGCTAGAGCCCGTATCGTAGCCGAGGAATTCCTTAAGAACGTAAGAGCACTTACCGCTAAGAGCGGATGCCGTCCACCTAGTGCACCCTGAGCTTAGAGCCTCACTCTCTCAGGGCACCCGCAAATCTGGACCAGCACTGGTCCTAGAAAAAAGGGGGGTTGTCGCATGTCCACACATTTACAGATCTAAAAGGGATGGGACCAAGAGCAGCATTTATCACCCATCCCCAGGACAGGTGATAAATATATGATGACTGGGGGGTCTGACCGCAACTGAACATGAGAACGGTGGTCCTGAGTCTCCTCTGTTAAAGGGCTCCTCTCACTTCAGTAAGTTGCATTTATCATGTATAGAAAGTTAATACAAGGCACTTACTAATGTATTGTGATTCTCCATATTGCTTCCTTTGCTGGCTGGATTCACTTTTCCATCACATTATACACTGCTCGTTACCATGGTTACGACCACCCTGCAATCCATCAGTGGTGGTCGTGCTTGCACAGTATAGGAAAAAGCACCGGCTTATGTGTGCTCTCATGGTCCCGGCCACCAGAGAGGCTGACACTTTTTCCTATATTGTACAAGCACGACCACCACTGATGGATTGCAGGATGGTCGTAACCATGGAAACGAGCAGTGTATAATGTGATGGAAAAGTGAATCCAGCCAGCAAAGTAAGCAATATGGATAATCACAATACATTAGTAAGTGGCTTGTATTAATTTTCTCTACATGATAAATGCAGTTTGCTGAAGTGAGAGGACCCCTTTAATGGAGCGCTGGTTCACACTTGTGACCACTGCTCCATTCACTTCTATGGGAACTGCTATAGTAGTGAATGACATGGTGGTCACGCATTCACATCACTGTTCCATATACACAGGACCCCCCCCCCCCCCCCCGTTATCTTGTCCCAGCAGTTGGATCCCCGGCGATCTAACGCTTTTCACATACATTGACTGCATTTGTTTTTGAAGGGGTTTGTCCCATCAGGATAAGCCTCTCACTTGGAAAAAATGTTTTTTTTTTCATATGTTAGCGGTTTGGTATAAAAAGTTGCACTAAGTTTCAGTGTGCAGTCTTAATTCCTTCATTCATTTCATTCATTTATGACCTGCTCCTAGTTTCAAGCTTCTCTCATGTGGACATGCCCCTCCCAGTAATACATGCTGGATGTGAGGTCTGTGTCTCCGGGATGCTGCTGCCTTCACTAGCTCTCATGTGTTGGCACAGCTTAATTCCTGGACCGATTTCTCCTTCTACAGACCATGTGGGATCTTCTCTCACTAGTGCTGAAGAATATGTGAACACCCCCACCCTTGCAAAGTCTGCCATGGGTTCTTTACACTCTCTCCACATTGATACAATACTTAAAGTAAGTTGTATTTATCATGTAGAGAAAGTTAATGTATTGATTGTACTAATGTATTGTGATTGTCCATATTGCCTCCTTTGCTGGCTGGATTCATTTTTATATCACATTATACACAGCTCGTTTCCATGGTTACGACCACCCTGCAGCCCAGCAGTGGTGGTCGTGCTTGCACAATATAGGAAAAAGCGATGGTCTCTCTGGTGGCCGGCACCATGGGAGCGCAGATAGGCTGGTGCTTTTTCCTATATTGTGCAAGCACGATCACCACTGATGGATTGCAGGGTGGTCGTAACCATAGAAACGAGCAGTGTATAGTGTGATATAAAAATTCATCCAGCCAGTAAAGGAAGCAATATGGAGAATCACAATACATTAGTAAGTGCCTTGTATTAACTTTCTCTACATGATAAATACACTTCCTGTGCACTCTGCAGTGTTTGCTTTCTTTCCTATTTGACACAGTGCAATCTGTGTGATCTGTCCTGCCTGAAGCTTTCACTTCTCTGCACACTCTGATCTGTCATGGACATCCTCCCTTCATGCACTGCGACTATCTAAAAGGGAACCCTTCTTTTTCTGATTCAGATATCCATGTCCCGTGCAAAGACCACGCATAAGTTATGAAATCCTATGCCTTCAACCACCACTAGGGGGAGCTCAGGACCTTACTGCATACTGTTTAGGCTACTTTCACACTAGCGTTAGCACGGATCCGGCACCTAAAGGGTGCCGACGGATCCGTGCTAACGCTATACATGTGTGGAGCCAGAGCAGCCCTCCGGCCCCACACATGACACACATTAAAACAACACACAGACTACATACAAACAAACATACAGACATACATACAAACATACAGACATACATACATACTCACATACTCCCGGGACGCCGGCAGAACGTCTTCACGCGCCTCCTGCACGCAGTGATGACGATTCCCCACAGCGCCCTCTGCTGGGCGCAGTGGGGAAACGTCATCGCAGCGTGCAGGAGGCGCGTGAAGACATGCTGCCGGCGTCCCGGGAGTATGTGAGTATGTATGTATGTCTGTATGTTTGTTTGTATGTAGTCTGTGTGTATGTATGCCGGATCCGGAATGACCCCCCCATTGGAAATCAATGGAGGACAGATCCGGATTACTGGTGTGTCCACACCAAACGGATCCGTCCCCATTGACTTCCATTGGGGGTCATTCCGGATCCGTCTTGGTGCGGATGCCTGGACCGGAGAGCAAACCGCATCATGCTTTCAGGAGCATTCCGTTGTCTTCAGTTCAGTTTTGTCCCCATTGACAATGAATGGGGACAAAACTGAAGCGTTTTTTTCCGGTATTGAGCCCCTTTGACGGAACTCAATACCGGAATTTAAAAACGCTAGTGTGAAAGTAGCCTTATACATTAAAGGGTGGAGCGGGGGAATGAACGGAGGGCGCATGCACAGCCGCCCTCCATTCATTTCTATGGGGCCACCGAAAATAGCTGAGCGCTGTGGCTATGCGGCTATTTCCATCGACTACATAGAAATGAATGGGAGCGGTGGCCGCACATGCGCTGTGCGCCCCCATTCATTTCTATGGGAGCTGCGCATGGTGGTGGCCGGACCCCAGGCACAGCGCTCCCTGCTCCGTTCTCCAGCGGTGGGACCTGCACCTATCAGACAATGGAGGCATATCCTAGCGATATACCCCCATTGTCTAAGATGGGAATAACCCTTTAACCTCAATAATAACAGTGTATGCAGTCAGCTCCCCCTAGTGGTGAATGCAGGAAGACAATTCTGTAGATGTTACATGTGACTTTTTGCGTCTCGTTCACAAACTGCCCTAACACTTTCCCTTTCTCCACCTGTTTTGCAGTTTTAAAGACTGATTTGCGGACAGCGGATGTGACTCCCTCATTTTGCTCCTGGATCTCTGCATCACTGCCCAGCGTGGCGGGGAATAAAAGGGCGGAGGGAGGGGGCTTGCATTTAGGTGCAGAATTAAGGAAACGGTGAATGTCTGTCAGGTAGACCTCAGGGGGAAATGTACATGGCATTTACCTTCATTCCAAATTCCCCCACAGGATGGGACAGAATATTTTTATTGTTATTTTGAGAGAAACTTTATGTGCTTGTCTGAACCTGTAATCCACTTTATTTTCTATATTTCTTCCATTTTTATTATTGCTTTAGACTTCCTTTTTTTTTCTTTCTGCAGTTTCTACAAAGAAGGTCCTTAAAGTGATTTTCAATAAGTGCCCAAAACTGGAACCTTCAGTGGCACTGAAGGGGTTACTCTCGAGTGCATTATCAGCTCTCTCTCTGTCTCTTTCTCTTTCCATTCCCCTCTCCCCTAAATCATTTTTTTTGTTTTGTTTTTTTTTTTGGGGGGGGGGGGAGCAAACCCGACCAAGGATTGAGTGCACAATACACAGCCTGGTGCATGTATTGTAAGCCGCAGCCATTCTTCCCGCCCTCGGACGCGCCTGCCAGCGAGACGGTTCACGTTTTGTTTTTTTTTACGGACGACGCCATCTTCTCCAGAGGTACTGTAAAGGCTTTCCGTACTGCCCGGCCTCACCCGCCGTTGTTACATGGGAGATCATGAACCCACGCCAGGAAGCCTCTCGTCTATATTTCCACTCCATACGGACTTTTTTTTGCCAAATCACACGGTTTTATTTCATGACTGTGTTACTGAATTGTAAGAGCGCTGGTCCCCCCTCCCCCCTCGCCTCATGAGAATTGGCAAATCTTCAAAAAGAACAAAATGATATTCTGTATCTTCTGCTTTTTTTGCACTTAACGTAGATTTTTCTTATTCCAAAAATAAAGCCTTTTTGTCCTGTCTCTGCTGGTTTTTGCTGTCCTTCATTATTGGTTTGTGTTTAGTAAAATGGTTGTCCCCATCTGGACCTTTACAGCATATCCTATCAATAAGCCATAAGTGCTGGTCCCACCTCTAGGATCCACTTCTTTAAAGGGGTCCTCTCACTTCAGTAAGTTGCATTTATCATGTAGAGGAAGTTAATACAAGCCACTTACTAATGTATTGTGATTCTCCATATTGCTTCCTTTGCTGGCCAGATTCATTTTTCCATCACATTATACACGGCTCGTTTCCATGGTTACGACCAGCCTGCAATCCATCAGTGGTGGTCGTGCTTGCACACTATAGGAGAAGGCATTAGCCTATGTGCGCTCCCATGGTCCCGGCCACCAGAGAGGCTGATGCTTTTAACTATAGTGTGCAAGCAGGACCACCACTGATGGATTGTAGGGTGGTCGTTACTATGGAAACGAGCAGTGTATAATGTGATGGAAAAATGAATCCAGCCAGCAAAGGAAGCAATATGGACAATCACAATACATTAGTAAGTGCCTTGTATTAACTTTCTCTGCATGATAAATGCCACTTACTGAAGTGAGAGGACCCCTTTAAGAACAGGGTCATGGAGAGCACGCCACTCATGCATGCTGTTCTCTATTCTCTGCTATGGGACTTCCGAAAAGTGCTGGCTCATTTTTTAGTCTTATAGCCATGAATGAAGTAGTGCTGCGCGTGTGCCATGTCCTCTCTAGTCACTGCTGTTTTCTGAAGTCTCCTAGCGGTCAATGTGGAGGAAACCACTCCGGCGCCCTGTTCTTGAGATAGCAGATGTTTCAAGAGGTGGGACCCACACCCATGTATGCTATCAATATTCCATAAATGTCCAGATGGAAATACCCCTTTAAGAGAGTAGTAGAAGACGGTATAGTAGGTGATCTTCTACAGGCCGACTTCATTGTAGTAGGTCACCCAATAATGGTGATCTTTCATTCCATTCCATGAAGGCTATGGGCACCTTCAGGGGCATTTTATGTTTGCATTTTACTCGGACTAAATATCATTTTTTCAATTGGTCTTTATTCAAAATGTTTAGCCGTTTTTTAGCTACAAGGATTGAAAATCAGTCTATTTGCAAGCTGTCACGTTCTGTTTTCGTTGAATCCCGTCATGTGTAGCTCTTCTCTCTGCGCTCCTGACTTCATAAACGCTTCTTTAAGCCATATTCTTACCTTTTTGATAGGAATTGAGCTCTAATTGTTTAAACGGGGATCAGCAACCTTCGGCACGCCATGTGTGGTGAAACTGCAGCTCCCAGCATGCACACTTGCTTGGCTGTTCTCAGAACTCCCATATAAGTGAATGGAGCATGCTGGGGGTTGTAGTTTCACAACAGCTGGAGTGCCGGAGGTTTGCTGACCCACGGTTCATAAGGTCAGATCAGAAATGAGAGGTACACATGTGCCATCAGATGACAGGATACAAACAGCTTGCAAACAGACTGATTTTTAACCCTTGTATCTCAGAAACGGCTGAACGTTTTTAATAAAGACCAACTGAAAAATTTATTAAAATGCAATCGTGAAAAAATTGCCCTGAAGGTTTCCATAGTCTTTTTCCCATTTAGAATTTATTAAATTTTCAATCAATACTTAAAACATATCATGTATAATACTAAAGTGAACCATATTTCCGTATAATTATACAAAATCCGTTAAAGCAATTCAAACAATAAAGGATGACTTAGCATACAAACAATGCGTCTCTCATAGATCAGGAAATCAATAAATGCCTCTTAGCGTCCCAGGAGTGCCAAGATTTTAGAAATTTGTCAGTAGACTTTCTTTGCTGGGCTACAGAAAATTCTAGTGATCTAATCTCCTGTATCCGAGAAAATAGATCTATGTCCGAGGGAGGGAGAGGACGTTTCCAATGTGAAGCAATCAGACATTTAGCGGCAGTGACCATATGAAGGAGCAGCCTGGCATCACAACCCCTCATACCCCGCGGGACCACATTCAGGAGTAGGAGCAATGGGTCCCGAGGTATATCAGTTTCCAAAACTATTCGGGCAAACCTCTGTACACTCCGCCAAAATGGTAAAAGAAGGGGGCATGACCAAAAGATATGGAATACTGTGGCATCCGACTGAGAGCATCGCCAACAGAGATCCGGGGTCTCCGGATAAATCACATGTAGAACAGACGGAGTATGGTACCAGAGAAAAATGATCTTCAATTGGTTCTCCTTATATACTACAGAGGAGGAACTAATATGCGCCCTCCTCCAGATAGACCTCCAGATCTCCGGTGTGAGCTCCCTTTGAAGCCAATTTTCCCATTTAAGCATATAGGGATGTTTAATGTCTGGGGAGAACTCAAAATCCATAATCACTTGATAGATATCTGAGATAAGCCCCTTAGATGAAGGAGATCTTGTGCAAATACGCTCAAATGGCATCAGAGCAGGAACCAATAAAGATCCCAACACACCCTTACAATAATGGAGGATCTTATAATATTGGTACCGCAGAGTACATGGGATCGAGTGCTTCGCTTGAAGATCCTCAAAAGATAGGATTTTATTAGTAAGAGGATCTTTCAAATCCAGGAGGCGATAGAGTCCTGCAGCTGACCACGGTCTAACCATTCCCGCTCCCGAACTATCAGGAAGGTGAGGGGTATAGAGAAACAAAGAGAGTGGAGAAGCGAGAGTCGCGAGGCCATATCTGATTCTAGTCCCATACCAAATATCTCTCGTGTGTAACATAGGGCCAAGAAGACCGGATGGGGGGATCGAGGGCACAGGTCCCCAAATCATCGTCCCTAGGTGGGTCGGTGCCAACCATAACCGCTCTATTTCTGTCCAACGACTATAGGAATGAAAAGCAGACCAAGAGACTACATGCCTCAAGTGGGTCGCATAATAATAAGATGCGATATCAGGGAGAGCCAAACCTCCCCTCAGGAGAGGGGCCTTCAGGATTTGCTTAGACAATCTATGTCGTTTATAGTTCCAGACAAATTTGACGAAAGCTGCTTGTATAGAGCGCAATGTGGAAGCTGGGACCTTCACTGGGAGAGTCTCGAACAAGTAAAGTAATTTGGGGAGAATAGTCATCTTAATGGCTGCCACTCTGCCCAGAAGTGAAAGTGGAAGGTTTTTCCACTTAGCAAAAAGAGAGTTGATTTTCGCAAGTAGGGGGGGGAAATTTGCCTTAAACAGATACGAATATTGTGGAGGGAGGTGTATTCCCAGGTATTTTATGGATTGGGTCCGCCATGTATAGTGGAATTTATTCTGAAGGAGGGCCAGCCTATTAGGTGGGACATTGATGGGGAGTGCTTCAGATTTAGAGGTATTCAGCTTATACCCTGACATCTTACTATAGCGGTCAAGAAGCGCATGCAAGTTGGGAAGGGACAAAAATGGGTTTGTTAGTGTCAATAGGACGTCATCTGCAAAAAGGGAGACAGTAAACATTTTATCTCTAACCACAACGCCCCGGATGTCTGGGGATTGTCTTATAAGCGCAGCTAGTGGCTCAATACTGAGTGCATATAATAGCGGGGAAAGAGGACACCCCTGCCTGGTTCCATTACGGATCCCAAGAGGTGGGGAATGAGCATGTGTCAACTTCACTGTGGCAGCAGGGGAAGAGTAGAGACCTCGCAGGCTGTCAAAAAAGGACCCTTGAAGCCAAAGCGGTGTAGTGTACGGAACATGAAGTCCCAATTCAAACGATCAAACGCCTTTTCAGCGTCCAAGCTCAACATAATAGTCTCCTCTCCTCCCCTGCAGACCACATCCATCAAGTCGACCGCCCTCCTAGTATTATCACCTGCCTGGCGGAATTTGACAAACCCCACCTGATCTTTATGGATAAGGTGATGCAACCAGACATTTAGCCTACCAGCTAGCAATTTAGTAAATATTTTCAGATCTGAGTTTAATAAACTAATAGGTCTATAACTGGCACAGTCAGCTGGATCCTTATCTGGTTTAGGAACAACTGTGATAAAAGAGCTCAGCATGGTGTCAGGTATGGAGTCTCCCTGCAGAAATCCGTTAAAAATCTTTGTAATATGGGGGATTAATAGGTCTCCAAAGGTCTTGTAATATTCGTATGGGAAACCGTCCGGACCGGGAGATTTGCCATTAGGTAAGTCAGCAATAGTATCCTTCACTTCTTTTGTGGTTATAGGCTGGTTTAAATAAGCCAAAGCATCGGGAGTCAGGGTAGGCAACTGACATTGTGCCAGAAAGTCATCAAGGAGGGTATTCCGTCCCACTATATCCGAAGGTAAAGTCGGTGGAAGGGAATAAAGTGCCGTGTAGTAGGAGTGGAATATATTAGCTATTTTCTCTGGATGATAGTGTAACACCCCCTGACCATCTCTCATAGCCTGAGGGGCAGCAGCAGCTGCTCTCTCCCGGAGCTGACGGGCCAACAATGTGTGAGGTCTATTACCAAGGGCAAAAAATCTCTCACGGGTATACCGGAGCAATTTTTCCGTGGACGTTGTGGCAAGGGATTTAAGCTGTGCCCTTAATTCGACTATATGTCTCAGTAGTCTCTTAGCTGGGCGGAGTGTTAGTGCCCGTTCAGCTTCCCTCAATGAATGTGCACACTGCCGATACTGCGCCTCTCTGTCTTTCCTGAGCCTAGAGGCTAAAGAGATACAGACTCCGCGAATCACCGCTTTATGGGCCTCCCATAACACTCCCAAAGAGGGCGCAGTAGGGCCGTTGTCCACAAAGTAATGAGTCAAAGATGAACGAAGCTCATCTCGAGTAACGAGATTGGTCAGTAGGGAATCATTAAGGCGCCAATGCGTCAGTCTCCTGGGGGCAGAAGTTAGGTTCAACTCTACATAAATCGGAGCGTGGTCCGACCAAGAGATTGGACCAATAGACGACGCCACCAGGGACCGGAGAGTCATAATGTTTCCAAAAAAGTAATCGATTCTAGAATGTGTAAGGTGGGGTGTAGAGTAAAAAGAATACTGGCGGGAAGTAGGGTTATCGACTCTCCAGAGATCAT
Source organism: Rhinella marina (assembly GCA_900303285.1). NCBI lineage: Eukaryota > Metazoa > Chordata > Amphibia > Anura > Bufonidae > Rhinella > Rhinella marina. The sequence continues at coordinate 319,741 of ONZH01010535.1, read as the reverse complement.
AGAGAGAGTGAGTACGGATTAGTCTGCGGAATCCACAGGAGAGGCGTTTGCATTGGGAAGATGGGGACATAGGCGGTGTAGTGGCCCTATCTGCATACTCAGAGAATGGAACATTAAAATCCCCACCAATAAGTTGCAATCTGCCCCGGTCGGAGGAGAAGGTCGAGAGCAGAGAAGAAAGGAAAGAGATTTGTCCTGAGTTAGGAGCGTAGACCGTGCCCAGCTGAAGGCCCACCCCATATAGTGTACCTTGAATTAGAAGATAACGTCCAGAGGGGTCAGCATGCACCGCATCGACCTGGAGAGGACAGGACCTGGAAACAAGGATGGCAACACCTGCAGATTTCGTAGTAGCTGAAGCCACAAAAACTCTGGGGAACCAATATCTAGCGAATGCAAAGGAGCCCTCCGTGGTAAGATGCGTCTCCTGTAAAAGAACAATATCAGCACGTGCTCTGCGCATTTCACGTAATGCTATACGCCTTTTGAAGTTGGAATTCAACCCCTTTACATTTAAAGACATGATCTTAGCCATTACCCCAGGAGAAAAAAGAAACCGCAAATATTGCACCATCAATATCCGAGGGAAAAGCCCGAAAGATGGATGCCAGGCTGCTCCCCCCTCCCCATCTCATAATGCCACCCTCAGAGATATACAAGGTATATTGCAAACTTAGAGAGACTTGACCAGTTATTAAAAGCAAAAAATAACAGAGAAAAATACTAAAGAAACAAATACAGAAAAACATTATCTATGAACATTAAAGGCAACCCCGATAGGGGAGGACCTTTACGTCTGTGGAGTTCAATCAAAAAGGAGCACTAAACACTAGTAACTCAGCTATCACAAAGTAGCTGAAACTACAAAGTTGAACTCGGTATGTGGAAAGTGGCGGAAGCCTAGTAACCAAACACTGAGATCAAAGGGTCTCCACCCCAGAGCTCCACAGGGGTAAAGCAACCCACAATGGGTAATTAGAGAATCTTCTGGATTTTAAACCTAGAGAAAGAGAATCGGGGAAGGAAACATCAATATATACTTAACACCACATTTAACAGAGTGTCCCTCAAGATGTGGAAGTTAGGCGGCCCTCCTTTGTCGTGTCACGCTGACGACGCTTGCGAGAGCCCACTGTAGTCCACGTCACTGGTATAGGAGGGAGGACAGTGGGGACCACCCAATCCGGAAGTTGAGGAGGTGACAGGCCAAGACGAGAGCAGAACTCAGGCAAGTCCTCCGGGATCCTAATGGTCGCAGTAGTCCCGTTTTTCCTGGCCGTCAGGCTGAAAGGAAAGCCCCAGCGATATGGGATAGAGGCCTTGCGCAGTAACTCCAGTAGAGGTTTTAGTGCTCTCCGCTTTTGGAGGGTGATCCAGGATAAATCTTGGAATAAAGATACCTTAGCCCCCTGATATTCCAAATGCGGTAAGGTACGTGCCTTAGTCATTATTTCCTCCTTAAGGCCAAAGTCATTGACGTAGCAGATGATGTCCCTTGGCGGACCCTCTGAAGACTTTTGCCGGAGGGCTCTGTGTGCCCGATCCATTAGGATAGGATGTGTTGCAGGGCGACCCAAGATAGCGTTAAAGATACATAGGAGGGTAAAACGGACATCTTCCTCGCCTTGAGCTTCTTGTACACCTCTCACTCTAATATTATGACGACGCCCTCTGTTGTCCAGGTCTTCTACATGGTTTTGCAAGTCCCTCAATTGGAGAGTATGGGAAGAGGTTTGCTTTTGAAGGGAACGGATAACAGTGCGTGAGGCATTATGATCTTCCTCTAGTTGGTGCACCCGTTGGCCCACACTCTGGACATCTTGCCGCACCGCTGCAATCTCCTCTTTAAAGGCATCTTTCACCTCAGAGATCAGGGCTCGGAAGTCCTGTTTGGTAGGCAATTGTTGGATGTGGGACCACCAGTCAGGGGGAGGTTTAGTAATTGCATGCGGGGTCTCTGACCCAGAGGAAGATGAAGAGTCACTCCTTGGTGGACTAGGGGATCTCCATATTTTCGGGACCCCTATTTCCAAGGTCCCTGAATGAGCTAGGCTAGGAGATAGCTGAGGGGGTGTAGTAGCCCCTTTTTTCTGGGACCTTTGTGGGAGGGGAGGAAGTCTCCTAGCCGAAACAAAGGCCTCCGCCGATTCTATAGGAGACTGGGACCCCCCAGGAGTGGGACCAGGAGAGGTGGAAAGGTCTCCCTCAGATCCAGAGGGGGCAGATGAAGCCTCACCCCGAACAACCGCACTGAATAAGCGGCTTGTGGGCGAGATCCGAGTGGATTCAGGAGGCATGGGAGAGGGGTACTCCAGTGGCGAAGGGTCTACTGGGCCCAAGCGCTCCGGGGAATCCTGCAGAACCAGCGCTCCCTGAGCAAAGACCGCCGCTGCCTGCATACTTGCTGTCTGCTGGGCCACAGAGTCAGTTGACCTCTCCTGGAGGCTAATTGCTGAGGCAGTCCCTGGTGTGGAGGTCTCATAGGGACCCAAAAGATGGCTGGTGGGGCACTTGGGTGGTGTTGGAGAGTGGAGCCCATCGGCACTCACCCCAGCAGAAGCCTCGCAACTGTCCGGCACCTCCCCCTCTTCTCCTCTCTGCTCCCGCGCTGCCGGCTCCGCCGCCATCTTGGATTGGAGAGAGGCAGCGCTCCGGAGGACAAACGCATCCAGAGTATGTGGACCGCCGATTCCCAGGGTGTCATCAGGGATCCTGGAGGGTCTGGGAGCCCGTTTTTTCCCCATTGTGGGTGACCTTTATGTGCCTATGTAGCAGAAAGGAGCCTGAGATGGACGGAGCTAGTCTCTCACGCGTCCTGCTCCATTGGCTTCCAGCCACGCCCCCCAGGTTTCCATAGTCTTTAATCTCACACAGTTGCTTTCCATCCACCAGTGAGTCCCAAGAATGATGTGGTTATGTTTCAGGGCACCTACACTACCTGACTATGTTCAGTTTGAAACTGACTGTACAGGGGACAGCCCCCCTTTAACATGTACACATAGTACATGATCCATGAAAGCTAATCTACCGGGGGCCTAACAGAAAAAACAGGCCTTGTAACCCATAGCAACCAATCACAGCGCAGCTTTCATTTTTTTTCATAGTAAGTAAACAAATAAAAGCTGAGCTCTGATTGGTTGCTATGGGCTCCACGGCCAGCTTCCTGTCAGGTGGTTTGTATACTTGAGGCTTAGCAATTATTTTCTGGTTTGGTGACTTATTGGAGGAAATTACACTGAGGGCCAACAATCACCCCAGGCCACTTCCTCCTTGGACACTATGAGGGGGGAGATTTATCAAAACTGGTGTAAAGTAGAACTGGCTTAGTTGCCCATAGCAACCAATCAGATTTCACCTTTCATTTTCCAAAGGAGCTCTTAAAAATGAAAGGTGGAATTTGATTGGTCGCTGCAGGCAAACTAGGCCAGTTTTCCTTTACATCATTTCTGATAAATCTCCCCCTATGTCTCCAGGAAAAGGAAAATCGCCTTCTTGCCTGAGGCGTTATATAACCACTTTACAGCAGGACTTCCACACGACCGTATTTGTGTCCGCGTCTGCTCCACACTTTTGCGGAATGGATGCATACCCTTTTATTTCAATGGGGCCGCAAAAGATGCATCTGTATTTCTTTTGCGCGACCCCGCAAAAAAGATAGAGCATGCCTTATTCGTGTCCACAGATGCGAACAAGAATAGGCTATACTATCATAGGGCTGGCTTTGTGTGTTCCACGGAATGCACACGGCCGGTATCCGTGTTTTGCGGACTGCAAAACGCTTACGGTTGTGTGAATGTACCCTAAGGGGGTGGTGTGTAGTGGTGCGACAGTAAAGTGGTGCAACATAGTGTGGTGTAAACCGTTTCATCATTTCCTTCTATCTATCTGCACAGCACCTAAAGGTGGGGGCTGGGGGAAGGATGGGGTGAGGCGATTAAAGAAAGCTTTAGGGCACGTTCACACAGCAGATTTTTTGCAAGGATTTCAGTGCATTTTCTGTACCAAAACAAAAACTATTTATTGGCAAATACATACAATGTGCATTTTTTTTTGCCTAAAAATATTAAATTTCCATTTTTTGCTCACAGAAACCGCAGCTGAGAGGCTGCATGTGGATTAGACCCATTGATAAGGGTTAAATCTGTGTTCACATCAAATGCAAATTTTGCTGCAGAAATCAGGAGGTTGACCTGGGATTTCTCCTGAAACCTTCCCGGTGCAGAGACGCTTGTAGAGTTTATTCACGTGACACGTCGTGATTTTGCTGTGATTTTGTAAAATCGCGACATGACCTCAACATGTGACTAAGCTCCGGTCTTCTCTTTTAGTTTACTGCTACGATCAAGCATTGGGCACAGGCCCGGATCCTGACTTGTCATGACATCATCGGTCATTTTGGATGGACCCTCTAATTGGTAGTACCCAGAGTAGCCAGCAGGTGGCAGCATGACACTGATAATGAAGGAAAAGCGTATACTTTAAAGGGGTATTCCGGTTGTTTGAAGTTGTCCTCTATCCACAGGATCCTACCGCTGGGACCCCCACCGATCATGAGAACGGGGGCCCCGTACTCCCTGCAGCCCCCCTGCAATGAACAGAGCGACCAGTCGCACATGCGTGCGGCTGCTCCATTGATTTTTATGGGAATTACGGAGGTAGGTGAGCGCTGTACTTGCCTAACTCCTCCCTCTATCTCTCTATGAGGGTATATTCACACACGGCAGATTTGTTGCAGACTGGACATTAGCGCCATAAATCTGATTATGCTTGATTCTGAAGCATGTGCATGGCTTTCCATAAACCTTATTCTGGACAGTTGCAGAAATTTTGGCCGTGGGGTAAAGCTCCATAAGAATACCTGCTCATGATGCGGATTGCGCACTAAAGGGTGAAATCTGCGGCAAAACTGCATCAAATCCATAATTACAGTAAACCGCACGGAAACTCACGCTGATCTTCGGCATGCTAACCTGCACCTGTATGCAGGTACCCTAAAGGATCACATCACGGAATAACACGAGTAGATGGGTCATTGCCTCTCAGAAGATCAGTTTATGCAATTCCTGAAATACACTGTGCTGCTGTGAAGATTCTTACACTCTGTACACAGGCTGATTTGGAAAACGGGGGTATTTTGGAGCTGGATATAATTGGTTTTATCTGTACACACACAGCGCTGAAATCGACGCCAATTTAAAATGGGGAAAATAGCAATTGACAGGTCGGTTCCATGGCGAAGGTTACACTGAGTTCACACATAGGCTGTCAGGTGCATTATAGAGCAGACTGGGAAGCCACCAATTACCGCAGGAGGACTAGGATTATGTTTCCCAGTTGCCCGGGAAACAATCGCCCAGACGACAGCAAACAGAAGGGGCTGGATTATCCAGGGATCCTGCCTGCATGTCACGAGGAGGTGCAGCAGCAGCAGCAGCACGGTGCAGGACAGAGGGGCAGCTGCATGTGCCAGGTCCTGATATGCCCGGTAAGATGCCAACAGCCTCTGATGTGTCGCTCCATGTCCTGCTGGAAATAGGCATAGAAAGACCTAGAGAGACATTATGGTGGAGAAGAATCTCCAGATAGCTGCTCACAGCTGATGTGTTGTCACTTTGTTACAGAGATTGGAACCATTGGTGGAGAATTGCATAAGTGGCAATTCCATAGCATGTTAGTAACTCATTAAATAACATGCAGCTTGTTCCTCATAGGTTATCCTGAAGGGAGCAATTGCCATAGGAGCGATGCATTAACAGATAATTTGCAAAAAATGTTATGTACTTTTTTATTTCACAGATTTATGCACCATTTTCTCTGTATCTGTTAATATTTTTTTCAATAATAAAAAAAAGCCTGGAAAATGTGAGCTTAGTAGCTTCTTGCATACTAGCTCAGTGTGTGACCAGTAGACAGTAAGCTCTTAGGGCTCCCCCTAGTGGTGGCTAGATATTCTGTTCTTTGCATTTTCTTTTCTTTTTTTTTTCTGTTCCTGAAGCCATAACTTTTTTATTTTTCTGTTCACATAGCCACAAAAGGGCTTGTATTTTGCAGGACAAGTTGTCCATTTTAATGGCAGCATTTACTAAGGAATACAATGTAGTGGGAAGCTGGAAAAAAAATCCAAATGGGGTGGAATTGGATTTCTATCCATTACAGAATACAGGATTCAGTATATTCCCATGCAGTTCTGCCACTTACAGGTCAGTATTGGAATATACTAGTAATAGGCCTGGAAGCTTTGTACAGGCTTAGGCCTATTACTGCTATGGAACGCCTTCCCCAAACTCAGCCAGTGGAAGGCATCGCGGGTGGGGAGGTGCGCGGCTTCTGGTTTTAGCGCTCTCAGATGCCATTGGTCACATTTGACCATGGTGTCTGAGGGGTTAAATGTCTACGATTAACATTATTGCCGATTGCAGACTTTAGCCCTAGGCCTTGGCTGCTTAAAACAGCAGAAAACCTGCGGTTATGAGGTCCGGAAAGGATTCAAGGGGTTGTCTGAATTTTTAATATTGATGACCTATCATGTTATCAACATCAGATCAGCTGTTTGAAGAGCTATAACCCTGCAGCCGAATAAAAGGCAGTGTGGCCCTCCATTGAGAGCAATGGGAAACGGGCTCCAAGAGTCCACTCCAAAATTCTGATCCAAAAGTCTTGTGAATGGGGCCCAATTCCAGCACATCTTGGTCTAAAACCAGAATATTAAACATTAGTACATTCCCCCGATGTCTATGCATGGGATTTGGCTCATACCATTATAAGATGGCACGGGCATACACAGAATTCATAGGACCCTATAACAAAACTCTAAATGGACCCCATTTGTCGATCCACCAAATGTCTATTTGCCTTTATTAAGTGTATTTATTCTGTTTTAGGTCCAAAATGATGAGTCAATTAATTTCATATCTATCTTTATAGGGAAGGAAGGCCTGTGCATTATGAGTCGTACTGCCTGCATCCACCACTGGGGGATGCTAACTGCATTAGATTTTATACAGTTCCTATTAAACTCAATGGAAGCTATATAAATCTGTAGACAGCTCCCCCTACTGGCAACAGCAAAGCAGCCGCTATGATAGTGATGAGACATATGGGAATCAGTTCAGTTCTGAGCCCATTTCCACCACCCTTCCCTGTAGCAGTCGTCCGCCATGTTTCTGTAGTTCAATTCCACTCTCTATAGACCATTATGGCCACCATTACAGATTCCACTCAGTTTTCCCATATTTCTGGACGTTGAGGCTTGTATCGCTGTATAACTACGTAGGAATTCCATTTCAGGAGCAAGGGAAAGCTGGATAATACCTTTTTTGGAGGATATTACGATGATCGTATTTGTTGTCACCCATCTTTTTCCGAAACAGATATAACTAAAGAAACTGCTGCAACAAATAAAAAACAAGGGTGAAGAATTATATTTGTAGCAAATTGCCCTTTAAATCGCCCCATTCCCTGCCTGCAGACCACGGGGTAACTCCATTGTCTTTCTGTACACAGGCTGGTCCTGGCACCTGAATGACAGATCTGCCGCTGGGAAGTCTTTACACAAAGAACAATAGTTGCCGCCAGCGCCGGTGTCACCATGGTTACCCAGGTGAATGCTCTTTTATGTTTGTACATAAATAGGGACAATGGGTGCAGTGCACCGACAGCTCGGCTTAAAGTTTGCTTTCCACCTACACAACCGCACTGTGCTGATACCGCTGCCACCCGCCAGCGGCGCCACAGATGACCTAGCGGTATTGTACAGAACAAAGGTATCTTAAAGGGGTATTCCCATCACAGACAATGGAGGCATATCGCTAGGATATGCCCTGTCGTCTGATAGGTGCAGGTCCCACCTTTGGGACTCACACCTACGATGAGAAAGGAGCGGGAAGAGTGGTGGTTTCTGGGTTTCCCAAGGTCCAGCCACCACCAAGCGCTCTCCCGATACAAGTAAATGGGGGCGCACCACGCTTGCGCGGCCACCGCTCCCACCAATTTCTGTGCATTTGCAGTGCACCCTTCACCTTTCCCCGCTCTGTTCTCTGGGACCCGCACCTATCAGACAATGGGGGCATATCCTAGCGATATGCCCCCATTGTCTGTGATGGGAATTGTCTGTGATGGGAATGGGTTTTCCAAGACTTTTATAATAGGTTATCAGTATCTGATTGGTGGGGGTCCGACCCCTGGGACCCCCGCTGTCAGTTCGCAGCAGCGCTGCTGCCTTCTTACGGCTTTCCTAGGCCGTGTGACATCACGCTCATCGGTCACATGGCCTGGGAGCAGCGTATCCCCACTGAAGCGAATGGGGCTGAGCGCGATACCAAGAACGACCACTATACAATGGACGGCGCTGTGCTTGGTGAGCAGAGAGACGGCCGTGGCGCTACTGCCTTCTCAAGCGGTTGATCGGCTGGGGTCCTGGATGTTGGACCCCCACCCATCAGATACCAAAGAAGGAAAACCCTTTTAAACTCCATCTGTCTTTCCATTCCTATGTCTGCTGATTATAAAATTATCACAAGACACTAAATTCTGCTCTATCAGTTTATTACGGAACACCTCCTGCTGTTGCAATCGGGATGGATTGCGTATTGATGGTGATTGCGGGTTATTTGCGGGAGATGTTCTTCTCTTTCTTCGCACCCATCGGCTTTAGTGACGACGACGTCTGCGCCTGTGAACTGTAACAAAAAATAAAAAATGGAGGATTACAGCAAATGCTGCCTCCCCGGCCTGGGGATGATATATGATAAGATACGGTGGATTTTATTGATCCCGAGGGAAATTTCAGTATCAGTGCGGCACAACGTAGACATGGATCACAGCAGACAATTGAAGGTATAATCCCATACATCACTATTCAGGACAGGCCAGTACAAGACACCATTGGTACAACAATAATACAACAGTCACTTGAAGGATTTCACACTTAGGGCTCATTCACACGACCGTAGTATTGTGGGTCCGCAAAAATGCAAATTGTGGAACACACAGCCAGGCGCCCCATTGAAAATGCCTATACTTGTCCGCTGTTGCGAACAAGTATAAGACATGTTCTATATTTTCTTGCGGAGCCGCGACTCGGCAAGATTGCGAGCCGGCCATAGAAGTGAATGGGGCAAGTTTGCAGAATAGATGCGGACCCATTCACGCGGTCCATTTTTTGCGGCTCCATTGTAAGAATGCCTATCCTTGTCCAGAAAACAGACAAGTATAGGACATGTTCTATCTTTTTTGCAGAACGACCATGCGGACATAGGAAAACGGAATGTACCGAAGTCATTTTGATTTTTTAGGGGGGCCCATTGAAGTGAATGGTTCCGCTTACGGGCTGCAAAAAAAAACAAAAAAAACAGAATGGATTCGGAAAAAAAATACATTTGTGTGTACGAGCCCTTAGGTAGTTGTTATATATTCCCATTAGGGCTCATGCACACAACCGTATGTATTTTGCACTCTGCAAAAAACGTATCCACAGAAAATACGGCTGACGTCCGTGTACATTCCGTATTTTGCGAAACGGAACAGCCGGCCTCTAATAGAACAGTCCTATCCTTGTCAGTAATGTGGACAATAATAGGACATGTTCTATTATTTTTGTGGAACAGACATACAGAAACAGAATGCACACGGAATCATTTCCATTTTATTGTAGCCCCTTTGAAGTGAATGGTTCCGCATACGGGCCGCAAAAAAACGGACATGGAAACAAAATATGTTCGTGTGCATGAGTCCTAACAGTCGGCACGGATGATTTCCTGTATCTTTCCGTTTTTCACCTTAGGGCTCATGCGCATGAACGTATCTTTTTTTTTCCGTTTCCGTTCTTTTTTTTTTCACAGGTTCGTATGGGGAACTATTGACTTAAATGGGGCGCAGAAAAAACGGAAATGACTCCATGAGCATTCCGCGTCCATATGTCCGTTCTGCAAAAAAAAAAATAGAACATGTCCTATTCTTGTCCATTTTGCGGACGTCTCACGGATGTGATCTGTTTTTTTTTTTGTGGATTTGTGTTTTGCGAACCACAAAATACATACGGTCATGTGTATGAGCCATAGGACATGTTCTATTTTTTTGCGGAACGGACATGCGGACATATGGAAATGGAATGCACACGGAGTCATTTATGTTATTGTTTTGCAGTCCCATTGAAATGAATGGTTCCGCATAGAGGCTGCAAAAATCGGAATGGAAACGGACAAAAAATACGTTTGTGTGCATGAGCCCTTAGTGGCCTTAGCCGGTCACTGAAGGCGCTCCTCTGCCTCATATAATGGGTGTGTGTTATTGTTCATAATCACCATACACTGAATTCGTTCCTCCACTAAGGCTAGGGCTACACGGCGACAGTTGTCGTGCGACTTCTTGTCGCTCAAAAGTCGCGCGTTGTATTATCTCCCAAATGAACATGGTACTGAATCCATTTACAGTCGATGGGGGCCGGATCTGTTTTCTTTCGTGTCCAAAAAAACGCATCCGGCACCATTAACTTACATTGTGTTTCATGCCGGATCCATTGACAATGAATGGGGACAAAACGGATGCGTTTTCCTCTGGTTTTGAGCCCCTATGACGGATCTCAATATCGGAAAGGAAAAACGCAGATGTGAAAGTAGCCTAAGGGTGACTGTAAGATATCAAACACACTAGAAAAATCCAAGAACAATACACGCACGCTGGTCCCATCATTGTCATATGGTGGTACCTGTTCTTTGCTGGTGCTTATAGGCGCTGGTCCTCCGGTATCTACGCCGCCTCCGAGGTGCGCCGCTGACTCTCTTCCTTCTAGATGGCATGGTGATGTCGTATCGGTATCTTCCTCTAGCAAGGAGCAGATTGCAAATGGCTGCCGGGCCCTGTGCCCACTTTATATACCCTGTGACATCACAGCTTCCATGACATCACACGCTTTACATGGTCATTTGCCCACTCTCCATAGCCTATGACATCACAAAGCTGTGATGTCACATTGGTCATGGGGGGGGGGTGCCTGGCAGTTTTTAGTAACTTTCTCCTTACAACTAGAAGGTGGCGCCCCTCAAGGGCGGCACTGATAATGGACAAGGAGCATCAGGATCGTCGTTGACCAGATGAATGTGTACAACCAGCTGACCGGTATATACTGCAGTACTAGTATATATTATATCTGGTGGTTTCTGCAGTCGCAGGCGGCGATGGGGGCGTCACCCGCCCATTGTTATAGAAATGAAGTTATGCAGCCATCAATGACTGTCGGATTCCTTGCGGCAGCTGGAAACGTTGCATAATAAACAGGAGGAGCAGAATTTGGTGTCTTGTGATGATTTTATGATTAGAACGGGATCTTCAGATCGGATAACTTGCCTACTTGCAATCCGGACAATATGGTGATCATTAGGTGTCCTCCTGGTGGGATCCCCAGCGATCAGCTGTAATCTGTAGGGAAACCTGGCAATAAGTGTTCAGTTTCCCTGCAGCGCCTCCAGAGGGGAAGTGAAGCATTACACGGTGTCCATTCAAATCAGTAATTGTCTGTGTAAGAGCTCATGCACACGACCGTATGTATTTTGCCGTCTGCGCAAAAAATACGGATGACGTCCGTGTGACATCCGTATGGCATCTGTCTTTTTTTTACGGATCCATTGCCTGTCCTTGTCCGCATAATGGACAAGAATAGGACATGTTCTATCTCTTTCGCGGAAACAGAATGCACACGGACTCATTTCCATTTATTTTTTGCGGACCCATTGAAGTGAATGGTTCCGCATATGGGCCGCAAAAAAAAAAAAACGGAACGGACATGGAAAGAAAATATGTTCGTGTGCATGGGCCCTAATGCAGGACAGGACACGTCCTCAAGACGCTCTTTGTAACCGCTCTCTACTCTGGCCAATAGATAAGGGTCCTGAAGAAAGGGCCCCCTCTATTAACTCATTGTAACCCAGAGTAGGGTGCATTCATGACGGGTTTATACTGAATAATACTTTTTAGGAAATTACCAAAATTTCTAAATCGGATGCTATTTCTCCATTCCCCCAACAGCCCTGCTATGTTTTGGGTCACTGTTGCAAGGAATTATTAGTTATGTAACTTCCTCATGTGCTGGAAAGTAGCTATAAACCTATTTATGACTTAAAGGGGTTTTCTGAGTGTTTAAAGGGGCACTCCAGTTACATTCATATCCCCTATCCACAGAATAGGGGATAACTATTAGATCGGAGCGGCCATGCGTTTGGCTGCTCCATTCATTTCTATAGGAATTCCAGAGATAGTCGAGTACAGCGCTCACCTTGGGAACTCCCATAGAAATGAATGGTGGAGTCACGTGCATGCTCGACCGGCTGCTCTGTTTATTTGATAGTGGGTTCAGGGTCCCCATTCTCGTGATCGGTGGGGGTTCCCAGCAGTAGGACCCCCACCAACCTAATAGTTATCACCCATCTTGTGGATAGGGGATAACTTAATGTAACTGGAATATCCCTTTAAGACTGATGATCTGTGTTCAGGGTCCAACTCCCGACAACCCCGCTGATCAGTTGCCATGAGCACTGCAGCCCCTTCCTAGGCCAGTGACGTCACGTTCATCGGTCACGGGGCCTAGGTGCAACTCAGTCCCATTGAAATGAATGGGGCTGAGCTGCAATACCAAGCACAGCCACTATACAATGATAGCGCTGTGCTTAGTAAGCTGCGAGATGCCCACAGCACTCACAGGAGCGCCGCAGTCTATTCAAACAGCTGAACAACTGGGGGTCTGGGCATCGGACCCCCACCGATCAAATACTGATGACCTATCCTGAGGATAGGTCCTCAGAATGAAACACTTGGACAACCCCTTTAAAGGGATAGATCAGGGGGTACAACCCGGGGCAGTAATCGCTATATTCAGGTTCTACCTAATCCACCATGCCCCTTTTTGACTTTTTGTCCCATGAAATCTATCTGGGCTGGATAACCCTAAACCTGATTTGTTGCTGCCGCCATCTTGTATATATGTAATATCATCGTATTTTCTGTATTATGCAGCCCACACCTAAAACGCAGGAGCCGGAGGGAGAAAACTGTGACAAAACAGAAAATATGGAGGGAACAGGTAAGGAAAATTTCCATCTTTTTTCACATCTGTTTATCCATGCGAGGCCACTTTAAATATTAAAGGGGACCCGCCCCCAATTTTTGCTACCCATGAAATAGACATCCCACAGAGTTGCTTCCGTTTAATTGCAAAACTGCCGAATAAATCAGAGAGCAGAAATCACTATTTTCTGTGCAACGTCTGCTTGTACCCATTTTTTAGGGATGTCTGTAAGACCCCAGACTCAGTGCGAAAGACAAGAGAAGACGTCTAATGGAAACCTGAGAAAGAAACCCCACTCTGCGACAGAGAAGCACAAACCGGATGGTAAATGTCCCCCCCTATTCTGGTGACTACTTGCATTCCCCATGTAATAACATTTCTGGAGCATCTATGTGCCATTCCTCTTTTATTCCTACTAGAAATTATGATTAAATTACCAGCAGTTTGCAATAAAGGTCCAGATGGGTGTTACTAGTTGGGGGGGGGGGGGGGGGTGTCTGACACTTTCTAATCAGTGGTAGACAGTGTAGGGACACCCACCCAGCTGTACCTTCGTTGCAGACTGACAGCAAATCATTTATAACTTCTACATCGTCTTGCAGAGAGGTGCGGTTGTAGATAATAATCCTGACATCTTTCTTGTGTGCACACAGTGACGGCTGCAGAAGGGCGGGTGCGCAAGATGATTAATAACACCATGATTAATCCAGATCGCCTGAAACTTGCCAAGCTCCTGGTGGAAAAAGCGATCAAGGTGAGTGTGATGTGCATCTGGCATCTGCTGGCTGGTATTTCGGCCGATAATCGATAACAAGCGTTCACATGAATGTTCGTTAAAGGGGTTGTCCGAGTTATGTTTTTGTTCTCTGTACGTTACTAACTTGTCAAGTATAACAACTTTCCCATACACTTTGTGTTTCTAGAGCTGCTGGTTTCTCAGATTTCACTGAGTATCACATGACCTGTGATGTCAGCTTATTTCCCTGCTCTGTGATGTTTCATGCACAAGCCTCAGAGATCAGATAACAGTCTGTACACAAGAGGTCACTGGCCACGCCCCCCTGCACTGCCTGCTGCTATCTGCTCTCTCCCTGGATTCCTTCAGATAAAACCTTAACCCCTTCAGCCAGAACACACTGAGGGCTCAAGGCTTTACACTGCAGGCAGTGAGGAGACAAATGCTGGGCACAGGAGCTGTAGAGGAATTGTATTGCACAAGAACAGGTAGGGGCAGGGGCGTACATTGAAATCATGGGGCCCCATAGCAAAACTCAGTATTGGGCCCCTCCCTCCCTGCACAAATATAAAATACAAATTAAGTTATATAAAATACAATTTAAGATATATATATATATGTATATGATTATGCTTGAGGACAGTGTGTGCCCAAGCAGAAGCCCCCCCCCCCCATGAACTCTGCTTGTGGAAAAACATGTAATCTGCATAATGTGCCTGCACCCTAAGGGTCCATTCAGATGTCCGTAGTTCTGGGTCCCCATCCGTTCCGCAATTTTGCGGAAAGGATGCGGATCCATTCTTTACGTTCTGCGACCCCGCAGAAAAGATAGAGCATGTCCCATTCTTGCCCACAATCACAGACAAGAATACGCATTTCTATCACAGGATCGGCCATGTGCTGTCCGCAAAATGTGGAACGCACACAGCCGATATCCGTGTTTTGCAGATCTGCAATTTGCGGAACACTTAAAACACTTATGGATGTCTGAATGGCCTAAAGGTGCAGAATTTTGCAGTATAGAAAACTACAACTTCCAGCAGGTCCTGAAGGTCGGCATTTGACAGGACATGCTGGGAGTTGCAATTTCCAGTTGGAAAGGCAGAAAAACCTGAAAATTACTGCTGTTTTTTTCCACATTAAATACCTATTTTATCTTGGGGACTGGCATGTGATACTATGGCTTACTGTTTCTTTCACATTCCACCATCCACCTCCTGAACTGGAGTGCCGAGGCAGGCTTCTGTTCTGGCGGTCTTCATCAGTCAGCATCCAGTCTGACTGTAAGCCACCGGCAGCGCTCTGCAGAGACTGTAGAATGGGGGGGCAGCTGGGAATGCTGCCTGTCTCTGTGTGCCGTCAACAAGATGACGAATGAAGACGTAGTTCACTCTTCAGGAGGGGCACATAGTGAAATAATACAAGCCACATCTCTGCAGAAACACAGGCAGCAACCTATTACTTGCTGCACTTCCCTCCTCCCTGGACCCACCAAACATAATTTAGTTAGTGGAGAATTACTGTATATACATCAGCAGTGTGACACCCCATCAGCAGGCAGATTACATGAAACTGCCTGACGGTCAGGTGCCGCAGTAATGATCTACATACATTGGGGGGCAGGGCACTTACATTCCTGCAGATGAGTCTGTTAGTGCAGGCTAGGGCCCACAGAGGAATTCACCGGCTCCCCGGTGAGCCTGTCCCACCCTGAGCCAGTTAATCACTCACATCTTGCAGGTGGTTTCTGGGTGCTGGAGTGGAGTCCGGTGGATGACTGAGCAGGCAGCATGTCCCGCCCCTCAGTTCTTTCTCCCACTGCTGCGATGCACAAGCCAATCAGCAGCAGGAGCCTAGCACTGCTAAAAGCTGATTGGCTAGTGCAGCGCCCAGCAGGCAGAGGAGAGTGAGCGGCATGCTCACCTGCATGCAGACCGTGTCAGGTCTGTACAATGCTTGCAGCGCACACACTACATCTAAGGGAAGAGGGGAAGGGGGCTTGAGCAGAGGAAAAGCAGGGCCCGCCTGAACCCCAGCTAGAAGATGAGCCATACTGCAGACATTTAAGGGGGCGGGGCCTTACATCCACTCCGGGCCCCCTCCTGCCACGGGCCCCGTAGCAGTTGCGTGGTCTGCCGCTATTGGCAGTACGCCACTGGTAGGGGGAAGTTCCTATGTATATCAGCAGTGTCATTGTACATACAGCTGAGACTTGTAGTCTTACACACACAACATGCTGCAGAGTATTCCAGCAGACAGACATGTCACTCAGGGCAGCTCTTGTATTCACTAACCTTTGTAGAGCAGGGGGGGAGGGGCTGAGATTGTTATTACTGCAGGTAAACAAAGGCCAGAAGAGAACCAGGGAAATGAGGAAATATAGATTATTTTTTGCGTGAAACTTGCTGAACTTCGTTATATATTGCTGCCCATCAGATTTACAGTGCTATATTTTTTTTTCATAACTCGGACAACCCCTTTAATAATCATCTTACAGTGTAATACTGCCGCCGATTGCCCGATGAGTAAACGCTCGTTCATCAGGCATCAGTTCAGCATGCTTAAAAATCAGCAGATCATGCTGTCTAAGGGCTCATGCAAGCAAATGTATTTTATTTCCGTGTCCGTTACGTTTTTTTTGCAGACCATATGCGGAACCATTCATTTCAATGGGTCAGCAAAAAAACGGAAGTTACTTCTTGTGCATTCCGTTTCAGTATGTCCGTATTTCCATTTTGCAAAAAAATGGAACATTTTTGTCCTATTATTGTCCTAATTACGGACACGGATAGGACTGTTTCTATTAGGGGCCAGCTGTTCTGTTCCGCAATATACGGAATTATTATTATTATTATTTTTTTTTAATTATTGCATTGTATTCATTTTGAGCTAAAATCATTTTTTCCAATTAGTCTTTATTAAAAATGTTGAGCCCCTTTCTTTGCACAGCCTCGAGATTCTCTAGTAGCGGGCTCTGTGTTTTTACTGTGTTCGATCAGGCAGCTCAGCGGACGGCTCCTTATCT
This sequence comes from Rhinella marina, assembly GCA_900303285.1. Lineage (NCBI taxonomy): Eukaryota > Metazoa > Chordata > Amphibia > Anura > Bufonidae > Rhinella > Rhinella marina. The sequence continues at coordinate 302,923 of ONZH01010535.1, read as the reverse complement.
CTGAACTTATAATCACTCATTATAGCTCATCTCTTATCTTACTGATAAGAATGAGGCTTTGTAAGTGTTTTTGAGCTATTAGTAATTTTAAGATAAGGATTATTAGATAAAGTACTATTCTCACAGCTAGACAGAAGTTAACCCTTATGACAAAGTGGCTGAATATTTTTAATAAAGACCAACTGAAAAAAGTATCTCAAGCCCAAAATTAGTAAAATGCAATCATAAAAAAATTGCCCCTGAAGGTGTTCATAGCCTTTAAAGGCTATGTACAACTTTTGGGGCAATTTTTTAAATTATTATTATTGAATCGCAGTCATTTTGAGAGATAAATGATTTTTTTTTTCAATTGGACTTAAAAATATGGAGTCCTTTTTTCTGTACATACTTGAAATGCTCTAGAAGCAGCCTTTCAGATTTTCTCTCTTTTCCATCAAATGCTCTCTGACATTATAAACACTCATTATAGCTCGGTTCTTATCTGACAAGAATGTGGCTTAAATAGACCTTCTGACCTTTTAGTAATTTAGAGATAAGGTTTATTAGATGACTGCCACAAAGTGAAAGTACCAGTCACACAGTTAGAAAAACAGTTAACCTCTTGTGACAGAATGGCTCAATATTTTTAATAAATGCCAATTGAAAATATGATTTTTAGCCAAAAATGAGTAAAACGCAATCATAAACAAAAGTTGCCCTTGAAGGTGTACATAGCCTTTAAGTATGGAGACAAGGGTGAGGAGGTATGGGTGAGACAAGACCTGTCTATGTCAATGTCTATTGTCAGGTTATTCTAATCCTTTTCATTCTCTTCTAATAACCAAAAACAGCAAAAAAAGATATTCAGTATTCACGGCCCGTACCCTGTGATACGCCATTGCCTGAGGAGCAGAGGATGGGTGGAGAAGAAGCTGCCCAAGGTCACAAAGGCTCCCCGGAAGAAGGAGAAGGGGGCAGATGAAGAGAACGAAGAAGACGATGGGGATGGAAGTGGCAATGACGATGACGGTATGCAAAATGCGAAAGCAAGTGGCCATTCTTAACGGAACTCAGAAACGTAACATCCAATAGATTAATCTTTCAGGGTATATTCATGGCGGATATGCTACGGATTTTCCACCGCAGCATCGCACCATCCTGTGTGGCCCTACCCTTAAAACGTGAAACACTGTAGCTTCATCCTAGGTCATGTGACATTACTGGCCCCACCCCCGAAAAATAATTAACCAATCCACACACTGAATGAAGCCTGGCGCACATTTGCATTCGCGATAATGCTGGTTTCCAGGATTTCAACAAGGTTTTCACAAAAGGGACTCATCGACAAACTGCGATTCATTCCCCAGATGACGACGCTGAGGAAGAGGAGAAGGACGAGGATCCAGATGGCACCTACGATCTCATGGTAAATGTAATGCTATTGATCACTTCAGGCACCCGCACCAATAAGGGCGGGTTCACATCACCATTGCAAATTCCGTTATTGCTTTATAACGGAAAATAACGGGATTGTAAGACGGAATTCAAAACGGAAACCTTTAGAGGCAGGATGCTCAACCTGCGGCCCTCCAGCTGTTTTAAAACTACAACTCCCACCATGCCCTGCTGTAGGCTGATAGCTGAAGGCTGTTCAGGCATGCTGGGAGTTGTAGTTTTGCAACAGGTTGAGCATGCCTGCTTTAGAGGCATTCCGTTTTGATCCACGATAATAGAGGCCTATGGGCAAACATAACGGATCCGTCTGGTTTCCATTATGCAGGACGGAAAAGAAAGTCCTGTCGACAGGCAACGGATCCGTTATGTTTGGACTTCTATTATGACGGATCAAAACGAAACGCCACTAAAGGTTTCCATTTTGAATTCCATCTTACAATTCCGTTATTTTCCGCAATAATGGGATTCGTAACGCTGATGTGAACCGCCCTAACATGTTAGAAGGGTCCGTTGTAGTTGGATGAGCGCTGCGCCCTCTTCATTATATACGGAGCACAGTGCTGTCCATTGTATAGTGGTTGTACTTGGTACTGCAGCTCATTCACCTTCAATGGAATGAGACTGAGCAGCGCCATAGCTATGTGACCGATAAATGTGGTGTCGCAGGCCGAGGAAGAGGCAGCAGCGCTCATGCAAACGCTACAGTCCCTTCAGCAGCTGATCAGCAGGGAGTGCTGGGGCCCTCCCCAATGATTAGATATTGATGACCTATCCTGAACATAGGTCATCAATGTTTAAATCCTGGACAACCCTTTTAGTTGGTTTTATAGTATACAGAAGGCGCCATCTAGTGGAGAAAGTGAGTGCCAGAATTTTGGGAATTAGGCGGACCGGATAACTTTTTGCCAAGCAATCTATGGGGTGAGATAAGCAGCTGCCAGACACAATAGGCACCGCTTATATTCTGGGTAAACAAGTCATAAACCAGTGATTCCAGCTCTTTGGAGAAGAAGGCCACCGATGCATCCTTTACAGACAGACATTTTACTGTCCATTCAATCCCTTGTCCTATCAAGGATGGCAATGCAGGAGACGGGGCCGTCAGACGATGACATCATATAACTATGTGCATTTTCTGTACGTTCTGTCACTTCAGTCAAGACTCGTCCGCAATGAAATACCCTATTTTATCTGGACAACCCGGCGAGACGCTGTGGATGGCAGGTTCCTGAAGAAAGATCAGATGATGAACCATTATGCCAAAGCTGGCTCCTTCACCACCAAGGTGGGTCCTCAGGATGGGTTTACTGCATCTTGTGGTAATAGGTAGGTTCACCTTTGAACACCATTTTACATTTTATATACAGCACAGATATCAGCCACATCAAAATTATCTACTGGTTGCCACTGGAAACAGTTGACAAGCTTGTTGTCAGACACACTGCTTCCAGCTTAGCTCCAATAATGGTGGTGGTGGTGGGGGGGCACTTACTTTCTCCTACATCACACAGTTTCATATACTGGGTTTCTAAAGGAATGGTTTGTTGAAATTGACCTGTAATACACTGTTTCATATTAGGGTTTCTGGTGTCTTTCCTCCAGGTGGGCCTCTGTACCAATTTGAGGAACCTCCACTGGTTTGACGAAGCCGACCCCGATTCTTTCTTCCCTCGATGCTACAGGCTGGGAGCCGAGGATGAGAAGAGGGCGTTTATTGGTATGATTATTGGGCACATTAAAGGGGTTTTCTCAAATGGGGGCATAGTGCTAGGATATGCCCCCATTGTCTGATAGGTGTGGGTCCCACCAGGCTCGGACTGGCCCACAGGGGTACAGGTGAATCCCCCGGTGGGCCCCTGAGCTAGGTGGGCCCCTAGTCTCCCACCACCTGCACAAGTGGCACATAACACAGTAGACTTACTGCACTACATACATATATTCAGTGTACAGCGCCTCAACCAGCCTATGTCCATATAAAAAGCTTGTTAGATTATTTATTATTTTTTAATGTATCCATACGGTGGGCCCCAAAATAAATTTTACTGGTGGGCCCTAGGCACCCCAGTCCGACACTGGGTCCCACCTCTGGGAACCACACCTACACTGAGAACGGAGTGGTGAGAGTGGTGTCTGGAGGACGCCGAGTTTCCCATACAAGTGAATGGGAGTGCACCGCACTTGCGTGGCCACCACTCCCATTTATTTCTATGGGGCCGATGGTAATAGCTAGAGCCAGCACTCAGCTATTTTCGGAGGCCTATAGAAATGAATAGAGGGCGGCTGCGCACGCACAGTGCGCCCTCCACCGCCTTCCCCGCCCCGTTCTTAATGTCGGTGTGAGTCCCAGAGGTGGAACCTGCACCTATCAGACAAAGAAGGCATATTCTAGCCATATGCCCCCATTGTCTATGATGGGAATACCCCTTTAAAGAGGTTTTCTGAGACTTTTATACTAGGTCATCACTATCTGGTCGGGGGGGTTCGACACCCAGGACACCCTCCGATCAGCGCCGCGGCCTTCTTTCTGCTTACCAGGCACAGTGCTATACATTGTATAGCGGATGGCCTTGGTATCGCAGCCTCATTCACTTCAGAATTTGGACTGTTACATGTAGGACAGCCCTCTGGACTCTGGGCAGGTCTTATACATACATGTATAATAGGCCCCTCCCCTGAGTAGTAATATTAGAATAATTTTATCTTGTCTGCTCCTAGTGGGTGGGACATTTGAACTTTATGAATGAATCCTGTTTCTTCCTTGTTAATCTATCCTGGTTTTAAAACAAACCAATATCTGCTATGACAATAGTAAATGGAAAATCAGACACCCTGAGGGGTTGGAGCACGACACAAAGATTCAAAGAACACCTTGCTCCGTGCTGTGCTCCTCCCCCTTAGGCCTGCACTAGGTATAGTGTATATGCGTTCCTATAATATATAGGCAATTCCTAACCAGTTCCTTAAAGGGGTTGTCTCACTTCAGTAAGTGGCATTTATTGTGTAGAGAAAGTTAATACAAACCACTTACTAATGTATTGTGATTATCCATATTGCTTCCTTTGCTGGCTGGATTCATTTTTCCATTACATTGTATACTGCTCGTTTCCATAGTTACAGACCACCCTGCAATCCCTTGCACAATATAGGAAAAAGCACTAGCCTACCTGCCCTCCCATGGTTGCAGCTACCCGAGAGGCTGATGCTTTTTCCTATAGTGCGTAAGCACGACCACCACTGATGGATTGTAGGTGTTCGTAACCATGGAAACGAGCAGTGTATAGTGTGATGGAAAAATGAATCCAGCCAGCAAAGGAAGCAATATGGACAATCACAATACATTAGTAAGTGGTTTGTATTAACTTTCTCTACATGATAAATGTCATTTGAGAAGTGAGACAACCCCTTTAAGCTAATATGGCATTCACAGTTCTAGGATAAGCAGGTGACTGAAATATATGGATAAATGGAGCGTTCTGTTGTAAATTATGGTCTTACGTGTTCCTTGCTTTAGAGGATTTCTGGCTGACGGCCGCTCGGAGCATTCTCAAAAGAGTGGCAGGAGGACAATGGGACAGAACTCTTGACATCCAGGAGAATACACCTACTGTGAATGGTAAGTAGGGGGCATGGCTTTAGGGTGGAAGGGGAGCAAAGCATGCACACAACCATATGTTTGGTCTGCTTCCGATGCACATTTTTTGTGGGATGCAAAAGATGCAGACAGCACCCGCACTTCTGTTCCGTGGCACCCACAAAAAAAAGAACGTGTCCCATTCTTATCTGTTTTGTGGACAAGGATAGGACATTTGTATTGAACTGAAAAAGAAAATGGCAGCATGCACACAGTCGGGATCCGTGTTTTGCAGATGTGCGATTTTCAGGCCGCATGACCCTATTGCGAATCTTCAGCTTTGTAGCCGGTTCCACTTCTGATGTGATTTATCAAAAACTGGACATTTATGGTCAGGATTCCTGCATGTTATAAGCCAACCTGGCATCTGGTCCCATTTAATGTGCATGTGATCAGCAGGATCGTCACCAGCTGAACATTACTAATACCTTTCCCTTAGATAACAAGAGAGGAAACAAGAAGCGCGGAGGTTCTGTCCCCAGTCACATCATCACCACAGCCATCAAAGCCTGCGAGGCCTATCTGACCAGCCTGGAGCACGATGATATTGACTTAGAAACAGCTTCAACTTCCATCATGACAGATGCATCATGGGAGGAATTTCTGCACAGCTACTATCAGGTCATTCAGTAAGTGTACAAGAATATGACTACTATAATACTGCCCCTATGTAGAAGAATATAACTACTATAATACTGCCTCCTATTTACAAGAATATAACTACTATAATACTGCCTCCTATGTACAAGAATATAACTACTATAATACTGCCTCCTATGTACAAGAATATAACTACTATAATACTGCCTCCTATGTACAAGAATATAACTACTATAATACTGCCTCCTATGTACAAGAATATAAGTACTATAATACTGCCCCTATGTACAAGAATATAACTACTATAATACTGCTCCTATGTACAAGAATATAACTACTATAATATTGCCTACTATGTACAAGAATATAACTACTATAATACTGCTCCTATGTACAAGAATATAACTACTATAATATTGCCTCCTATGTACAAGAATATAACTACTATAATACTGCTCCTATATATAAGAATATAACTACTATAATACTGCTCCTATGTACAGGAATATAACTACTATAATACTGCTCCTAAGTACAAGAATATAACTACTATAATACCGCTCCTATGTACAAGAATATAACTACTATAATACGGCTCCTATGTACAAGAATATAACTACTATAATACTGCCTCCTATGTACAAGAATATAACTACTATAATGCTGCTCCTATGTACAAGAATATAACTACTATAATACTGCTCCTATGTACAAAAATATAACTACTATAATACTGCCTCCTATGTACAAGAATATAACTACTATAATACTGCTTCTATATACAAGAATATAACTACTATAATACTGCTCCTATGTACAAGAATATAACTACTATAATACTGCTCCTATGTACAAGAATATAACTACTATAATACTGCTCCTACACTATGTACAAGAATATAACTACTATAATACTGCCCCCTATGTACAAGAATATAACTACTATAATACTGCTCCTATGTACAAGAATATAACTACTATAATACTACCTCCTATGTACAAGAATATAACTACTATAATACTGCCTCCTATGTACAAGAATATAACTACTATAATACCGCTCCTATGTACAAGAATATAACTACTATAATACCGCTCCTATGTACAAGAATATAACTACTATAATACCGCTCCTATGTACAAGAATATAACTACTATAATACTGCTCCTATGTACAGGAATATAACTATTATAATACTGCTCCTATGTACAAGAATATAACTACTATAATACTGCTCCTATGTACAAGAATATAACTACTATAATACTGCTCCTATGTACAAGAATATAACTACTATAATACTGCTCCTATGTACAAGAATATAACTATTATAATACTGCTCCTATGTACAAGAATATAACTACTATAATACTGCTCCTATGTACAAGAATATAACTACTATAATACCGCTCCTATGTACAAGAATATAACTACTATAATACCGCTCCTATGTACAAGAATATAACTACTATAATACTGCTCCTATGTACAAGAATATAACTACTATAATACTGCTCCTATGTACAAGAATATAACTACTATAATACGGCTCCTATGTACCAGAATATAACTACTATAATACTGCTCCTATGTACAAGAATATAACTACTATAATACTGCTCCTACAGTATGTACCAGAATATAACTACTATAATACTGCCTCCTATGTACAAGAATATAACTACTATAATACTGCTCCTATGTACAAGAATATAACTACTATAATACTGCCTCCTATATACAAGAATATAACTACTATAATACTGCTCCTATGTACAAGAATATAACTACTATAATACTGCTCCTATGTACCAGAATATAACTACTATAATACTGCTTCTATGTACAAGAATATAACTACTATAATACTGCTCCTACAGTATGTACAAGAATATAACTACTATAATACTGCCCCTATGTACAAGAATATAACTACTATAATACTGCTCCTATGTACAAGAATATAACTACTATAATACTACCTCCTATGTACAAGAATATAACTACTATAATACTGCCTCCTATGTACAAGAATATAACTACTATAATACCGCTCCTATGTACAAGAATATAACTACTATAATACCGCTCCTATGTACAAGAATATAACTACTGTAATACTGCTCCTATGTACAGGAATATAACTACTATAATACTGCTCCTATGTACAAGAATATAACTACTATAATACCGCTCCTATGTACAAGAATATAACTACTATAATACCGCTCCTATGTACAAGAATATAACTACTATAATACTGCTCCTATGTACAAGAATATAACTACTATAATACTGCTCCTATGTACAAGAATATAACTACTATAATACTGCTCCTATGTACAGGAATATAACTACTATAATACTGCTCCTATGTACAAGAATATAACTACTATAATACCGCTCCTATGTACAAGAATATAACTACTATAATACTGCTCCTATGTACAAGAATATAACTACTATAATACTGCTCCTATGTACAAGAATATAACTACTATAATACTGCTCCTATGTACAAGAATATAACTACTATAATACTGCTCCTATGTACAAGAATATAACTACTATAATACTGCTCCTATGTACAAGAATATAACTACTATAATACTGCCCCCTATGTACAAGAATATAACTACTATAATACTGCTCCTATGTACAAGAATATAACTACTATAATACTGCTCCTATGTACAGGAATATAACTACTATAATACTGCTCCTATGTACAAGAATATAACTACTATAATACTGCTCCTATGTACAAGAATATGACTACTATAATACTTCTCCTATATACAAGAATATGACTACTATAATACTGCTCCTATGTACAAGAATATAACTACTATAATACTGCTCCTATGTACAAGAATATGACTACTATAATACTTCTCCTATATACAAGAATATGACTACTATAATACTGCTCCTATGTACAAGAATATAACTACTATAATACTGCTCCTATGTACAAGAATATAACTACTATAATACTGCTCCTATATACAAGGATATGTAATTACTATATATACAAATACATGTTTTTAGTATGATGTTTTATATATATCCTTTTCCTTCTTGCAGTGAAGGAGCGTCCATTGAGCATTCTTTCTCATATATGGATCAGAGCAGTAATTTATTGCAGCAATTAGCTGAAGTGAATCCGCAGCTGGAAATTGAAGGTGACAGGAATATCTGGATTGTTAAACCAGGTGCCAAATCCCGTGGAAGAGGTGAGAGCTAATCATTATAATGTATTTTTGGAAATCTGGGTGACATCTAATGTAGCCATCGTTACAGCTTTCACAGGGGCTGTGACCCAGTTTTCCTAAAACGCTGATTGAGGTATATATATTTGTATAACGAAGCAGACTTCAGTAACAGTGCCTTAACTCCTGTGAAAACTGTAAAGGTGGCCATAGCATTTGTCAAAAATTTTCAAAAACCAAGACCTCTTCTGATGTCACCACAGATCCTTAAAGGGGTTTTCTAGGATTGTACCACTGATGACCTTTCCTCAGGATAGGTCATCAATATCTGATTGGTGGGGGCCGACACCCGGGACCTCCGCCGATCAGCTGTTTGAAAAGGCACCAATGCTCCCGTGAGCACCGCAGCCTTCTCTTAGCTTTTCCTAGGCCAGTGACGTCACGTTCATCGGTCACGTGGCCTAGGAGCGGCTCATCCCCATTCAAGTGAATGGGGCTGAGCACGATGCCAAGCACAACCGCTATACAATGTACGGCGCTGTGCTTGGTGAGCGGAGAGAAGGTAGCGGCACTCACAGGAGCGGCGGTACCTTCTCAAACAGCTGATCGGCGGGGGTCCCGGGTGTCGGACCCCCAACGATCAGATACTGATGACCTATCCTGAGGATATGTCATCAGTAGTACAATTCCAGAAAACCCCTTTAAGATTACATACTAATTGGCGTTTTCTCCGCAGGTATTATCTGCATGGATCGCTTGGCAGAGATTCTGAAGCTGGTGGACTGCGATCCCATGATTGTCAAGGATGGAAAGTGGGTGGTCCAGAAATACATTGAGAGACCACTACTCATCTTCGGCACCAAATTTGATGTGCGTCAGTGGTTTTTGGTGACGGACTGGAACCCTCTGACCATCTGGTTCTACCGGGAATGCTACGTGCGATTTTCAACACAACCGTTCTCCCTGGAGAATCTAGACACGTAGGTTAGCTTGACATACTAGTTCTTAATTCCTAAGATGGTTGATTCTAGAGTTTTGTCACCACCTAGACTTCCCACTTCTTATATTAAAGGGGTATTCTGGTAACGTAACTTAATTTTTGATAAACTGCATTAAGGCTGCAAGCTGTGACCCAACCAGAACCCATACCTATACATATAACCAGAACCCATACCTGTACATATAACCAGAACCCATACCTATACATATAACCAGAACCCATACCTGTACATATAACCAGAACCCATAACTACACATATAACCAGAACCCATACCTATACATATAACCAGAACCCATACCTGTACATATAACCAGAACCCATACCTGTACATATAACCAGAACCCATACCTATACATATAACCAGAACCCATACCTGTACATATAACCAGAACCCATACCTGTACATATAACCAGAACCCATACCTGTACATATAACCAGAACCCATACCTGTACATATAACCAGAACCCATACCTGTACATATAACCAGAGCCCATACCTGTACATACAACCAGAACCCATACCTATACATATAACCAGAACCCATACCTGTACATATAACCAGAGCCCATACCTATACATACAACCAGAACCCATACCTGTACATATAACCAGAACCCATACCTGTACATATAACCAGAGCCCATACCTGTACATATAACCAGAACCCATACCTATACATATAACCAGACCCATACCTATACATACAACCAGAACCCATACCTGTACATATAACCAGAACCCATACCTGTACATATAACCAGAACCCATACCTGTACATATAACCAGAACCCAAACCATACCTGTACATATTAACCAGAAACCCATACCTGTACATATAACCAGAACCCATACCTGTACATATAACCAGAACCCATACCTGTACATATAACCAGAGCCCATACCTATAAATACAACCAGAACCCATACCTGTACATATAACCAGAACCCATACCTGTACATATAACCAGAACCCATACCTGTACATATAACCAGAAACCCATACCTGTACATATAACCAGAGCCCATACCTATAAATACAACCAGAACCCATACCTGTACATATAACCAGAACCCATACCTGTACATATAACCAGAACCCATACCTGTACATATAACCAGAACCCATACCTGTACATATAACCAGAACCCATACCTGTACATATAACCAGAACCCATATCTGTACATATAACCAGAACCCATACCTGTACATATAACCAGAGCCCATACCTATAAATACAACCAGAACCCATACCTGTACATATAACCAGAACCCATACCTGTACATATAACCAGAACCCATACCTGTACATATAACCAGAACCCATACCTGTACATATAACCAGAACCCATACCTGTACATATAACCAGGACCCATACCTATACATATAACCAGGACCCATACCTGTACATATAACCAGAACCCATACCTGTACATATAACCAGAACCCATACCTATACATATAACCAGGACCCATACCTGTACATATAACCAGAACCCATACCTGTACATATAACCAGAACCCATACCTGTACATATAACCAGAACCCATACCTGTACATATAACCAGAACCCATACCTGTACATATAACCAGAACCCATACCTATACATATAACCAGAACCCATACCTGTACATATAACCAGAACCCATACCTGTACATATAACCAGAACCCATACCTATACATATAACCAGAACCCATACCTGTACATATAACCAGAACCCATACCTGTACATATAACCAGAACCCATACCTGTACATATAACCAGAACCCATACCTGTACATATAACCAGAACCCATACCTATACATATAACCAGAACCCATACCTGTACATATAACCAGAACCCATACCTGTACATATAACCAGAACCCATACCTGTACATATAACCAGGACCCATACCTGTACATATAACCAGAACTCATACCTGTACATATAACTAGAACCCATACCTATACATATAACCAGGACCTATACCTGTACATATAACCAGAACCATACCTGTACATATAACCAGAACCCATACCTGTACATATAACCGAACCCATACCTGTACATATAACCAGAACCCATACCTGTACATATAACCCAGAACCAGAACCCATACCTGTACATATAACCAGAAACCCATACCTGTACATATAACCAGGACCCATACCTGTACATATAACTAGAACCCATACCTGTACATATAACCAGAACCCATACCTGTACATATAACCAGAACCCATACCTGTACATATAACCAGAACCCATACCTGTACATATAACCAGGACCCATACCTATACATATAACCAGAACTCATACCTGTACATATAACTAGAACCCATACCTGTACATATAACCAGGACCCATACCTGTACATATAACCAGAACCTATACCTGTACATATAACCAGGACCCATACCTGTACATATAACTAGAACCCATACTTATACATATAACTAGAACCCATACCTATACATATAACCAGAACCCATACCTATACATATAACCAGGACCCATACCTATACATATAACCAGAACCCATACCTATACATATAACCAGAACCCATACCTATACATATAACCAGGACCCATACCTATACATATAACTAGAACCCATACCTATACATATAACCAGAACCCATACCTGTACATATAACTAGAACCCATACCTGTACATATAACCAGAACCCATACCTAGACTTCCCACTTCTTATATTAAAGGGGGAATCCGGTAACGTAACTTAATTTTTGATAAACTGCATTAAGGCTGCAAGCTGTGACCCAACCAGAACCCATACCTATACATATAACCAGAACCCATACCTGTACATATAACCAGAACCCATAACTACACATATAACCAGGACCCATACCTGTACATATAACCAGAACCCATACCTATACATATAACCAGAACCTATACCTGTACATATAACCAGAACCCATAACTATACATATAACCAGAGCCCATACCTGTACATATAACCAGAGCTTCATTTTACCTTACAATCCATTTGTCTAGCTCCTGTGTGAGCCTGCAACACACTGACAGTATCATGGCTCCTGATCTTCCCTCACAAAACTACAATCCCCACAATCCCTAGCTTTCCTGCTGTGAGTTTTTGCTTGTTCATGAGTATTGATGATCACTGATTGGCTGCCTGATATCACAGTGCAGACACGCCCCCTCTACTCACCAATCAGCAGCAAACTAACATTTAGCTAGAGAACTGATAGCAACACATTGAGCATGCCTGACCTGACAAAGGCTCAGAACTACAGGTCGGTGCCATGGTAACTTATGAGGAACACAGTGGGTAGCAGGGGAAGAAAAGTACTTTATAACTACTGAACGGTAAATATGTGAAATTTACATTATATTAGGTAATTATTGATGATGAATTAGTAACATAACACAAGTTATATTTATGGTAACCGGAATACCCCTTTAAGAGAAGCTTCCCTTAGACCAGGCATCCCCAAACTGCCAGATGTTGCAAAACTACAACTACCAGCATGCCCGGACAGCCTACAGCTATCAGCCTACAGCAGGGCATGGTGGGAGTTGTAGTTTTACAACCGCTGGAGGGCCGCAGTTTGGGGATGCCTGCCTCAGACATTACCATTGACCAGAAACAAGTTGATGAGACATCTTGTAGGACGTTTGTTTCTGGTGGATCACATATTTCTCCTCTCCAGATCCATCCACTTATGCAATAACTCCATCCAAAAGAATTTCGAGAACTCCCGCACTAGACATCCTCAGGTTCCTGCCGATAACATGTGGTCTAGTGATCAATTCCAGATGCATCTCCAAAGGTCTGGAGAAAAGAGAGCCTGGGAGGAGATCATTGTACCAGGGATGAAGGCCGCCATCATAAATGCCATGCAAAGTGCCCAAGACGTAGTAGAGTTCAGAAAAAGCAGCTTTGAGTTATACGGGGCCGATTTTATGTTCGGCGAGGACTATCAGCCCTGGTTGATCGAGATCAATTCCAGCCCAACCATGGCACCGTCTACGGTCGTGACCACCAGGCTTTGCGCTATGGTTCAGGAGGACACTTTACGAGTAGTTATTGATCGGAAGTATGATCGTAACTGTGACGTTGGTGGCTTCGAACTTATCTACAAACAGGTACATCCGGTAGTTTCCATAGCGATCAGACCTTAGTCGCTTTACCAAAAACATATTATATTCGTTTTTATTTCAGCCCGCTGTGGATATTCCTCAATATGTCGGCATCAATTTATTGGTGGAGGGCTCCACAGTCAGAAGGCCTCGTGCTCCTCTCCCAAAACCCCTCAATGGACCTGTAAACATCGGCTTCACTCAACCGAACAACCAAAGATCCCTCTCCATGGTGCAAAGCAAGACGTCTAATGGAACCCCAGTTATTGGGAACCAAGATCCTTCAAGACAAAGGTCAACGATCCCATATTCAACGTCCAAGTCTTCCCGGACCATACACAACCGTCAGACCTTAAAAAGGGCAAAAACCACGGTCATGGGTAAAGAAAACATCGCGATAGCAGAAGTAAAATGTGGACGAGAGAGCGTGGAACTTGTGAGGCTTTCCGGCAAGCTGAGGTCGGAGCATAAGGACATGACCAAATTCTTGGCGCACAGGAAAAGCATGTCCAAAGGAGCGGTGACCCAGCTCCATCAGCGTCCGCTCGCCGCTCCTAAAATGTCTCTCTCAGAGAAGCCACCTTTAGTAAAATACCTAGCTGGCCAAAGGGATGGGATACACCTTGACTTGAAGTTCTCCAGCCTTGACCTGGGAGAAATTCAGCTCCTTAAAAACTTTCCAAGGACAGGTAAGGAGAATCAGACACAATGTGGGAACCCTCAGTATATGACATAGGAGAAGAGAGATGCCTTATTGTAGGACCAAAAGCATCATCATTCAGGGAAGGTGATGGGTTGAGGCTGGAGCTGCAGAGTATCTGGAAAGGGCTGTAGACTCAACACGATTGTGAAGTAATCCCTACGGTGATAATATAAGGCACCATGTGGCTACTGCAAAAAATAAAAATAAAATTCCAGCACTGCAGCCCTAAGGGTTCATGCACACGATTATATGTATTTCGTGGTCCTCAAAACACAGATCCACAAAAAATACGGATGACGTCCGTGTGCATTCCGTATTTTGCGGAACGGAACAGCTGGCCCCTAATAGAACAGTCCTATTCTTGTCCGTAATGCAGACAATAATAGGACATGTTCTATTTTTTGGCGGAACGGACATACGGAAATGGAATGCACACGGAGTAACTTCCGTTTGTTTGTTTTTGGCGGATCCATTGAAATGAAAGGTTCCGCATACGGTCTGCAAAAATCGGAACGAACATGTAAAGAAAATACCGTATTTTTCTTTTTATAAGACGCACTTTTTTCCCCCAAAAGTAGTATGTTTTAGCTGCGGCACCCCCATCAGACCTCAGATCAGCCCACCCAGCCCCATAACAATAAAATAAAAACCTCTCTTACCTGTCCTGCGCCGCCGCTGCACTGTCCTGACTGCATACAGTGTCAGGACGTAGTGCGCGCACTCTGACCTGACGCTGCACGCAGTCAGGTGACAGTGCCGCGCCGGCCTTAGAAGCCAGAGGAGCGTCGGACCCAGAGCGGAGCGGCGGCGCAGGACAGGTAAGAGAGGTTTTTATTTTATTGTTATGGGGCTGGGTGGGCTGATCTGAGCACAATGGGCTGTTCTGAGGTCTGATGGGGGCACACAGGGGCTGATCTGAGGTCTGATGTGATGTCCTGAAATTTATGGTGGGGGTCTGATGAAAAAATTTTTTTTCTCATTTTCCTACTCTAAAATCTGGGGTGCGTCTTATCTTCGGTGCGTCTTATAAAGCGAAAAATACGGTATGTTCGTGTGCATGAGCCCTAAAGGAGATCTTCAGCCTCTACTAAGGCAGGGATTAAAGATAATCTGTCAGCAGTTTTGTACCTATGACACTGGCTGACCTGTTACATGTGCACTTGGCAGCTGAAGACATCTGTGTCCGCGTTACTGAGAAAAATGTTCTATTCTATGCAAATGAGTAATGGCAACACCCCCGTTGCTCCTAGAAGCTCATTTGCATATATTAAAATGTCTTTTTTTTTTTCAGCAATGAGGGCACATATGAACATGGGACCAACACAGATGCCTTCAGCTGCCAAGTGCACATGTAACAGGTCAGCCAGTGTCATAGGTACAAAACTGCTGACAGATGCCCTTTAATAGTGAAATTAAGACTCTCTCGCACTTCAATAGACAATGCAGCTTAAGTTGGAGTCACTGATAATAGCTGTGCCCTATAAGTGGTATAGGCAGCATATGTGGTATATATCGTCCTGCCTATGGGGACAATGGTTGGTAGATGGTATGGGATAGAATAAACATGGGTTGCTTCTAAAGAATTTATTTATTTTTTGCATCTTCAGGGCTGGACCCCCTCCGGATGCCATGTTTGTTTTGCAAGGGACCTTCTTCTCTGAGCAACAGCCTACAAGCATCCTGCAGCTGCACCAGGAGCGCTAAACTTCCAGTCAAGCCCATCCGTTTCCAGCTCACCAAGGGAACACACCTTGGCCGGTGCCACGAAGGAGCAGAGCCCCTCACAGCCCGGGGCACAGCCCTCCTCACATCGCTGCTGCTGTGATCATTACGGACAGAAATTACAGGGCCACCCGGTGACATAATGGTGCTCACCATAACAATGGTTACTTCTTACCTCAGGTCTGAGCCCCAAGGAGAACCTCCCTGTATGATGACTGACCCCCACTCCAGGTCTGCTCCCTCCAGACCAATAAACTCCTCGTAAGAGAAACCGTTTGGGCGAAAATGTATTCAGTTCTACATGCAGTATGACGGGTGAAGACATTTCTAAGATATCGCTATTGGGTGATGTCATAATAAAAGGCGGGGCTGTGACAACCACACGCTTAAAGGGGTTGTCCTAAGACCTCTAACATTGGAAACCGCAAGACTTGTGAAAACAGCGAGTCTGCTTAATACATGAACTGAATGCAAAGTTTAGGTCCAGTTCACACTTGCGTTGTTGTCTGCCAGATCTCAAAACCGGAATTAAAACGGAGCCGTGTCACTTAATGCATCCGGATGCATCAGTTTTGGACAGATCCGTTTGTATTAAAATCAAAACTGAATAAACCGGATCCAGTATGAAAAAAATCATTTTAAGTCAATGGGTGCTAGATTTTTCACTAAGAAAAAATAAAAAGAAGCGCCTGGCACCATTTCCTCTTTTTATGCCGGCTTGTTCCGTTTTCCAGACCGGGCACAAAACCGCAGTTTTATCGGGTTTGTATCGGTTTTGTGTCCGGTAAAAAAAAAAAACAAACAAAAAAAAACACGGATCAGTCTTGTCCCTGTTGACAATGAATGGGGATAAAACTGATCAGGCAGTAGTCTGACACTATAGGATATGCAGAGACCCCCCCCCCCAACTGGTAACACCCATCTGGACCTTCACTGAAGACTGCTGGCAATAATTCATTCATAAATGTCTCTGGGAGGTATGGCACAACATTTATAAGAACAGATGCTTCAGAACCGTAATTACATGGTGGTGGGGTTAAAGTAGTTACTAAAAGAAAAAGACGTGTCAGGAGAGGTTAGAGGTCCTCTTTAAAGAACACCCGCAAACAATTTTATTCCATGTCCTGCTAGAAATGTACATGATGTAATCTGTAGTGAATGTCATTTTCTTACCAGTGTCTGTATTTTTGACTTATACAATCCTGAAGTTTCTTATCTGTGTCATGTGACCAGCAATCAGACTCACCAACTCACACAGACTTGTGGACAGTAAGTCTAATTCTCTATGTATTCCTATGGGAGCCTCACTTTCAGTCTCATAGGAATGAATAGAGCAGTGACTGGCTTCCTGTCCTGGGTCAGTTGGAGGTCAGGGAGTTGGTCACATGACCCAGCTACAATAAGAAGAGGGGATAACTCACAAATACCGTCTCTGATGAGAAGATGACATTCACTACAGATTATATCATGCACCTTTCTAACAGGTCAGAATAAATTTTTTTTGTGGGAGTTCTTCTTTAAGGAGGAAGATTTAGCAGTTTACATATAGGAAAAAAATCTACATAGAAAAAAAAAAAAAAAAAAAAAAAATCATCCAGTTTTCATCCTGTATTAAACTCCAGAGCTGAACTCACAGATTTCAGGGGCTAGTTAAGGGGTTTTCTGGACATTAATGAGCCATCTTTAGGACAGGTCATCAGTATCAGAAAGGTGTGGGCGTGACACGTATTTACAGCAGCCGCCGCCAGCACCAGAGCAGCACCAATATCAATAACTTGGAAAATCCCTTTAAGGCCCCTTGCAGACTAGCAGTGAGTGATTTTTGATGGTATGTAACCCTTACAGTTCTGGAATGTATTAGAGGACACTGACATAATGCTGTCAGTGTTATCCAATACATTCCAGAACTGTAAGGGTTACATAGCATTATAAATCAATATAATGCTATGTGTGACCCAGTCAGTCCTGGGAGTTCAGGCCGGGAGCTGCGATGCGGACTTGGTGCGTGGCACACGATCGTCTGCAAGGGGCCTAAGTGTCTGTGTGGAGCTGGATCTGGTGTCTTTACACCAGGCACAGTAATCGGGGGGGGGGGGAACTGTCCCACTGACAACAAGCCTGCAGTTTCCAATAACAAACAGCAGAATTGCAAATCCAGCTCTGGAGTATAATACAGGATATAACAGTAGAATTGTACAAAACACGTCCACACGTCGACCAGACATATAACTATACAGACAAGCACAAAGGAAGGACACGGTGCACATTAAATATGATGTATTTTTATTATAACATCAGTACATATCAAATCTCATGAGGCGCCTCTACAAATAGATTATTTACAGCTGAGCTGTAAGAAAATAGCCCCACCCTCATAATATATTAAAGAGCATATGTCAGCAGGATCAACCCTATTAAACCAGGCATACTGTGTGTTAGGGTTGATCTTGAACCTGGGAGGAAATGCTCCACAACCACCTTTCCTGCTCCCCTTGGGTGACAGGGCCAGGCGGCCTCATAGTCTTCCTGCCTGGCCCTGCAAACGCATGCGCTGGTAAATGGTCAAGTTGGCGCATGCGCAGTATAGCTCGGTCAAGATCTATAAAGCGGAGGTGCCGACTGAACATACAGCAGTGCGTGTTTGGGATTACAGGGCCAGGCAGGAAGACCATGAGGATGCCTGTCCCTGTCACCCAAGGGAAGAGGGGATGTGGCTAAGGTGGAAAGGCAGCAGTGCTCGGAGGGGCTAGGGCCACCCCCATGGTGTACTTAACACCTAATTAGCATATTAATACCAAATTAGCATAACCAACTGCAGATTTTTTTTAAATGGGGCAATGGATTTGAACTAGAGGGATTGTTTCAGCAGGATCAACCCTAACTAACATACTGGTTTAAAAGGGTTGATCCAATACTAATACAATTATAACACATATATAACAGTATATATACACAAACCAATCCGGTTCCATTACACAATCCTCTGACACACCAAGCTCTACCCCATCACTGAAGGTCCAACCAGTCATTCAGCCATCCAAAAACAATGGGCACCACAGGATGAAGTTAACCCTGTGTTTTCAGCGAAGCTTCTACAAAGCTGCTTCAGGATCTGCTGTCCCTTTAACGATCACAGCTTCATCTTCAGATGCAGAAGCTCCATTGTCCGCTGGAAGAAAGGAGGTGGCGGGGCAGTGAGATGCGTCGGGTACAGCCCTGAGGAGCAGTCCGGCATCAGCAGATGGTGCAGGTGAAGGTGAAGAGGTATCCGGGGCACCTGCTGCTCTGTTAGATGCATCTTACGGAGAAGCTTCTCTTCGATCCACTGTTAACAAAAAAAAAAAAAACAAAGCACATTAATCAATCAATTACTACAGAGATATGTGTCAGCAAGCTGCTGTTGACAGATCTTGTTTCCTATTCCTTATCTATTTAGTGCTTTCTTTACTTAACGGTGCCCTATAGTGCAGGAGCTGTAGATCTGAATGGCTCATATTCCCTACAGAATGATATATGACATTACAACACCCCAACATGAGAAGACACTTCACTCCCGTCTGACGAGGTTTATATTCAGAGCCTCAAACGTTTGTAACTTGGGACAGAATAAGCCTAAAGGCAAACATTGAGATCTTCTGCCCTACCTGTGTCCTTGGGGTTGCACGGTCCAGGGGTACATGGATGTTCTCTCCTAATATTTTTGCCACTCGTGCACTGTAAATGTGGTCGCCTAGTATCGGGCAGAACTTTAGTGTGCAGTGAACCAAAAGCTGCTCTCTATAAACTAAGAGGAAAAAAACAAACATATGATAAAAACATACCATCACATTACAAAACAATTACATTACTTATCCTGTACTGATCCTGAGTTACATCCTGTATTATACTCCAGAGCTGCACTCACTATTCTGCTGCTGGAGTCACTGTGTACATACATTACTTATCCTGTTCTGATTCTAAGTTACATCCTGTATTATACTCCAGAGCTGCACTCACTATTCTGCTGGTGCAGTCACTGTGTACATACATTACTTATCCTGTACCGATCCTGAGTTACATCCTGTATTATACTCCAGAGCTGCACTCACTATTCTGCTAGTGCAGTCACTGTGTACATACATTACTTATCCTGTACTGATCCTGAGTTACATCCTGTATTATACTCCAGAGCTGCACTCACTATTCTGCTGGTGCAGTCACTGTGTACATACATTACTTATCCTGTACTGATCCTGAGTTACATCCTGTATTATACTTCAGAGCTGCACTCACTATTCTGCTGGTGCAGTCACTGTGTACATACATTACTTATCCTGTACTGATCCCGAGTTACATCCTCTATTATACTCCAGATGACTGACCCATTTCTTTCAAAATTCATGCAACCCCCTTAATACTAACATCTGGTGGCAGGTCCGTACCGCTCATGGGTTGCAGCTGCAGAAGAGAGCAGCCCTCCGCTGAGTGCAGAACCTTATACCTGGTTCCCGTTCTCTTCACCTCTCTTCTCTCCAGGCTTCCTTTAGACGGATGCATCACGGGGACAACCTAAGAACACAATATACAAGACAGGATTACAGCAATCTGCCAGCTACCTTCACTGCATAATGAGGAATTTTATGTAAGCACTGTGTGGCGGTATTATCTGGGCACTGAATGAATATAATAAGAGTCCGCCAAACATTGCGTGATGCAGAAGCCTCGAAGGATCCTGATCATATCCTGCTGATAAAGCAGAACTGGATGTTCACAGGCCAGAGATTAGCAGATAGCTTCTGTGTCTTACTAGATCCAGGTCCCCGATATTCTCCACTTTCAGGGCCACGTTTATCTCCCCTTCAGCCGGACTGGGGGCCCCAAGAGTTACAGCACTGAAAGCAAGGAGTTCATTAATACCCATGTTATACCGTCACACAGTAACGGTAGAGAGAGAGAGCGCTCACCAGAATGTTGTGATTGGCCGCTCTGATCTACGGCACACAGCGTAAAAATCTTCTAATTTCTTTGTGGTGATATGACAAGTAGAGAGCAGAACCAGCCCAGAGCTCTCCCTAAAAGAACAGCACAAAGGGGAGTCACACAAGAAAATACCGCCAGACCCATCACATGAGAAACAGTCAACCTGCTCACAAATGCATTTGTGTCCATAGGAGCAGTATTATAGTAGTTATATTCTTGTAAATAGGAGGCAGTATTATAGTAGTTATATTCTTGTACATAGGAGCAGTATTATAGTAGTTATATTCTTGTAAATAGGAGGCAGTATTCTAGTAGTTATATTCTTGTAAATAGGAGGCAGTATTATAGTAGTTATATTCTTGTACATAGGAGGCAGTATTCTAGTAGTTATATTCTTGTACATAGGAGGCAGTATTCTAGTAGTTATATTCTTGTAAATAGGAGGCAGTATTATAGTAGTTATATTCTTGTACATAGGAGGCAGTATTATAGTGGTTATATTCTTGTACATAGGAGGCAGTATTATAGTGGTTATATTCTTGTACATAGGAGGCAGTATTATAGTAGTTATATTCTTGTACATAGGAGGCAGTATTATAGTAGTTATATTCTTGTACATAGGAGCAGTATTATAGTAGTTATATTCCTGTACATAGGAGCAGTAATATAGTAGTTATATTCTTGTACATAGGAGCAGTATTATAGTAGTTATATTCTTGTACATAGGAGCAGTATTATAGTAGTTATATTCTTGTACATAGGAGCAGTATTATAGTAGTTATATTCTTGTACATAGGAGGCAGTATTATAGTAGTTATATTCTTGTACATAGGAGACAGTATTATAGTAGCTATATTCTTGTACATAGGAGGCAGTATTATAGTAGTTATATTCTTGTACATATTATAGTAGTTATATTCTTGTACACAGGAGCAGTATTATAGTAGTTATATTCTTGTACACAGGAGCAGTATTATAGTAGTTATATTCTTGTACATAGGAGCAGTATTATAGTAGTTATATTCTTGTACATAGGAGCAGTATTATAGTAGTTATATTCTTGTACATAGGAGCAGTATTATAGTAGTTATATTCTTGTACATAGGAGCAGTATTATAGTAGTCATATTCTTGTACATAGGAGCAGTATTATAGTAGTTATTTTTTTCCCAATACATGAAGTTACACAATTTCATATTATTCAGTACTATAAGTAGTTGCTCTTTAAAGGGAACCTGTCATCAACTTTCTGGTGACCTCACTGAGGGCAGTATAAAGTAGTGACAGAAATGCTGATTTCAGCGGTGTGTCACTCATGAGCTAAAAGTAAGTGGTTGCTGAGAACCAGCATCATAATCATTGCAGCCCAGGCCTTGAAAAGAGTTAAATCTACCTGAGAAGAGTCATGGTTATTCCTAATCTCCTGCTCTCCCGCCCATCTGCTGATTGGCAGTTCTCTCCTACATAGAAAGGGAGAAAATTGGGTAGAAGACTGTCAGTCATCAGCAGGTGGGCGGGGAGAGCAGGAATTCATGAATAACCAGGACTCTTCTCAGGTGGCCGAGACTCTTTTCCAGGCCTAGTCTGCAATGATTGTGATGTTGGTTCTCGGCAACCACTTACTTTTAACTTATAAATGACAGACCGCTGAAATCAGCTCACCTGTCTCTTTATTCTGCTGTTAGTATGGGCAGCGTAAAGTTGATGACCGGTTCCCTTTAAGAACCATTTCTGCAGTGTACTTAGCATTTATACTATAATTACTCCCTAGCTGCAGAGTACCACAGTACTACAGTGAGAAGCATTACTTTTTACAGAGGATTTCTCATACTTACTTTGGTGCAGCTTTCACCACGTGGAGATCTGCCTTCATCTGCAGTATCTGCTTTAGCTCTGGGAGTATGGACACCACCGAAAGCCCCTCTGAACTTCCTGATGGTAAAGAGGGTGACAATATGCGTATTACAATCAGATAACGGTCCTATACTTCATAATACAGAATATGGCTTTCTATGGGATTTGGGAGGAATAGAGAATTGAGAAACTGAGAGGCATGTCTGGAGTATTACAGTCCATTCAATAAAAACAGCGCAATGCTTCCTTTCTCCTGTGGAGGCGCTGCAGGGAAATTAAACATTTTCTGCCAAGTTCCCCACAGCCGGTTTAGTACCTGGTAGTCACTTACCTGTAATGGACATCCCCTGGGGTTTGTTGATGGCGACAAGTGGACCTAAAGATAGAACACACCTGTAAATGGGACGTCAGAACCACACGTATAATTTTATAGACTCCGCCCTCTTCTTGAGGATCAGTCGATGTACGTCAGTCACCTGAGCTCCTTTAACTAGTTGGTCAAGCTGCTTGAAGTTTAGAATTAGGCTCATTAAAGAGGTTTCCGGGATTTTACTAGTGATATCTACAGGATAGGTCATCAGTATCTGATCGGTGGAGGTCTGACACCCGGGACCCCCGCCGATCAGCTGTTTGAGAAGGTACCGGCACTCCTGTGAGCGCCGTGGCCTTCTCTTAGCTTTTCCTAGGCCAGTGACGTCACGTTCATCGGTCACGTGGCCTAGGAGCAGCTCAGCCCTATTCAAGTGAATGGGGCTGAGTGCAATACCAAGCATGACCACTATACAATGTACAGCGCTGTGCTTGGTGAGAGGAGAGAAGGTAGCGGTGCTTACAGGAGGGACGGTACCTTCTCAAATAGCTGATCAGTGGGGGTTCCGGGTGTCAGACCCCCACCGATCAGATACTGATGACCTATCTTGAGGATAGGTATCAGTAGTAAAATCCTGGAAAACCCCTTTAAGATGTAGGTGTCAGACCCCCCTCCCCTTCCACAGTACTAGGGCTCATGCATGCGACCGTCAACAAAAAATACGGACGGCGTCCTCCATGGGATACTCCTAATGCATTAATTTTTTTTTTTTGCGGATCCATTATAACAATGCCTATCCTTGTCGGTAAAACGGACAATAGAACATCCTTCTATCTTTTTTAGGGAACGGTCATGCGGACATACGGAAATAGAATGCACAGGGAAACATTTCAGTTTTTTTGTGGACATATTGAAGTGAGAGGTTCCGCATATGGGCCGCAAATAAAAAACGGAACGGACACAAAAAAAAAAAAAAAACAACACATTCGGGTGCACGAGTCCTTGGATGGACTACTGACCTTCCATATACACCACATTCTGGGCCAGGTGCTCACACAGCGACTCCTTGCTCATCTTTTCCACAGTCGGGACTCCTGGGTTCCTCAAGATGCTGGCTCTTTCTTCTCGGATTCTGGAGGGAGATCTGTGCCCCTTCTTCTCAGTCTCCAAATGTTCCTGATACCTGCAGGAAAGGAAGTCCCATGAGTCATGGAATATTTTACACAGTCCTAGACGTTCCGCTCGGTCCTCATACAGTTAAAGGAGACGATGAGAGTTTTGTATTCGAAGGCTGGCACTGAGTGCAGATGGCACCGTTATGGGCGCACACACACGTAGACTTCAACATTACATGGGACGGGGGTAGACACGGTTTCTGGTACCACTATGGAGGTGGGGTAGGATATGGCACCATCACGTGGTTGGTGTATATCGTCATCATAGAACAGAAATAAACAAAATCACGCCAAATGGCGCTCCATGGTGAAGAACCGCAGGTAAAAGGACACACAAGGAGAGCGGTAAGTGATGACACCCACCGGACCGAGCACAACCCCTGAACAGCGCATGCAGGGTTAAGGAGCACTGGTAATCCGCAGCAGGGATCTAGAGGGGCCCAAGAAGATGGCACCTTCAGAACAGGTAACAGCGCGCTCAGAGGGCGCAGAGATACCGATAAAATATTATATATTTATTAAAAACGTATAACGTGTTTCAGAGGGGGCCCGCCTCCAAAACGCGTTATAGGTAAATGTTTTAATCGGTATTTCTGCGCCCCCTGATCCGGCTTTTACCTGTTCTGAAGTTATCATCATAGAACAGGTCACTCATCCGGCACTCTAATGGTGGCGAGGGTGGTCCATCTGAGAATCCAGGAATCCCAGAGCAGGGCACTAAGGCAAGTGCCACACCAATTTGGGTTCTCTTGCTCACAATGAAATCATGGCGGTCGGCCTCTATGTGCGAGTGCCCAAAAAACACTAATCAGATGGCATGGGCAATCACCTTTGGGATGGGGGTCCCTACATAGGGCACACTCACGGGGGGGGGGGGGGGGAACTGTGCTACCGCCACGCTTAGGGTGCCAGGTGGTGCTAGGCTAACCCTAGGGGGGATCCCTGTAGAGGCCACGCTCACCTTTGGGGGGGTCCCTGCTGCCGCCATGCTCCCAGTTAGCACCACAGCTTAAACAGGAAAAAGCAGCCGTCCACCAGCGCAGAATCCGGATGTAGAAAATAAAGTAATAAAACAATAAAACATAAAATCATGAAGAATGTGATTCGGAGGGGTGCTGCCCCCTCTCGGATACCTGGTATCTGAGAGAGCGTGCCCTCTGCAGGGACCCCCAACGGTAAGCGTGCCCTCTGCAGAGACCTCCGACACATTCTACGTGATTTTATATATTTTATTGCTTTAATAAATTATTTTCTACATCGGGATCCTGCGCTGGTGGACGGCTGCTTTTTCCTGTTTAAGCTGTGGCGCTAACTGGGAGCATGGCGGCAGCAGGGACCCTTCAATGGCGAGAAACCCTGGCCCTGCCCAATGGCGAGTGTGTCCCCCCCCCCCTAACTGGGAGCATAGAAGATTCAACCACACAGCGCTCCATAGAGAAGGACCATCAAACATGACAAATATCAGTAAGAGTTCATCTCCCCAGAGGGTGTAGTGCGGTGACCGGTACAGCTCTGCTCAGTGCAGAACCCCCCTCCGCGCTCCCGGTAATCCGCAGCTTCCCCGCCAGTCGTCCAGAGGATTCTGGATGTCTGCACCGCAGCAGAAACAGGAAACAGCAGCCGTCCGCCAGCGCAGGATCCTGAGGTAGAGAATAATATATTACAGCAATAAAATATATAAAATCATGTAGAAAATGTGGGAGCGTGTCCTCTGCAGGGACCCCCAACGGTAAGCGTGCCCTCTGCAGAGACCTCCGACACCTTCTACGTGATTTTGTATATTTTATAGCTGTAATATATTATTCTCTACCTCAGGATCCTGCGCTGGCGGACGGCTGCTTTTTCCGGTTTCTGTTGCGGTGCAGACATCGCAAATCCTCTGGACGACTGGCGGGGAAGCTGCGGATTACCGGGAGCGCGGAGGGGGTTCTGCACCGAGCAGAGCTGTACCCGTCACCACACAGCACCCTCTGAGGAGATAAACACTTACCGGTGTTTGTGTTCTTCATATTGGATGGTCGTTCACATGGAATCTCACTATTGCGGGGCTCCCTGCAGAGGACACGCTCAACGACGGAGGGTGCCTGCTGCCGCCACGCTCCCAGTTAGCACCACAACATAAACAAAAAAAAAATTGTCCACCAGCGCAAGATAACGATTTAGAGATTATATAAATTATTATTTTTTAATCAATTAAAATCATGTAGAAGATGTTTCGGAGGGGTGCTGCCCCCTCTCGGATACCTGGTATCTGAGAGAGCGTGCCCTCTGCAGGGACCCCCAATGGTAAGCGTGCCCTCTGCAGAGACCTCCATGTTCTACGTGATTTTTTAGCTGTAATATATTATTCTCAACCTCTGGATCCTGCGCTGGTGGATGGTGGGGAATCCTCTGGACGACCTGTGGGGGAAGCTGCGGATTACCGGGAGCGCGGAGGGGGTTCTGCACCGAGCAGAGCTGTACCGGTCACCGCACTACACCCTCTGGGGAGATGAACACTTACCGGAGTTTCTGTTCTTCACTATGGAGCATTTTTTATTTATTTATTTTTATTAACATTTTCAAACACACAATAACAAACAGCAGCCAATGAGAAGTCCATTACAGTGAGTCATGTGACCAGTACCAGCCGCTGCAATAAAGGACACTTCAAGATAAATATCACTGCATCCAAGGAACGAGGCTCTGCTCTCTCAGCAGCTGCCGCGCCGTCTGTGCTCTGACAGGACCTGGCAGTGTAAACGTCATCACACCTGGGCCTCCCAATAGCAGTGCAGAGGGGGAAATCGGCTGCAGAGAGAGCAGAGACTCTAGGTGTAATGGTAACGCCCCCGTTGCTCCTAGAGGCTCATTTGCATATAGTAAAACATCATTTTTCTCAGCAATGAGGGCACATATGAACATGGGACCAACACAGATGTCTTCAGCTGCCAAGTGCACATGTAACAGGTCAGCCAGTGTCATAAGTACAAAACTGCTGACAGATGATTTATAGATCATGGATCTAGAGTCCTCGGTTTAACTAAACACAAGCCATTCCCGCTCTGACCCCCCTACTTTTGGCCGACAGAACACCACAAATCAGGGGGGAGATAAGGGGTTGAGGACGCCGGGCAATGTATGTGCCCCATACTGTATGCAGGGGCCGCCTCTCCACAGTCCATCTACATAATTAAGTCCGGCTTCTCAGAGAAGGAACTCAATTGTCGGGGCGGCTGGGGTGGTGATGTACCGGGGGTTCCAGACTTAGAATATTGCCTTTTTTTGTTATGGCTGAAAACGTGTAAAAATTTCAGGTCGCCGTTGAGGGGTGGAAGGGGTTTGTCCCAGCAGAGGACGCACGTGCTGTTGGGAGGGGGTCTCAAGCAGAGGGTACACGCGCCGTTAGGGGTCTCAAGCAGAGGGTACACGCGCCGTTGGGGGTCTCAAGCAGAGGGTACACGCGCCGTTGGGGGTCTCAAGCAGAGGGTACACGCGCCGTTGGGGGTCTCAAGCAGAGGGTACACGCGCCGTTGGGGGTCTCAAGCAGAGGGTACACGCGCCGTTGGGGTCTCCACAGGGGAAACATTCGCCACTGGGGGTCCCTGCTGCCGAAACACACGCCACTGGGGGATTCCCGCTGCCGAAACACACGCCACTGGGGGTCCCCGCTGCCGAAACACACGCCACTGGGGTGGTCACCGCTGCCGAAACACACGCCACTGGGGTGGTCACCGCTGCCGAAACACACGCCACTGGGGTGGTCACCGCTGCCGAAACGCTTACCATTAGAGGGCGACTCTGTGCAAGAAATGCGCAATATTAAGGGAGTCCTTGCAGAGGGTACGCTCAACGTTGCGGTTCCTCCTTCCTCATGGTTATTTAAAAGGAGGAAGACTGAAAATGGCACGTTCACCCTTTATAGGGGGGGATGGTGTATCTGGCAGAGGACACTTTGGCCGTTAGGAGGGGGTCCCATGTAGAGGGCACATTCGCTGTGGGGGGGGGGTTGGTAGAGGACCTGTTCACCGTTGTGGAGGGGCGGGGTCGCTGCCAAGGATACGCTCACCATTGTAGGATTCCCTGCTGCCCCCACACTAACCTTTGGGGTGGTCCCTGAAGAAGACATGCTCCCCTGAAGACAACAACGGATCAAGGTTCTTTTTGCCGCCATGCTCTGCACTGAAAAGTCCCAGCTACTACCACCCCTCCCTGTTAGGAGGGAGCCTCAGAGGGTCTTCAGCTGCCACAACACTGCCTATTGGGTGCGCTCCTGCTGCCTCCACGTTCCCCCTTGGGGGCAAACTCACACTTTGGGGGGGCAGAAACAGGAAAAAGCAGCTATCTGCCAGCGCAGGATCCTGAGGTAGAGAATAATATATTACAGCTATAAAATCACGTAGAAGGTGTCGGAGGTCTCTGCAGAGGACACGCTCACACACATTCTACATGATTTAATATATTTAATAGCTGTAATATATTACTCTCTACCTCGGGATCCTGCGCTGGCGGGCAGCTGCTTTTTCCTGTTTCTGCCGCGGTGCAGACATTGGGAATATTCTGGAGGAGCGGCGGATTACCTGGAGAGCGGAGGGGTTCTGCACTGAGCAGAGCTGTACCGGTCACCGCACAGCACGTTCTGGGGGGAGATGAACACTTACTGACGTTTGTCATATTGGACGGTTCTTCTCCATGGAGCGCCGAATGGTTTAAATCATTTTTTTAATTTTTTTTTTTCTAGTTTTTATTAACATTTTCAAAACACAACAACAAACATTACAGCGAGTCATGTGATCAGTATCAGGCGCAGCAATAAAGGACACTGAGGGTCATTCACTAAAGATAAATATCACTGCACCCAAGGAACGAGGCTCTGCTCTCTCTGCAGCTGCTGCGCAGTCTGTGCTCTGACAGGACCTGGCAGTGTAAACGTCATCACACCTGGGCCTCCCAATCACAGTGCAGAGAGGGCTTCTAAGTGCAATGGTAACGCCCCCGTTGCTCCTAGAGGCTCATTTGCATATATTAAAACATTTTTCTCAGCAACGTGGACACATATGGACATGGGACAAACACAGATGTCTTCAGCTGCCAAGTGCACATGGAACAGGTCAGCCAGTGTCATAGGGACAAAACTGCTGACAGATGCCCTTTAATAAAAACCGTTGGAGTTGTGTCCATCCTGGAAGATCTGCTAAACACGTGCAGATGATTTATAGATCATGGAGCTACAGTCCTCGGGGGTAGGGGAGGGTTAGGGCTAATTAAACAGAAGCCTATCCCGCTCTGACCGCCCCATTACTTGAGATACAATTCTGGTAATACGAGTCTCTGGAGGACGCCGGGCAATGTATGTGCCCCATACTGTATGGGGGGCCGCCTCTCCACAGTCCATCTACATAATTAAGTACGGCTTCTCCGGGAAGGAACTTAATTCTCGGGGCGGTGATGTACCGGGGGTTCCAGACTTAGAATATTGCCTTTTTTTGTTATGGCTGAAAACATGTGTAAAAATTTCAGGTCGCCGTTGAGGGGTGGAAGCGGTTTGTCCCAGCATAGGAGACGCGCACCGTTAGGGAGGGGGTCTCAAGCAGAGGACGCACGCGCCGTTGGGAGGGGGTCTCAAGCAGAGGGTACACGCGCCGTTGGGAGGGGGTCTCAAGCAGAGGGTACACGCGCCGTTGGGAGGGGGTCTCAAGCAGAGGGTACACGCGCCGTTGGGAGGGGGTCTCAAGCAGAGGGTACACGCGCCGTTGGGAGGGGGTCTCAAGCAGAGGGTACACGCGCCGTTGGGAGGGGGTCTCAAGCAGAGGGTACACGCGCCGTTGGGAGGGGGTCTCAAGCAGAGGGTACACGCGCCGTTGGGAGGGGGTCTCAAGCAGAGGGTACACGCGCCGTTGGGGGTCTCAAGCAGAGGGTACACGCGCCGTTGGGGGTCTCAAGCAGAGGGTACACGCGCCGTTGGGGGTCTCAAGCAGAGGGTACACGCGCCGTTGGGGGTCTCAAGCAGAGGGTACACGCGCCGTTGGGGGTCTCAAGCAGAGGGTACACGCGCCGTTGGGGGTCTCAAGCAGAGGGTACACGCGCCGTTGGGGTCTCCACAGGGGAAACATTCGCCACTGGGGGTCCCTGCTGCGAAACACACGCCACTGGGGGTCCCCGCTGCCGAAACACACGCCACTGGGGGTCCCCGCTGCCGAAACGCTCACCACTGGGGTGGTCACCGCTGCCGAAACGCTCGCCACTGGGGTGGTCACCGCTGCCGAAACGCTCGCCACTGGGGTGGTCACCGCTGCCGAAACGCTCGCCACTGGGGTGGTCACCGCTGCCGAAACGCTCGCCACTGGGGTGGTCACCGCTGCCGAAACGCTCGCCACTGGGGTGGTCACCGCTGCCGAAACACACGCCACTGGGGTGATCACTGCTGCCGAAACGCTTACCATTAGAGGGCGACTCTCCGCAAGACATGCGCAATATTAAGGGAGTCCTTGCAGAGGGTACGCTCAACATTGTGGTTCCCTAAAGAGGACAGGCACACCACTGGGGGGGGGGGGGGGGGGGGGTTGGGTTCCTCCTTCCTTATGGTTATTTAAGGAGGAAGACTGAAAATGGCACGTTCACCCTTTATGGGGGGGGATGATGTATCTGGCAGAGGGCACTTTGGCCGTTAGGAAGGGGCCCCATGTAGAGGGCACATTCGCTGTAGAGGGGGGTAAAGGACCTGTTCACCGTTGTGGAGGGGCGGGGTCGCTGCCAAGGATACGATCACCATTGTAAGATTCCCTGCTGCCCCCCACACTAACGTTTGGAGTGGTCCCTGAAGAAGACATGCTCCCCTGAAGACAACACGCTAACGGATCAAGGTTCTTTTCGCCGCCATGCTCTGCACTGAAAGTCCCAGCTACCACCACCCCTCCCCGTTAGGAGGGAGCCTCAGAGGGTCTTCAGCTGCCACTACACTGCCTATTGGGAGCGTTCCTGCTGCTGCCTAGTTCCCCCTTAGGGGCAAACTCTCACTTTGGGGGGGGTCGGCCTGCACCGCAGAGGAAACAGGAAAAAGCAGCCGTCCGCCAGCGCAGGATCCCGAGGTACAGAATAATATATTACAACTATAAAATATATAAAATCACATAGAACATGTCGGAGGTCTCTGCAGAGGGCACGCTTACCGTTGGGGGTCCCTGCAGAGGGTACGCTCTCTCAGATACCAGGTATCCAAGAGGGGGCAGCACCCCCCGAAACATGTTCTACATGATTTTATATATTTTATAGCTGTAATATATTATTCTCTACCTCGGGATCCTGCGCTGGCGGTCGGCTGCTGTTTCCTGTTTCTGCTGCGGTGCAGACATCCAGAATCCTCTGGACGACCGGCGGGGGAAGCTGCGGATTACCGGGAGTGCGGAGGTGGTTCTGCACTGAGCAGAGTTGTACCGGTCACCGCACAGCACCCTCTGGGGAGAGGAATACTTAGCGGTGTTTGTCATATTGGACGGTTCTTCACTATGGAGCGCCGAATGGTTTAAATTATTATTTTTTCGTTTTTATTATATTTCATTTTCAAAACACAATAACAAACATTACAGTCATGTGACCAGTATCAGGCGCAGCAATAAAGGGGACTTCAAGGGTCATTCACTAAAGATAAATATCTCAGCAATGCGGGCACATATGAACATGGGACCAACACAGATGTCTTCAGCTGCCAAGTGCACATGTAACAGGTCAGCCAGTGTCATAGGTACAAAACTGCTGACAGATGCCCTTTAATAAAACCCAGTGCTACAGAGTCGTGTCAGTGCTGGAGGATCAGCTAAAGATGTAGAGATTTATAGATCATGGATCTTCGGACGCACTCTCACTACCGAGGCCACCGGACTCATCTCTGCATGTATATAGAGTCCTCGGGGGCGGGGGGGGGGGGGGGGTTAGGGTTCACTAAACAGAGGCCGATCCTGCTCTGACCACCCCTATCTAATCAGTATTTGGGTGATCTCAGACTATTCTTCTGCCCGATCTAAGCTCAGGACCCCACTATCTGCAGGCATAGAAGTAATGCATGAACCCCCACTTTTGGCTGACAGAAAAACACACAGAAATTGGGGAGGGGGGGGGGGAATAGTGATACAGTTCAGAAAAGATGAGTGCAGATGACAGCCGAGCAATGT
Source organism: Rhinella marina (assembly GCA_900303285.1). NCBI lineage: Eukaryota > Metazoa > Chordata > Amphibia > Anura > Bufonidae > Rhinella > Rhinella marina. The sequence continues at coordinate 270,054 of ONZH01010535.1, read as the reverse complement.
ATGTGCCCCATACTGTATGCGGGGGCCGCCTATACACAGTCCATCTATATAATGAAGAATGGCTTCTCAGAGAGGGGGGGGGGGGAGGAAGAGATACCGGCAGCTTCGACACTTAAATTATTTTTTTGTGCTGTGGCTGAAACCATGTGTAATACAGGAAACGCGCGCCGTTGGGCAGGGGGTTCCAGCAGAGGAAACGCGCGCCGTTGGGGTCTCCACAGGGGATACACGCGCCACTGGGGGTCCCCGCTGCCGAAAACACTCGCCACTGGGGGTCCACGCTGCCGAAACACTCGCCACTGGGGGTCCCTGCTGCCGAAACACTCGCCACTGGGGGGGTCCTTGTTGCCACCATGCTCATTGTTAGGGGGTGACTCTACACGTTCACATTTTATGGGGGAAGGGATGGTGTTTCTGTGAGAAGTACCCACCCCCTCCCTCATGTTGAGCGTGCCCTCTACCAAATGGGAGCAGAAAAGACTCAACCACACAGCGCTCCATAGAGAAGAACCATCCAACATGACAAACGCCGGTAAGTGTTCCTCTCCCCAGAGGGTGCTGTGCGGTGACCGGTACAGCTCTGCTCGGTGCAGAATCCCCTCCGCGCTCCCGGTAATCCGCAGCTTTCCCCGCCGGTCATCCAGAGGATTCCCGATGCCTGCACCGCAGCAGAAACAGGAAAAAGCAGCCGTCCACCAGCGCAGGATCCCGAGGTAGAGAATATGATATTACAGCAATAAAATATATAAAATCACGTAGAACATGTCGGAGATCTCTGCAGAGGGCACGCTTACCGTTGGGGGTCCCTGCAGAGGGTACGCTCTTTCAGATACCAGGTATCCGAGAGGGGCAGCACCCCCCGAAACGTGTTCTACATGATTTTATATATTTTATAGCTGTAATATATTATTCTCTACCTCGGGTTCTTGCGCTGGCAGACGGCTGCTTTTTCCTGTTTCTGCTGCGGTGCAGACATCCGGAATCCTCTGGACAGCCTGCGGGGGAAGCTGCAGATTATCGGGGGTGCGGAGGGGGTTCTGCACTGGGCAGAGCTGTACCGGTCACCGCGCAGCACCCTCTGGGGAGAGGACCACTTACCAGTTTTTGTCATGTTTGATGGTCCTTCACCATGGAGCATCGAATGGTTGAATCTTCTACACTGCCAGGTAGGAGAGAGGAGGCTGTCAGTTAGAGAGACCCTGCAAAGGGCATGCTCACCAATGGGGGATCCCTGCTGCCAGCATGCTCACAGTTTGGGGTGTCATTGCAGAGGACATGCTCACAGTTAGCGTGGGATCCCTGAACAGGGCACACTCGCAGTTGGAGGACGGGGGGTGGGTCGGGCCGGGAACACGCTTGCAGTTAGGGGGGTCCTTGTACAGGACACGCTCACAGTTATTGGGAAGGGGGTCCATGTAAAGGACACACTCACAATTGGGGGGGTCCCTGCTGCCGCCATGCTCACTGTCCCTTTTGGTGTGCAGATACCGACCTCCTCCTCCATGACCCGTACCCCACATTACAATCCGGCCACTCACCAGGGCGCCGAGCATTTCCTCCTTGCACAGGCCAGGCTGCCTATCCCGGTTACGGTTCTCCAGCCGCTCCTGATCGCTGTGTGCCGGTACAAAGCCGCCATCTCCTCGTGTCACACATCGACCCCGCTCTCTGCCTTCCTCACGCCGCTTTACCGGCAGCTGACATCTTGTTTCGCATTGCGCATGTGCACAGTAACGCCAAGACTGCCGGGAAATGTAGTTTGTTTTTCCACTCTAGGACAGAGAACTTCCAGGTAAGACTCGGTGACCCTGGCGATAGGCTCCTCCCATGCTTTTATAATATTGCGCCCTATGGACTTTTTGACGTCACGCGGTCACGTGCTGCGATGTTGCAGTCACGTGGCTTTGAAGATAACGCGGGAAGACCTGTTTGGAGGAGGAGGATGCTGGGAATTGTAGTTTTTCAGCAGCTGTCAATTCACCAATAACTACACCTCCAGTCGTGCTCCACTGTCAAGTATCATCTATTTCTGGGACAGCTGGGTGACATCCAGCATCCACCATTACAGCTACCATAGGGGTAGTTACCTGGATTTTCTGGGGTATTAAATGTGAAAACCAACATGTCATAGTCACATTTGTAACTGCAGAATATTGGAAAGCAAAGTGACAACCCCTGCCAGAGCTGTAATGTTGTCAATATTGGTTGTCATCCAGCTCATCTAGTGGAAGGAAAAGAGGACAACCCCTCTCTATAGGCCATGTCAGATGTCATAGAGGGGCTGCCCACCAGCCCGACCACCCCTTTAAGGGGGTTTAGTAAAAGTGGCGTCCTCTTTGGTGGACGTAGCCCATGCATGCGTGCCTGACATGTAATTCTGCATTTCTCCTGCAGGGTACGCTGCATCAGCAATGTATAGCTACTCAGGTAATCACCTCAGTGAACCCTGGAGAACAGAGCCCAAATGCCCCTGCTAAGGTGGCAGTGTAGTGTGGTCACATCTACAGGGGCCAACATAGAACCTCAACAGAGCAAATTATTTTAAGGGGTTTTCCAGGATTTTACTGATGACCTATTCTCAGGATAGGTCATCAATATCTGAGGGGTTTGGGTCTGACACCCGGGACCCCCGCCGATCAGCTGTTTGAGAAAGCTGCGGTGCTACTAAGAGCGCTGCAGTTTTCTCCATGATCACCAAGCACAGCGCCGCCCATTGTATAGTGGCTGTGCTTGGTATTGCACTCAGCCCCATTCACTTCTATGGGGCTGAGCTGCCCCTAGGCCATGTGACTGATGAGCCTAGGAAAAGCTGCGGCGCTACTAAGAGTGCTGCGGCTTTCTCCATGATCACCAAGCACAGCGCCACCCATTGTATAGTGGCTGTGCTTGGTATTGCAGCTCAGTCCTATTCACTTGAATGGGACTTAATTGCACCGATGAATGTGACGTCACTGGTCTCTTCAAACAGCTGACCCGGGGGGTGCTGCGAGTCAGACCCCCACCGATTATATAGGTTATCAGTATTAAACACTCAGACAGTCCCTTTAATAAGCTTCTTAAAGGAAAAGCACATAAGAATGCTTCCAGGGTCACGGTTCAATGTCCTCAAAGTCTTTAGTAAGAGTAGAACGAACTAATACAGCAAACAAGACACCTGTGGTAATTTTCACACCCAGCCACATGGGGGCAGTGTCTAAAGACAAAACAAGCCGCAGTCACCGCAAAAAGAGAACGTGTTTTATTGAGTTTTTATAACCCGAATAACAAGTATAAATAAGCATTAAATAGGAATAAGATATAACCAAAGCCCAAGCTGGTAACAGTCAGTATTACTAGGACTGATTATGGGTTTCTATAAAGTGCCTGCATCATAGCTTAAAATGGTATTGGATACCCAGAGGCCCCCACTGTGCTACCTGACCCCCAAGTTTATGAAGAAAAAACACTGTAAAAGACATTCATCTAATGTTACCAAAAATCTGATGAATACGGCAAGAAAGGAGAGAGAACAATGCGCTGCTCAGCTTCCTTGTCCCAAACTCAGACTGGTTGCTATGGAAGTGCTACCTGAGAACCCAAGGCAGTGTATCCATAGCAACCATTCTGTCAGACATCGTTAAAGCTGGATCCGTAAAGTGCTGTCAGAGGGGACTCCCGCCATCCCATCCCCCATCTCAGCCTGTGTTATTAATCAGATTTTTTTTTAAAAGCCAGTCCCGAATCGTGTGTGATGTGTTGTGTCTCCACTAGGCCACATGGTGACTTCCCCTTGGCGCTCCCCTTGCCAAGCCATCCGTTAATTTGCATCTGTGACGCTCAGATCTGGTAGGTGACAGCTTTAGGCCCATTTAGTATTTGTGCACCCCTTTAGGACTTGAGGTTTCCCCCTCCAAGTCCTCAGATATATATTGGGCGCCGCTTATCACTGCATTGATTCACAGTCTATATAAACTGCTGTCAGGGGACAAATACCCAGAAGATCAGGTAACACAGACGTCTCTGCTATTCTGCTCTGTAACCTGCAGCAAGGCAATTACATGGAGTGAAGGCATGGAGGGGGGGCGCCCCCAGGCTAGAACCGGTCTTCTTCTACAGTAGCATCCTGCGCGGGTAGAAGGGGATGAAGTCTCTGAGAGCCGCTGATGGTTTTTCCTCTTGGGGCACAGTCTTATTGTTGGGCTCCAGAAGCTGCTGCATATAACACGAGGTGCCCAGAAGAACGTGCCCGGTGGCCTGCATAGTAAACAGCGTCAAGCGTAGCGCCTCCCTGTGGTGAAATTAAAGAAAACGTTGGGGTTCATTTATTAACACTTGTCCGGAGTAAAAAATAGTCATAACGGGCATTTTTGTGACTATTTTAATGCCCTTGCGACAATATTTTGTTGCCCAGACCCAAGTACCACAGATGGGCAGGATGGGGGTGAAGTGGGGGCAATCATCAGGAGAAACAAAATGGCCACCGTCCCATTAGTTCACATAAAACCTGTCCTAATCACACAGCAGGACAAGTTACTTCACAACACTGAGGTAAAGAGCTGCCCCACCCTCCTCTCCTACTTGTCAGGGATTATGATCCTTAATAAAGGTGAATCTGTGTGGGAATGGAGATGACGAGGACTCTTGAGGGTGAGGTGTGACTAATGAGCAGCATCACTTGTTTACAGTCTCCATTACCACAGTCTGTCCTGTCCGTCCTCTCTGTACTTCATGTCTCCTCATGAACTCCATTCCTACAGAGAATCAGCTGAAGATCTTATCATCTGTATTCAGGATCATAATCCTTGACGAACAGAGCAGAGAGGAGGATGAGGCAGCTCTTTACCTCAGTGTTGTGAAGTAACTTGTCCTCCTGTGTGATTAGGACAGGTTCTGTGTGGACTAATAGGACGGCGGCCATTTTGTTTCTCCTAATCATTGCTCCCCAGACAAAACGAGCCATTATAACTAATGAAAGGTATTTGAGAATATATTTATTATAAAGTAATATTTAAGTATTTTCATTGTCTTAATTCCCAGAGAACCCCTTTAAAGTTGCCCTGGAAAAAAACTAAAAGTTGCCCCATGTTGTAGGCGGGTCCAAACTGACAGAAGGCACGATAACAGAAGTAGGCGGGGCCAATCTATAAAGGCAGGAACAACAGAAGTAGGCGGGGCCAGCAATACCATAGTGCAGTACAAAATACTTCCCCAAGTGGAAACAAATACCACAGAGCAGCAAAAAATACTGCCGGCTGAGACACAGTATGAAACTGCATCAATACAGCTGAATTAAGGAGGGCCCCTGCGGCCGCTGGCCGGGGGCATTAGTGTCTGATGTTCCTACATTCAGTAATGCTGAGAGCAGCAGATCTTTATGGCCATTAGGATGGCTTGGGTGGCATCGGCCCACTGGGAAATTTCCCTGTAGGGTCTATGTCCAATCTGCCCCTGACTAAGGGCCCGTTTACACGCCCGTGTGAATGGGGCCGCATCTGTTCCGCAATTTTGCGGAATAGATGCGGACCCATTCATTTCTATGAGCGGCATTACATCACGGAGAGCCGCAGCTCCGCGAAAAAATATTGTTTTTTGCAGACCCATTGAAATGAATGGTTCTGCATACGCTCCGCAAAAAAATCGGAACGGACATGAAAAGAAAATACGTTCACGTGCATGTGCCCACTTGTGAACAGTACGGGGCCCCAAGCATAGTGGTAAAGTCCGCCATTGACCATACTTGCTGGCCAGTAGTCTGGAGAAGCTATCTGACAACCCTATTGAAGCTTTATTGGTTGTCACTTGCCTCCCCCCTCCAGTCGGAGGAAAGACTGCACCATGATCCCGGAAAACCCGGATACTCACTTCATGATCCGTTTGGCGCTGTAGCACTGCAGGTCATAGGACACGGTGTAGCTGCCGTACAGCGTGGCCTTGACATTCAGACACCCAATGAAATCCTGGGGATTATTCTTATACAGGTCGAAGCTGATACGCGCCACGTCGATCTTCCGCTGAGGCTTGTTGGTCAAGGAAATATGGTAGCCGGAATTCTGTGGATGAAGAAAATGACCATTAAATAGAGAATTTCTTACCCTTCTCACAACTGCTGCTTGCTGTCAGTGAATGGAAACATACTATGTCCAGAAGTTGAAAACCCATCCTACTGACTTATTATTCAGCTTCTTGATATAAACAAGAATATTTCCATTCACTGTTAGCAAGCAGAGGGTCATCCTTGTGTAGTCGGCTAGTTGTCTCCATCATTTTGCACCCCATGGACTCACATGAGATGATTTCCACGTCTGTCCTTTCACAAGAGCCATGAATACTGATCCACTGTCCAGAGACTGGAAAAAGTCTTCGGTGTCCACACCAGTGCCATCTTCATCCAGAACCAGTGTGATGGCGTCATCCAAGAGCAGGGCATCCTGGGTCTAGGAACAAGAAGAGCCGACATATCTGGTGAGTGATGACCTCAAATGTTCAAAGATCTCATCCTCCTGAAGATCATCATCCAGCTGGGGAAATTGTGAATTGGGGCACCTACGTGACTTACTTAAAGGGCATCTGTCAGCAGTTTTGTACCTATGACACTGGCTGACCTGTTACATGTGCACTTGGCAGCTGAAGACATCTGTGTTGGCCCCATGTTCATATGTGTCCACATTACTGAGAAAAATGATGTTTTATTATATGCAAATGAGCCTCTAGGAGCAACGGGGGCGTTACCATTACACCTAGAGGCTCTGCTCTCTCTGCAACTGCCGCGCCCTCTGAACTTTTGATTGACAGGGCCAGGTGTGATCACATTTACACTGCCTGGCCCTGTCAATCAAAGTGCAGAGGGTGCGGCAGTTGCAGAGAGAGCAGAGCCTCTAGGTGTAATGGTAACGCCCCTGTTGCTCCTAGAGGCTCATTTGCATATAATAAAACATCACTTTTTTCAGCAATGCGGGCACATATGAACATGGGACCAACACAGATGTCTTCACCTGCCAAGTGCACATGTAACAGGTCAGCCAGTGTCATAGGTACAAAACTGCTGACAGATGCCCTTTAAAGGGGTCATCATTATTTCTATGACCTGTCAACCAGATTAGTCATAAAATTACGATAGGTGGGGGTCCCACCATTGTAACCTCCACTGCTATTCCTAACTTGAGTGTTGGACCCACTATATAGAACAGGAGAATAGGAGCTTCATGGGTCAGATCCATGGGGCACATGACACTAGATCTGCAAATTAGGTTTAGCTCATAATTGGTGGTCTGCACAGACTCATTTAGTTCGGGGGTGCTGTAAGCTCCTCATGAATGACCACTGGTGACCTCAGACCTCCAGTCACGGTTCTCACCTTGTGAAGCAGATCTTCCAGACTGTCAGCCACGATTCCCTTTCGGACGCTTCGGTCACAGTTGCAAACTCTGAAGGGTCGCGGTTTGGACACCGGCCGGGAAAGGAACTGTTGTGTCATTGTGGCGCTGACGGAGACGCACCTGTAATAACCAGGACAATTATAACACTCAGTAGTGTCGACGGTTCTCATGCCTGATCTACCCCCTCCCCCCCTGTATGATCCGTGATAGCAGCCTGCCGCCTGTTTCATCATTCCCTGTGACCTTTGTGCCGCCTGTTCACACAGCAAGACTTTCCAAACACGAAACTGTCTGACTGATAAATACGGGTAAAGGTGACAGCGACACAACGGGGAACAGACAACTTTGCCCCCGATCTGACTGGCCTTCTCATATTTTCACAGAAAGTTCTGAAAATCACTTTCTACGTACAGACTGATTCCTGACGCTGTATCTGTATTTTATCATCTGGACTGAATAAAAATCCTGTCAGTCATTTTTTTTTATATTTAAAGGAGATCTACCAGAATAAAACTGGAAGAGGCCTTTTACTGTACATTAAAAAGTGAAAACTGTTTCACAATATCTTAATTCTAGGCTGAGATATCACCACTTGAATTAACAGGCCCAAAGCCTGAGGCTGCACTCCCTGTTTCAATCTCTGTGTGCTGTTGTCATGGAGACCTGGTGTGGCTCTAGATTGGCAACCTGTTGCACCCACCTATACACAAAAAATTAAAAATCGAGGGGCGTTCCATCATTTCCAATAGGACTTGGGGTCACCTCTTATGTAATGTTGCGTGAGGGGGAAATGAGCATCGAGAGCAGGGTTCCCCTAATAATGGGAGCGCCAGCAGCAAGACCCCTGTAATCAGTTAGGGGACTTATCAATATCTAAGGGCCTGTTCACACTGTGGTTTTATTACGAGTTCCACGTGGAAATCACGGTGGGTGAACTCACACACCAATTAATCCCATTGAAAGGGGTTAAATCCACAGGAGGATACTGGTCCATGGCAGAAATCTGAGGGTCAGGACAAATACACTTTGAATTTTTCCGATGTTTGAACAAGCTCTAAACTAGACCACCCCTTTAAGTGAGGGTTGCTATGGATAAAAATGCATTGGTTGCTATGGTCACCCCCTTCACTAGACAATATCATGGCGGTTAGGTTGGGGGGAGAGGCTCAAGGCATTAATGGCGCTTAGAAGTATCGTAAGTTTCTTACTTGGAGAGAGACTTGGGAGAGAGAAGACTCAGCGACTTCATGGCGTAGTCCATCTTTGTCAGGATAATTTCCTCTGATCTAGAAGAGACGTATAGTGTATTAATATTGCGAGGGGACTACTACTATCCAGGCTGTCCGCACCTGCTGGGAGTTGTAGTCGCACTTAATTGGGGAACTACAGAGACTCCTCTGCCATTGAGAACACGCAAATGTCCTAGAGTAAGGGCCTCTGAGGGGGGATACTCACCGATCGGCCATCTTGTCAGGAGTCGCCGTCTGTCACATCCAGAGAAAGTCTGACAAGTGGCGGGTGCGGCGTCCCTTATATCCTGCCTTGTGCACCTTGTCCTGTCAGATCATCAGTGATGTCACTGCATATAGGGTGACCAGAGAAGTCACGGGTACAAGGTCCTCGCTGGCGGGAGGTTTCAGACGGAAAGGACAAAGTGCGGTTTGATTATTCTGGGTGACACATGATGGCAGACTATGCATGGCCTGCTTGTGTGTCAGTCTTTACTGCAATCCTGGCATTCTACTCGTGGACATCAGGATGAACAGTGTTCCAGGTCCTGCTCAGATAGTGCTGCTACTGTTATGACATGTTTTTTTTTTTTTCATGCGGCGGATATTCTGTGGCAAAGTCCAGTTTCCGTGTTTTGAGTATCCGCTATTTGCGTACCGCAAAATCTGCTACGGCCGTGTGCATGGGCCCTTATTCTGTAGTGTAAACACTGCCTAAGGCTAGGTTCACACAAAGTATTTTCTGAGCTGAAAATCCGCATCAGGTTTTTTCCATGCGTTTTTTTTTTTCTTTTCCTGACACATTTTTAACGTGGATTTTCGGTGCAGCATCGGCATTTCTGGCCATTTTCAGTGACATACAGGATATGGATTCTGCGTCAAGAATGGATAGGACACTTCTTTTTTCCGCACTGCGTTTTTTTAAAACCGGAAATGGGAGAAAGAAAAAAAAACACGGTATGGTTTAACAAGCGGATTCCCTAGTGAAATTACCAGGGAAGTTCCGCATGCGTTTTTGGTCAGGGTTGTTCTTACGTGAAATCCACCCAAAATACCTACCCTAAGGGCTCATGAACATGACCGTTGATGTTTGTGGTCCGTGAATTGTATATTTGAAAAAAAAAAACGGATACCAGCTGTGTGCATTCCGTATTTTGCGGAACAGAACAGCTGCCCCCTAATAGAACAGTCCTATCCTTGTCCGAAATGCGGAGAATAATAGGACGTTATATTTTTTGGGGAACGGAAATACGGACATACGGGAATGGAATGCACACGGAGTCATTTCTGTTTTTTGCTGCCCTTATTGAAGTGAACGGTTCCGCACGTGGGTTGCAAAAAAAAACAAAAACGGAATAGACACGGAAAAAAAAATATTTTCGTGTGCATGAGTCCTAAAGCCTCTTCTACAGTATTTTTGCATCAGTATTTGTAAGCCAAAACCAGGAGTGGGTCCAAAACACAGAAGAGGAACAAATATTTCTATTCCATTTTCTCTCTGTTTTGGACCCACTCCTGGTTTTGGCTTACAAATACTGAGCAAATACTGATTGTGTGAAGCAGGCCTAAGGTTATCTGTACCCGGATTTGATGTGGGTTTTTTGTGGGGTTTTTGTCACTATTTATAGCAGTTTTGATGCCTTTATTTTTGTTAACAACCCCATTGAACTCTATGGGGAAAACCACTTCACAGAAGGTGCAGCAGAATCACGCAAACAATTGACAACTTTCCGCAAATACAAAAATACGCAAAGTGTACCTGTAGATGTGATTTGGCAAATCAGATTCACTCTCTGCTGGTACTGTATTACGCTGTGGTTTTTCCGCAAAAAATCTGAACTTAAAAACGTGTGTAATCTGCAATGTGTGCAGTTACCCATAGGGCCCGTTCTCATTTTTTGGCACTGTTTTTCACACATTTTCAGCGCCAAAAAAAGCCTCTCATTCATTTCAATTGGAAGCGGAACTTGCTTTTTTTTTATCCACTCTGTGGATAAAAGAAGCAGCATGCTCTGTCTTGGAGCAGAATTTCTGCTGATTCTCCAATTGAAATAAATAGGAAGCCGAAAAAAACTTGCCAAAACCGCACAGAAAATCAGCGCACATTCTGCGTTGATTTTTTCAGTGGTCTCCAAATCCGTCGTGTGAACATCCGCTTGTATTTACATGGGCCTTTGCTGACAGCACAGTAAAAAAAAAAAAAAAAAACGCCACCAGTTTTACTTTGAGATGCTGCGTTTTTAGACTCGCAGTACAAAACAATGTCCCGTGTAAATACATCATGGCTGCCAAAGGAGTTGCTACCTAGCTTTCTATAGCTCCTGAATGGTATGACATCTGTATCTTCCCCCACCCTGTACTGTTCAGCTGGTGTCAGTTTTCACTGCCGTTATAGCATTCTAGTCTTGAACCCAGAATATCAGGATGAACAGTGCTATAAGGCCCGCCTGGATATTGAAAAGGGTAATTAACACAGTCCACAACACGGCCATAAATGCAGCTGTCCATCAAGCTGAACGCCATGACACTATCCTATACCACGACCACCAATATCTTGCATTCAGCCATATTTATTGGGGGGGGACCTGAAATACGAGTAATTATTATAGACATGGATGGATTTTCCTTGTCAAATAACGATAGCAAATAGTCAGCGGACAGCTGACGAAGGGGGGAGGGGAGATGTCACTATGCTGCCCTCCCTTGGTGCCTCCTGGGCAAACAGATGGCACCCCTCCCTTGTTTATAGTGATGGTGGACTGTCATGGAGACGGGAGATAAACTGATTATTCACTAAGATTCTTGTTTAGGTACCTAATTAGCAACCTTCTGAAGGGCCCCGCCATTGAGCCCTTGGCTATTTTATGCAAGCCAAGATGGCTGCTTGTCCCCACTGCTGGACTGGTATTAGTGGTGGTGATGGGGGTGGGTATATATACATATATATGGCTTTCTTGTTTGACTTGTGTAGTAAGGGAGAGGCCGAACGCCTTTATCAAACATGGCACCTGGGAAAAGTGAAGCAGATTCCCATAGCAACCAATCAGCTTCCAGCTCTTATTTTCCACAGGTCTTTTTTCAAATGAAAGCTGCAATCTAATTAGTTGCTATCGGCAACTGCTCCACTGTTCCTTGGATAACCTTCCCCTATGACTTCCCTAATGGAGGTTTCACCGTCCATATTGACTTCTAGGATAGGAGTATATCCCCACATAAAAACTCGCTGCTGAGAAGCAAATCACCCCCAGGGTCAGAGCAGTTCACTTTGTAATTGAATGGGGGTCATTTATGAATGCCAGTTTGGCTTTAAAAAAAAGTTGCAAGATGCCATTTTGCAACTTTTTTTAACACCTGTGCGACCATATTTTGTCACGCGCTGTGTTTTTACTCCACTTGGGAGTGGTGGGGGCTTGTCCCGTGCTATCGGCCCTGGCATATTCACTTATATTTGCGCCAGTTTTAGGCATAAAAGATGCCGTAGACGGGCACATGTCTCGTCATAAATTATGTACATCCTCCGGCAGCGCAGGGGAGAAAATAAAAGGCCAACGTAAAACGCCGCTCTTTGTAAATGACCCCCAATGTCTATATGTAAACAAACCTGAGGCATAGCTGTGGGGCCCCTATGTAAAGTGTGGCGGAGGCCCCTCTAACTATTAATTGCCATTAGGGCATGGCCACACCTAGCAGGATTTTCTTCACGATATTCCGCTGCGGAAAATCGGCAGCATTTACGTTGCGCGTGGCCGTGCTAGTATGACATGGGTAAATTTATGGGAGCCAAAACTGTGGAAGAGGAGTCGACTGCTCTGCCTATGAGAGAAGCACATTTTTGGCAGCGGAAATGGTCCTTCTCTATTGACTTCAATGGCGGGGGAAAAAAAAAAAGAGACCATGGACACATGGTCATGTATATTTACATTGAAGTCAATGGTTGATGCACAGTGGATTTTAGCCATGCGACATAAGAACACAACGTGACCACGTTCACTGGCGACGTGGGCGAAAATCATCATAGCCTGTAAGCTGAACAGTCACATCCTGACCTGGCCACCCCTGTAAACACACACATTGGTTCATCCTAGCATCCGTGTGTGATTTTTTGTGTGATAAGTGACTCTGGCGCCGCTTATCTCAGAACAAACAACAGGATCAAGCAGGTAGAAAGAAAAAAATCAAACCAGTGGGACCCTTGCCCTTGCGATGAAAGAGGTCATCAATCCAAAAATTGGTGCATCCTGTCTAAAAGTCTATGTTGTATGGACAAAATGAGAGAAAACTGCTGACAGCACCCTCTTATGGTGCCCAGGGCAGCTAACCGCTGCCTTCCCCCAACACAGCACTGTACGGTGGTCCCAGAAGTATGTTTACAGGGTCCTACTTGAACCTTCCTGATACCTTCAAGGAAATTAACCCTTGCATCCCAGACCATGAGCTCTATGGGGGACAAGGACCTATGCAAAGTGTATATTATGGCAGAATTAGAAATGCTACAGGACGGGGGTCCCATGAACGGTATATACATGGCGGTATATACATAGCAGTAGACTGGTGAACAGAGCTGTAGCCATAGAACATGAATCTACTTACAGTTCCTGGAGACACTGCTGCTCCTCGCTGTCACCGGGGCTGCCACATACTGATCCTTTTGGAGTATTTGGTGTATGATGAGAGTTTCACTCCCCTTTACCCAGACTGCTCTACTGTAAGGAGTGACCTCAGGCCATTGCTGCACAATTCCCACTCCCAGGAGCAGTGTGGAAGTAAGCAGGAGCACAGGTCATTAGTGGTCTGACACATACCGTGGTGGATTATGGCTGCAGCTGCTCCCCCCCTCCCTTGCTGTAAGCCTGCTCCATGCACATGTCGTAATAGAGCGCTGGTATCAGGCATAGTGGCAGCGTAATGAAATCATCACACGTGGATGAAGTAGGTAAAAGGTGAGTGGCGGTGATACGGGTGCAGCTTGTGACTCAGGTCGTCTGGTGCAAGACTGTGATGTGCAGCAATCAGCTGTGATCTCCGGCAAACTCATCATCAAGTGCTTCATTTCCCTGCAGCTCCCCCGCAGGAAAAATGAAGTATTACACACTTAAAGGGGTTCTCCAAGATTTGGCAGCGAACAGTGTAATATAAAAAAAAAAAGTTTAATGTCCCGCACTTCAACTCTGATCCGCTCTGGGTCCGTACTGACGACGTCACGTTCTTCAGTCCTGTGATCGCTCCACAGTGATGAAGTGCCATTCGTGCACACGTGACCGCTGAGGCCATTTATTGGCAGTAGTGGTCACCGCCAGTGGCGGGACAGGACATTTTGAAGGTGAGTAGTATGTTAACAATGCCCCCTGCCTAATATCACAAGATCTTGGAGAACCCCTTTAAATATTACTACAGCGCCCCTCACAGGGACAGTGAGGAATTTCACAGTTAACAATGAGATCAATGGGCTGTCCATGCAGTGTACAAGTTCCTCCTCTAAGAACTCATGCACACGACAATATGTATTTTGCAGTCCACAAAAACGGATCTGCAAAAAATACGGATGACGTCCATGTGCATTCTGTATTTTGCGGAACGGAACAGCCGTCCCCTAATAGAACAGTCCTATCCTTGTCCGTAATGCGGACAATAATAGGACATGTTCTATGCTTTTGTGGAACGGACATACGGAAACGGAATGCACACAGAGTAACGTCCGTTTTTTTGGGGGACCCATTGAGATGAATGGTTCCGCATAGGGTCCACAAATAAAATGGAACAGACATGGAAAGAAAATACGTCTGTGTGCATGACCAGGTAGTTAAAATTACGAACATAAAAAAGCATGCGGTCTTACCACTAATGGCGATACATTTTTTGGTCTTGTACAGGTTAGGCCTTGTTCACATATCAGTTTTTTGATCAGTTATTTCCATCAGTTATTGTGAGCCAAAACCAGGTGCGGGTCAAAGACTCAGAACAGGTACAGATCTTTTCATTATTCCTGATCTCTGTGGAGCCTCCACTCCTCGTTTTGACTCAAAAAAACTGATGGAAATAACTGATCAAATAACTGAAGTGTGAACAAGGCCTTAAGCACATGATTTCAGTTTTTTAGGGCAGATTTTAGAGCATTTCTGCCTCAAAATCAGCTCCAAAAAATACCTCAAAATATCCTCCCACTTACTTCCGTGGGGAGCAGGATTTGATTTTTTTCCACCTGGAAAAATAGAAGCAGCACGTCCTGTCTTGGGACGGAATCTGCGCTGTCCATGTCTTTTTGACGGGTTTTCTGCACGGATCTTCGCCAAAAATCACAAGCTGAAAATGCAGTTTTGTTTTGAAGTAAACACCAATCAGGTAAAAATAAAAGTGTCACAAAAACACATCAAAACCGTATTCTTCGCTGAATATTTTCAAAAATCCTTGGTGTGGACATACCCTAGGGTGGCTGCACACAAGGCAAAATTATGTGCAGAAAATCTGCATGAAATCTGCGCCAATCTGTGCTTTTTGTGTGCTGTTTTGTGGGCGGGGCCGATTTGCTGAGGATTTTCTGCACATCACACTCTTCCATTGAAAAGGATGAAATTCGCAGAAGAAAAACGCAATTGACATGCTGCAGATTTTAAAATCCACGCGGCAGGTCAATTTCCACACCTGCGAAAAAAGCAGAGTATGTGAGATTTGTCTAATCTCATACACTTTGCCCGTCACGTATTACGCTGCGCTTTTTCCACACGAAAACCCTACACATAATCCGCATTGTAGGCAGGCACCTTAAAATTGTGTTTTTTCCCAATCCTCGCCACAACCCTGGCAAATTCACTAATATTTTATGCCTGAAAACATGGATTCGTTTTCATTCCAGGAGCACAGACTGCCAGAGGATGCACCGCGCCATAATTTAGCCACATCCTCCAGCTGCGCAGGAGCTATAAAAAAAAACAGTGTAAAAAGGGGGTCTTTGAGAAATTCCTTTCACTTAGTGATCCGCTGATTCATTCTGGTGAAAAAGTACTTTTAATCCTTATGCAAATTAGCAGTTTAGTGCACCAAGGGTGGGCCCAAGCCACTCTGTGCACTGTTGCCTCTTCTACCGTCTTTACTCCTTGACTGGCAGGGAACCTGGTCCTCAAGTACGAGAGGGAGGGGTTGGCAGGAGGAGCAAGGGTGCGCAGAGTGGCTTGGGCCCCCCCTTTGGTGCACTTAACCCTTTCCCGACATGTACGACGCTGGCTGGGACTTTAAAGATGTGTTCACTTGTTTTATACAGCAGACACATGCAGCTTTCAAACATGACCATGGCATCTGGATGCACTAAAACCCAATGCTGTGTGTTTGGGGCTCATGCACACAAACATATTTCTTTCCGTGTCCGTTCCGTTTTTTTTTTTTTGTGGACCATATGTGGAACCGTTCATTTCAATTGGTCCAAAAAAACTAATAGAAGTTCCTCCATGTGCATTCCGTTTCCGTATGTCCCTTCTGCAAACAAATGGACATTGCATAACGGACAAGGATAAGACTGTTCTATTAAGGGCCAGCTGTTCCGTTCTGAAAAATACAGAATGCAGACGGACATCATCCGTATTTTTGGCGGATCCATTTTTGTGGACAGCAAAATACATACAGTTGTGTGCAGGAGCCCTTATATTATATAAAGCCACAAATTCCAGTGTACATAAGACCACAGGCTCTTAGTTTAGTTGCTGCAGTAGAACTGAATGTCTCACCATGCCTTTCAAATAGACTAAGCAGTCCCATGTCACTTTGAATTCCCCCTATAGCAATTTGGAAGCTAGTAGTCACTAAACTATGGAAGAATCCACTTCCGGTGACCATTACATACTTCAGACAGCTACTTCCGGAAGCGCCAACATGACCACTGACTTTTGACTTCCGGGAGTACCAATATGGCGCCGCGCTGGAACCGGAAGTGGTCATAGTGCAGCGCTGACTGAGCCATTATATCGGGAGGAAGGTGTCAGGTGAGTCGGTGTCGGCATGGAGAAGCGTCGGGTGCAGGGAAAACGGGAGCCTGTGAAATGGGAGATTCTGGGTGCTGCGGTGCGGCTGTGCCTGTAGTGATGGGGTGTGATTAGCATAACGTGCAGGCTGCTCTGCTCTGTCTGTATTGATGTAGCAGAGCTGACAGGGCTAGTCACAGTGGGTATTGCAAGCTGTTGGCTGTGTGATTTTACATAGGACTGCTGGAAAACCTCCTGCATTATTAAAGGCTTGTCTCATCACAGTCCTATGGGAGCTGACGCGCTTCAGCTCTGGAAGCCCCAACAAATGGCTGACGGGGGAGCGCACAGCCAGCCCACTTATTAGGGCTTATGAATGTCCCAGAAAAGGGGCCCTACCCGGACACAGAGCACGGGGCCCACTCTATCAGGTCTATATGCCCTTTGGGGGTGTATATCCAAATCCTGACTCCTTATCAGGACAATGACAAACAGAGCTCTGCTACATCTGTAAAAGCTAGATCTCATCTGCTTTGTAATCCAGTCACTGTATCTGGCAGGCATACATGTCGGCTCTCAGCCCCGACAAAAAATGCTACACGCGATATTTTTTGTCTGACGGAAAGCCGCCATATATGCGAGAAAGTGGCCGGATTACCACCAGATCCTGTTGCAGTGAATAGGGCTATGCCGGATACTGTGCCTCCACCAGAGATGTGAACTTGCCCTAAGGCCCCTTTTACACGAGCGAGTTTTCAGCGCGGGTGCAATGTGTGATGTGAACACATAGCACCCACACTGAATCCTGACCCATTCATTTCAATGGGACTGTGTACATGAGCGGTTTCTTTTCACGTATCAATTCTGCATTGCGTGAAAAACGCAGCATGTTCTATATTCTGCGTTTTTCACGCAGCCCTGGCCCCATAGAAGTGAATGGGGCTTCAGTGGAAAACGTATTGTATCCGGAAGCAAGTGCGGGTGTAATGCGTTTTTCACTGATGGTTACTAAGAGATGTTGTTTGTAAACCTTCAGTTTTTTATCACGCGTGTGAAAAACGCATCAAAACGCATTGCACCTGCGCGGAGAAAACTGAACAACTGAACGCAATCGCAGACAAAACTGACTGAACTTGCTTGCAAAACGGTGCGAGTTTCACTGAACGCATCCGGACCTAATCCGTCATTGTGTGAAAGAGGCCTAAGAAGCCTGAGGGCTCATGTGTGCTGCAGGCTGCAAGTAGCGGTCCGTAATGCATGGGCACCAGCTGTGTGCCCACCGTTTGGGCATGTGGACCCATTCACTTGATTCAGTCCGCATCATCAAAAATAGGGCATTTTGTACTTGTTTTGCGGTGCGGAGGCACAGACCGAAATCCCACGGAAGCGCTCCATAATGCTTCCGCTACATGCCACTGCTCCGTATCTTGCAGATTGAGGACCTATTCAAGTGAATGGATCCGCATCCGTAATACAAAGCGCACGCCACCAGTGCCCGTATATCGCGGACCACATTATGGGCACGGGGCACAGTATTAGATGATATGCACATTATGGGGGGGGGTGCTGTGTATCCCCCTCTGTCAGACACAATGGAGCGCAGCTCTGGATGATGTGGTGTCACCATCTATCACATAGCTAACGGTTCTTTGAATAGTCACCATGTAACACTACATTGACATGTAGTAGCAACATCAGATTATTGGGGAGGTGCACCATAATGAAATCCCATTCGATCAGCAATCAGTCATAGAAAGATCTGCCTATCCTCTAGCTAGGTCATCAGTATCTGATTGGTGGGGGTCCAACACCCAGCACCCCCAGCAATCAGCTGTTTGAATAGGCTGTGGTGCTCCTGTGAGCGTGGCAGCCTCCTCACAGCTCACCAAACACAGCGCTCTACATTAGATAGTGGCCGTGCTTGGTATTGCAGTCCAGGCTCATTCACTTGAACGAGACTGAGCTGCAACTAGGCCATGTGACCAATAAACGTGATGCTGCTGGCCTAGGAAGAGAACCGTGTCTTCAAACAGCTGATTGGCGGGGGTGCTGGGAGTTGGACCCCCCACCAATCAGCAATCATAAGGATAGGTCAGCAATATTAAAGGGGTTGCCTCACTTCAGACGTTGATGGCATATAGCTAGGCTGTGCCCCCAATGTCAGGTAAGTGTGGGTCCCACCTCTGAGACCCGCTTCTGTTTCCAGAACAGGACCCCCAAAGTGAACGGAGAGCAGCGGCGCATTCATTTCTATGGGAAGTTCAAAAATAGCTGAGCGCTGGGTCGGCTATTTCCAGCGGTCTCGTAGAGATTAATGCTTGTGCAGTGCGCTCTCTGTTCATTCCTATGGGACTTCCAACAATATTTCTTTTTCGGAACTCCCATAGAAATTAAAGGGGTTGTCTCACCAGAGACAATGGGGGCATACTGCTAGGGATCCTGGGACCCACACCTATATGGAGAGTGGAGCAGGCCAAAGTGGTGGCTAGAGGACTTTGAGGCCTAGAGGCCACTACCAAGCGCTGTCCCCATAGAAGTGACTGGGAGCACGCCCAAGCATGTGCCCTCCACCACTTTCGGGGCTCTGTTTAGGAGATGGGTGCGGTCCCAGCGGTGGGACCTGCACCTATCAGACAATAGGGACATATCCTAGTCTTAGATGAGACAACCCCTTTAATTGAGAGCACACGTCACATCCCCTGTTCTCTACATAGGAGTGGGTCCCAGAGGTGCGAACAGCTCCTATCTGACATTGGTAGCATATTACTCAACCCCTTTAAAAGCTATGGACGACTCGGGGGGGGGATGTTTTGTACACGTTTAGTTTTGACTGAGGGCATTTTTGTAATATGGTTTTATTGGTAACATTGCCTCATATGGCTTCTCGGGTTCTTCAGCTTCCATGTCTCGCAGTACACAGCAGCTGCAGGATGCCGTTCTGTGATAACTCCGTCCCTCTCTTTCTTCTACTGATTGGTCTCCTAAGCTGATTTATGATGAAATCAAAGATGGATGATCTTAATAGTAAAGCTTCTCATGTGTTTCCCCAGGTGTGAACATCGACTATGGCTTCCCGTGCAGGTCCTCGGGCAACCGGGACAGATGGAAGCGATTATCAACATCGAGAGAGGGTGGCCAACCATTATCAAATGAGGTAGATCTGTCTGTATTCATGTGTAGTCTGTGTAATTCTGCTGGTAACCACTTGGTGGCGCTGCAGTTGTATTGTATTCTGCATGCAGCAGTCTCCGGCAGGTTTAGCACAATGGTATTTTTATTGAACCTCTGCCCTTGGTCATGTACAGAAGCTCAATGTCACATAGCAACAGTCCCTTACTTAAAGAAGAACTCCCGCAAAATTTTTTATTCTCTGACCTGTTAGAAAGCTGCATGATATAATCTGTAGTGATTGTCATTTTCTTATCAGTGACTGTTTCTGTGAGTAAAAACCTCTCTTCTTATTGTAGCTGGGTCATGTGACCAACTCCCTGACCTCCAACTGACCCAGGACAGGAAGTCAGTAACTGCTCTATTCATTCCTATGAGAGCCTCACTTTCAGTCTCATAGGAATACATAGAGAATTAGACTTCCTGTCCACACATAAGTCTGTGTGAGTTGGTGGGTCTAATTGCTGGTCACATGACACAGATAAGAAACTTCAGGATGATATAAGTCAAAAATTAAGACACTGGTAAGAAAATGACATTCACTACAGATTATATCGTGTACATTTCTAGCAGGACATGGAATAAAATTTTTGTCGGGAGTTCTTCTTTAAGTGGGTGCTGGAAGGAGACGACCAGATCCCCTAAATGTTTAAAGGGGTTATCCAATTTCTGAAACACCTCCCCCCTCCATGTGCTGGGCTCCTCACAGGTAATATACTTACCCTGTCCCCACACCCTCGCTGCTGCTTTTCCCTGCACACGGATGAAAACATCCGGTGTCGGGGGGGAGCAGCCAATGGCAGATGGGGACGAGCCTCCCTAGCATCTCGGGTGACACCAGGAAAGCTCCTCCCCATCCCCGACACCGGATGTTTTCATCATTACAATGACTTAGGGATAAGTGTCTGATCGGCAGGGATCCAACCCCTGAGGCCCCTGCAGATCACAAAAATGGGAGCTATGTTCCCCCATCCCCCACTGCCTCTCCATTCAGCTTTATGTGACTGAACGTCTGGACTCCGCTATCTCTGGAGTCCTGCTGAGCTGAATGGAGAGGCATACATGCATGCTTGGCTGCCGCGTCATTCACACAAGGGAAATTGGCCCCCATTCTCATGACCAGTGTGGACCCCAGCAGTCGTACACCCACTGATCAGACACATTCCCTGTCCCATGTATAGGGGATTAGTTTTTATAGTGGGACAACCTCTTTTAAAAAATGCTGAGTCCATGAACCTCCAGGCACTGTATACACAATGTAGCTGGTTGTCCTATCGCGCCGTTTTCACATTGACTAAGCATCGACCTCAGCCCTGTACTTATATGGTAAAATTGTAGTTGCCTGCAGCCACCACTAGAGGGAACAATCTACATTTGGGTTTACACAGCTCATATTGACTTCAATAATAAATCTGTTTGCAGTCAGCTCCCCCTAGTGGCGGATACTGTATAGAAAAAAAACAGTCCTGACCTAGTCCTGCTTGCACAGCTACCATTACTACTTTTCAGCCTAGGACAGGGATCAGCAACCTCCGGCACTCCAGCTGTTGTGAAACTACAACTCCCAGCATGCATACTTGCTCTGCTCTTCTAAGAACTCTGATAGAAAGGAATGGAGCATGCTGGGAATTGTAGTTTCACCACAGCTGGCGTGCCGAAGGTTGCTGATCCCTGGCATAGGATATCCTGTAATTGAAACGCAGCAGCGGCGCACATCTCTCACCTGCTTCCCACACTTATTGCAGTTACCTACACTGACACACTGTAACAAACTGAATGTAAACGAGAGAACCTTTTTATTTATTTTTTTTGCCATTCACTGACAGCAAGCAGTTATCTTTTAAATGGAGAGGAGTTGAATTACAGGATGAGTCTACACACAGGATTTGTTAGTACCGTGCAGACACACAGCTGTATATCCAGTACAGGAGCAGAGGTGGTTGCAAAAGTTTTCACGCCCCCTATTAAACATTTCCTTTTGTTTCAGCGTGTCCCTGAAGAACGAAATCAAGAAGCTGATCTACGCCCACATAGCCATCTGGGCGTTGCTGGCAGCCCAGACAGTCGTGGCCCACCTGAAACTGGTATCCCATGATTTGGTAGCCATGCCGTACCAGTGGGTGTACCCCTACCTCCTGAGCATCGTCCCCTCGCTCTTCGGATTGTTCTCCTTCCCCCGCAATAACATCAGTTACCTGGTGATCTCCATGATCAGCACCGGCCTCTTCTCCATCGCCCCCTTGATCTACGGCAGCATGGAAATGTTCCCCATGGCCCAGCAGCTGTACCGCCACGGCAAAGCTTACCGCTTCATCTTCGGCTTCTCAGCCGTGTCCGTCATGTACTTGGTGATGGTTGTGGCCGTGCAGGTTCATGCCTGGCAGATCTACTACAGCAAGAAGCTCCTGGACTCTTGGTTCACCAGTACTCAGGAAAAGAAGAAAAAGTAACCGGAGGGTGGAGGCCATGAGAGGAAGGACTATAGGGAAGAAAAAAGGAACCGGAGGGTGTAAGGAAGGACTATAGAGAAGGATGTAAATGGTCCATGCTGGGGGCAACTTGGAGCAGCAAGGCTTTGGTTGATTTAAAGGGGTTGTTCCAAGTTTTGAAGTTGTCCCCTATCCACAGGATACTGGATAACTGATAGGTGGCGGCCTGACCGCTGGGGCCCCTACCGATCCTGAGAACGGTGGTGCCGATCCCCTGCCGCTCCTTTCATTCTGCTAGAGATGGCGGACTGCAGCACTCGGCTGTTTCCAGCAGAGATGTGCAGGACACATGAGCGACCTGCAGCTTTATCAGGGGAACGGCACCCCCATTCTCAGTATGGGTGGGGGTCCCAGCAGTTGGACCCCACCAATCAGTTATCTGTGGATAGGGAATAACCATAAAACTTGGCACAACCCCTTTCTTAGACAATGGGGGCATATCACTAGGATATGCCCCCATTGTCTGATAGATGTGGGTCCCACCTCTGGGACCCGCACCTATATCGAGAACGGAGCGGGGAGAGCTGTGGCTGGAGGACCTCAGGTTCCGGCCACCACCAGGCACAGCTCCCAGCTGCGGCTGTTGCGCATGCGCATTTCTATGGAGCCAATGGAAATAGCTGACCCAGCGCTCGACTATTTTTGTCGGGCCCATACAGAAATGAATGGAGGGCGGCTGTGCATGCTCAGTGCGCCCTCCGTTCATTTCCCCGCTCCGTTCTCGATATAGGTGCGGGTCCAAGAGGTGGAAGCCGCACCTATCAGACAATGGGTGCACATCCTAGCGACATGCCTCCATTGTCTGAGATTGGAATACCCCTTTAAGGCGCATTTAACTTTTGCAAATCTTCACAGATCAGGCATTATATTCCATGTTGTTATAAGGGAAGTCTGTCTCCCTCCGTCTTTGCTTCCATCTGTGTTTTACAAACGTCCACGTGAAAATAAATGAATGTCTTGTATGAAAGTTAATCTCAGATAGTTACGTTTTCACTGTTTTATAGAACTTAGAAGAGGTATCCGTACAACTTTATGATGTACTTTGTGTTTCAATTCCTTATTATTTTCAGGATATGTTTGCTGTCAGTGAATGGAAACCTTTCTCCTGCCCTGATACAAAACCCTGTATTAGGCCTGTTTTACACTTGCTTTGGGGCATTCCGTTTTTTTGCAAGCTGCGGTTTTGTCAGCTCTGCGAAACCGAACAGATTGGATCCGTCAATGTAAGTCAGTGATGCCGGATCCATTTTACAACGATTGTAGTGCCGGATCCAGTTTGTTTCGGTGTAACACAACCGAATCGTAAAGGAACGGATGCATCCGCATGTGTTAACATCAAATGGAACAGTTTTGAGATCATCCTTCGGATTTCAAAAGTGGAAACCAAAACGCAAGTGTGAAACAGGCCTTACCCGGGAGACCTGTGCTGGATACACGGTAACAGATCCTCAGCAATGTGAAGCATTAACTCCCTAGCTGTTTTGCCAGAGTGGAGCTCCAGCAGTGGGAAAAATAGGTAACTGGATGGGGGAGGGCTGCTTAGATGCTGCTACCTCCTGAATGGTAGCAGCTAGAAACATGCAACTGATCTTGTTTGAAAGAAAACATTCCAAGCTTTCAGACAATACCAGAATGACAACAATATTTTCAGCTCTGGATGTAAGCAAGATTGTTTCCATTCACTGACCACAAGCAGAGAGCTTGAAAACCGCAAGGAATTCAAGCAAAAGGCATATTAGAAAGTTGCAGAAGTTTTCATGATGTCATTAAAGGGGTAATGATGTCTGTAGTGTATTAAAACCCTATTGGCTCATCTGGTTATCTGTGATGACCTCTGATGGAGTGTGGGTGCTCAGACATCACAGCTCATACAGTTAGAGGTCTGCGGACCCTCACCCATGACTCCTCCCACCATTGACATACATGGAGTCCTGGAGCCCTAAGTGAAGATGACACGTGACCTTTAATATATATTACTAGCTGAAGGACCCGGCTTCGCCCGGGTATATTTAATTTATTTCTTTTACTGTTTGTGTGTGTGTCGTTAAAAGATATCGAGAGTGCCCTCTACAGTGCCTGCCGCTTTAACAGTGACCTCTACAGCGGCCCGCCCCTTTAACAGTGACCTCTACAGCGGCCAGCCCCTTTAACAGTGACCTCTACAGCTGTCCGCCCCTTAAACAGTGACCTCTACAGCTGTCCGCCCCTTAAACAGTGACCTCTACAGCTGTCTGCCCCTTAAACAGTGACCTCTACAGCTGTCCGCCCCTTTAACAGTGACCTCTACAGCAGCCCGTCCCTTTAACAGTGACCTCTACAGCAGCCCGCCCTTTTAACAGTGATCTCTACAGCAGCCTGCCCCTTCAACAGTGACCTCTACAGCAGCCTGCCCCTTTAACAGTGACCTCTACAGCTGCCCACCCCTTTAACAGTGACCTCTACAGAAGCCCGCCCCTTTAACTGTGACCTCCACAGCAGCTAGAGTGGCCACTGTCTTCACCCCAGAAAGCCAGACCTCACTGGCCATTCCCCCAAACGTGAAACAGCGCCCCCAGTTCCCATGAAGACACATCACTAAACATTAGGCCACGCCCCCCCTGGCTCCGTGAAGACATGGAGGAGAAGCTGTCTGAGTGTGAGCTACTGAAAGGGTGGACATCCCTGTGTCTGTCCAGGCACTGCGTCGGACGGAGAACAGGTAGCCAGAAAACTGGACTGTCCAGCCTAAAGCTGGACATCTGGCCACCCTAACATCAGCCTGCCCCTAGGGTGGCCAGAGGTCTTGTTTTAGGCTGGACGGTCTGGCTTTCAGACTCCCTGTCCTCTGTCATGTGCAGGGCCTGGATGGACACAGCAGCAGCACTCTCAGCAGCAGCACTGTGCAGTCTGAGCAATGAGCTGCAGGGAGAAAGTCACCCTCCCCCCACCCCTGAAGCTGACAGAAGGTGATTTTTACCAATATTTTTAATCCCGGTCAAATGCAGCATGGAAGGGGCATGGCCTGACTGAGTCAGGGGCGTGACTTAGTGTGATCTGGGGGTGGTGCTTTTAAGTCCTTCTTTTGACGGTGGCCGGAATTATAGGTCGATGCCTGATTTAGGAGGAAGGTGGGTAGCAGTGGAAGAAAACATCTTTTATTACTACTGAACAGTAAATATGTAAATAAGTATATTATTCATTATATGAGGTAATGATTGATGATGAGTTAGTCTAAAACATAAGTTATAGTTATGGTAATCGGGAATACCCATTTACCATTGTCATCCACAGTGCTCTGCCTCTTTAATGCAGACCTAAAGCAGTGAACTGGCTAGGTTGTCATAGAAACCTGATGTGTGCCTGTGAGCTTCTATTGGCTGATAAGGGTCATGTGACCAGGCTACTATTGGCTAATGCATTTTTTGGGAATATCTCAGGAACGGTACGTCCTGGAGAGTTGAAAACCATTCTAAAACCTTCCCGGACACCTGATGTACATGTGTGCCAAATTTTGTGATTGTAGCTGCAGCGGTGCGGATTTCTTTAGCGGACACACACACACACACACCACTCATATCAGTATTTGGCGTGCTGATAGGGAGCAGATTGCTGCACAGATTACTATGATAGCCAGTCTCGTGACACATGTCAAGTGGAAATATGTAATATTCCACTTACCGTGATATTGTGGTGAGAACCCCAGTGCTGAACCGTGCAAACCATTATAACCTTTACAGCCTGAAACTGGGCCACAGCTATGGTCTGATCTTATCTCTTCCACATTTGGGTGTCTCCACCCTGTGTTATACTGTCTGCTTGGCTACAGCAGGTTAATGGTTAACTGGATTGTATTGATGAGGTGCGGATATTCCTTTCTATACCAGGAGATGCCCAGGTTATACCAGCATAGTCCATGTCACTATATACAAGAAGATGTATAACTTATACCAGCTGTACATATATAATTATATACAGGAGATACCCAGGTTATACCAGCATGCTCCATATCACTATATACAAGAAGATGTATAACTTATACCAGCTGTACATATATAATTATATACAGGAGATACCCAGGTTATACCAGCATGCTCCATATCACTATATACAAGAAGATGTATAACTTATACCAGCTGTACATATATAATTATATACAGGAGATACCCAGGTTATACCAGCATGCTCCATATCACTATATACAGAAGATGTATAACTTATACCAGCTGTACATATATAATTATATACAGGAGATACCCAGGTTATACCCGCATGCTCCATATCACTATATACAAGAAGATGTATAACTTATACCAGCTGTACATATATAATTATATACAGGAGATACCCAGGTTATACCCGCATGCTCCATATCACTATATACAAGAAGATGTATAACTTATACCAGCTGTACATATATAATTATATACAGGAGATACCCAGGTTATACCAGCATGCTCCATATCACTATATACAGAAGATGTATAACTTATACCAGCTGTATATATATAATTATATACAGGAGATACCCAGGTTATACCAGCATGCTCCATATCACTATATACAAGAAGATGTATAACTTATACCAGCTGTACATATATAATTATATACAGGAGATACCCAGGTTATACCAGCATGCTCCATATCACTATATACAGAAGATGTATAACTTATACCAGCTATACATATATAATTATATACAGGAGATACCCAGGTTATACCAGCATGCTCCATATCACTATATACAAGAAGATGTATAACTTATACCAGCTGTACATATATAATTATATACAGGAAATACCCAGGTTATACCAGCATGGTCCATATCACTATATACAAGAAGATGTATAACTTATACCAGCTGTACATATATAATTATATACAGGAGATGCCCAGGTTATACCAGCATGCTCCATATCACTATATACAAGAAGATGTATAACTTATACCAGCTGTACATATATAATTATATACAGGAGATACCCAGGTTATACCAGCATGGTCCATATCACTATATACAAGAAGAATGTATAACTTATACCAGCTGTACATATATAATTATATACAGGAGATACCCAGGTTATACCAGCATGCTCTATATACAAGAAGATGTATAACTTATACCAGCTGTAATATATAATTATATACAGGAGATACCCAGGTTATACCAGCATGCTCCATATCACTATATACAAGAAGATGTATAACTTATACCAGCTGTAATATATAATTATATACAGGAGATACCAGGTTATACCAGCATGCTCCATATCACTATATACAGAAGATGTATAACTTATACCAGCTGTATATATATAATTATATACAGGAGATACCCAGGTTATACCAGCATGCTCCATATCACTATATACAGAAGATGTGTAAACTTATACCAGCTGTACATATATAATTATATACAGGAGATACCCAGGTTATAGCAGCATGTCCATATCACTATATACAAGAAGATGTATAACTTATACCAGCTGTACATATATAATTATATACAGGAGATACCCAGGTTATACCAGCATGCTCCATATCACTATATACAAGAAGATGTATAACTTATACCAGCTGTACATATATAATTATATACAGGAGATACCCAGGTTATACCAGCATGCTCCATATCACTATATACAAGAAGATGTATAACTTATACCAGCTGATATATAATTATATACAGGAGATGCCCAGGTTATACCAGCATGCTCCATATCACTATATACAGAAGATGTATAACTTATACCAGCTGTACATATATAATTATATACAGGAGATACCCAGGTTATACCAGCATGCTCCATATCACTATATACAGAAGATGTATAACTTATACCAGCTGTACATATATAATTATATACAGGAGATTACCCAGGTTATACCAGCATGCTCCATATCACTATATACAAGAAGATGTATAACTTATACCAGCTGTATATATAATTATATACAGGAGATGCCCAGGTTATACCAGCATGCTCCATATCACTATATACAAGAAGAATGTATAACTTACACCAGCTGTACATATATAATTATATACAGGAGATACCCAGGTTATACCAGCATGCTCCATATCACTATATACAGAAGATGTATAACTTATACCAGCTGTACATATATAATTATATACAGGAGATACCCAGGTTATACCAGCATGCTCCATATCACTATATACAAGAAGATGTATAACTTATACCAGCTGTACATATATAATTATATACAGGAGATACCCAGGTTATACCAGCATGGTCCATATCACTATATACAAGAAGATGTATAACTTATTCCAGCCTTACATATATAATTATATACAGGAGATACCCAGGTTATACCAGCATGCTGCATATCACTATATACAAGAAGATGTATAACTTATACAGCTGTACATATATAATTATATACAGGAGATACCCAGGTTATACCAGCATGCTCCATATCACTGTATACAGGAAGATGTATAACTTATACCAGCTGTACATATATAATTATATACAGGAGATACCCAGGTTATACCAGCATGCTCCATATCACTATATACAGAAGATGTATAACTTATACCAGCTGTATATATAATTATATACAGGAGATGCCCAGGTTATACCAGCATGCTCCATATCACTATATACAAGAAGATGTATAACTTATACCAGCTGTACATATACAATTATATACAGGAGATACCCAGGTTATACCAGCATGCTCCATATCACTATATACAGAAGATGTATAACTTATACCAGCTGTATATATAATTATATACAGGAGATGCCCAGGTTATACCAGCATGCTCCATATCACTATATACAAGAAGATGTATAACTTATACCAGCTGTACATATACAATTATATACAGGAGATACCCAGGTTATACCAGCATGCTCCATATCACTATATACAAGAAGATGTATAACTTATACCAGCTGTACATATATAATTATATACAGGAGATACCCAGGTTATACCAGCATGGTCCATATCACTATATACAAGAAGATGTATAACTTATACCAGCTGTACATATATAATTATATACAGGAGATACCCAGGTTATACCAGCATGGTCCATATCACTATATACAAGAAGATGTATAACTTATACCAGCTGTACATATATAATTATATACAGGAGATACCCAGGTTATACCAGCATGGTCCATATCACTATATACAAGAAGATGTATAACTTATACCAGCTGTACATATATAATTATATACAGGAGATACCCAGGTTATACCAGCATGCTCCATATCACTATATACAGAAGATGTATAACTTATACCAGCTATACATATATAATTATATACAGGAGATACCCAGGTTATACCAGCATGGTCCATATCACTATATACAAGAAGATGTATAACTTACACCAGCTGTACATATATAATTATATACAGGAGATACCCAGGTTATACCAGCATGCTCCATATCACTATATACAAGAAGATGTATAACTTATACCAGCTGTACATATATAATTATATACAGGAGATACCCAGGTTATACCAGCATGCTCCATATCACTATATACAAGAAGATGTATAACTTATACCAGCTGTACATATATAATTATATACAGGAGATACCCAGGTTATACCAGCATGGTCCATATCACTATATACAAGAAGATGTATAACTTATACCAGCTGTACATATATAATTATATACAGGAGATACCCAGGTTATACCAGCATGCTCCATATCACTGTATACAGGAAGATGTATAACTTATACCAGCTGTACATATATAATTATATACAGGAGATACCCAGGTTATACCAGCATGCTCCATATCACTATATACAAGAAGATGTATAACTTATACCAGCTGTACATATATAATTATATACAGGAGATACCCAGGTTATACCAGCATGCTCCATATCACTGTATACAGGAAGATGTATAACTTATACCAGCTGTACATATATAATTATATACAGGAGATACCCAGGTTATACCAGCATGCTCCATATCACTGTATTCAGGGACACAACTATTACACAGTAGTATATCATGTGCAGTAGTGGTAGTAGTCACGTGCTGTTTTTTTTACTACATCATGTTCACCACTAGACCGCTATGGCGCTGTTCTTGGCCTTGATTGTGCAGCATGTACTGATGCTGACTGCTGGGAATCAGTAGTAGTTAAAGGGGTTGTCCGAGTTATTATTTTGTTCTTTATATGTTACTAACTTGTCAGGTATAACAACTTTCCCATATACTTTGTGTTTCTAAAGCTGCTGGTTTCTCAGAGTTGACTGAGGGTCACATGACCTATGATGTCATCTTATCTCCCTGGTCTATGATGTTTGGTGTACAAGCCTCAGAGTTCAGATAAGAGTCTGTACACGAGAGGTCACTGGCCACGCCCCCTTTCTTTCCTTGCTGGGCTCCTGCTATCTGCTCTCTCCCTGGATTCCTTCAGATAAAACATTAACCCCTTCAGCCAGAACACACTGAGGGCTCAAGACTTTACAACAAATAGTAGCTGCAGCAGTGAGAGGAGACAAATGCTGGGCAAGGAGCTATAGAGGAATTGTACAAGAACAGGTAGGGAGAAATTCCTGTGTGTATCAGCAGTGTCATTGTACAGCTGGGACTTGTAGTCTTACACAAACAACATGCTGCTGAGTATCCCAGCAGGCAGACATCTACTCACAGCACTTATATTCACTGCCTTTGCAGAGAAGGGGGGAGGGGCAGAGATTGTTTTTACTGCATGTAAACAAAGACCAGAAGAGAACCAGGGAAATGAGGAAATATAGATTTTTTTATGCCTAAAACTTGCTGAACTTAGTTATATATTGCTGCCCATCAGATTTACAGTGCTATATTTTTTTTCCATAACTTGCACAACCCCTTTAATGTAAAGGAGCGGTGAGAGCCGGTTGGGTCTGGTTGTATGCAGCGCTGAGGATGTGTGTATGGTCTAAACAAACTCCTCATGGAAGATTGTTTCCGTGACTCTGTACAATTACTTTCGCTTCTTGTTCTCTAATATACAGGGATCAGCTTTAAAGGGAACCTGTCACCTCCTTTAGGCAAATTAAACTGTAAACATTACCTTAATGTACAGACCAGTGTGATTCTAATGAAGGTCCTGATACTGAGAACTGCCTGGTGAAATTGTAGTAAATTGAACTTTTATTCCTCCTGCGCGCGCTTTTCCGAGTCATCTTGAAGTCAAGGGGGCAGCGGCCTCCTTGCTTCGAGTCAAGAAAGCCACTCCCCACTTCCCTGTGATAGACAGTTTGCCTGGGTGCCGGGGATCGCGCAAATCTAGCGCATGCGCGTTGCGCGATTTCTGACTGCGCGATCCCGGCCCCGGCTCTTCAGTTTGCCGGCGCTTCTCCTGTCTCTGCACATGCGCCGCATTACAAAGCGAGTGCGCGCCCGCCGTCCCCGCACGCAAGGGGTCACAGAAGCGCCGGCAAACTGAAGAGCCGGGGCCGGGATCGCGCAGTCAGAAATCGCGCAACGCGCATGCGCTAGATTTGCGCGATCCCCGGCACCCAGGCAAACTGTCTATCACAGGGAAGTGGGGAGTGGCTTTCTTGACTCGAAGCAAGGAGGCCGCTGCCCCCTTGACTTCAAGATGACTCGGAAAAGCGCGCGCAGGAGGAATAAAAGTTCAATTTACTACAATTTCACCAGGCAGTTCTCAGTATCAGGACCTTCATTAGAATCACACTGGTCTGTACATTAAGGTAATGTTTACGGTTTAATTTGCCTAAAGGAGGTGACAGGTTCCCTTTAAGCACCATTCACACGACCGTATGTATTCCGTGATCTGTATAAAAAC
The DNA here is from genome assembly GCA_900303285.1 of Rhinella marina. Lineage (NCBI taxonomy): Eukaryota > Metazoa > Chordata > Amphibia > Anura > Bufonidae > Rhinella > Rhinella marina. The sequence continues at coordinate 238,073 of ONZH01010535.1, read as the reverse complement.
GGAACGGAAGACAAACGGAAAGTCTTCCACAATTTTGCGGACCCATTGACTTTAATGGGGCTACGGATGTGATTTTGTGGCCAAATATAGGACATGTTTTATTTTTTTGCGGGGGAACTTTCGTGAGATACGGGATGCGGAATGCACACGGTGTGCATGCCGCATTATTTTTCTCCTATGGAAAAATGAATGGGTCCGTATGGTTCCGCGACTTAGCCACAAAAATGCGGATAAGATGCGGAAATGTACATACGGTCGTGTGAATGTGGCCTAAGGCTGCATTCACCTGACCGTACGTATTTTGCCATCCTCAAACGCGGATCCGTAGAATACAGATGATGTGATGATGTGCATGTTGCATCCGTTTTTTTTTTTTTTTTGCAGACCCATTGTAACAATGTCTGTTCAGAAAAGAATAGGACATGCTCTATTTTTTGGCGGGCCGCGGAACGGACTTACGGGTACAAATTATTTGAGGTCCCATTGAAATGAAAGATTCAGCATCCGATCCACAAAAAAAAAAAAAAAGCGGATTGGATGTGGAGCAAAAATACAGTAGTGTGAATGGGGCCTTATGGAGATTTTTAGTTATTAGGGTACTTTTGTCCTTTGCTAACGCATTTCATACACATGAGCGGCTAAGGCCAAGTTCACACTATTTTTGACCTATTCCTGGTTTTGGCTCCCAATAACTGATGGAAATAACTGATCAAATAACTGAAGTGTGAACCTGGCCTTACCTACATCTGCAGTAAATAAGGTTGCAAAAGTATGCACGCCCTTTTAAGAGGGTCAGACCTCTGGCAACGATGTGCTACTAATAAGAGCGGTGCCACCCACGCCCTCCTGCCTCTTCGGCTACATATTATATCATATGTGACCTTTCTGTCTGTCATCTGAAAGTTTCCAGGTTGCGGTGCTCTGGTTATGAAATATACACCGCCAGATGACATTTAATAACTGCAAGACTACAATGCCATGAGGCGGTAATGTGATGTGAATACGTACAGGACCGTCCGGTCCCATGTGGACCACCCTGCCCGCGGGGGTCATCCTTCGGTAACGTGTGCAGTAAGGCGGTATGTTAAAGGGGTTTTCCAGTTTAATGCAAAGGCTTATCTATTGGAGAATGAAAAAGTTCTCCCATTTTTTTTTAAATATATTGATCTTCAAAATCTCTGCTTGCTGTCAGCGAAGAGAAACCTTCTCCTTTATAGTCAAGGGTTTGCATCCTGTCCTGATCGTGCACGGTTTGTTAAGAGGGGTACTGTAACGACCTGTGAGAGCAAGACTAGGTAGGGATGAGTTTTCAATTTCTGCATATTTACAGTATGTGTCTTCATTCACTGACATGAAGCTGGAGCCTTCAGTAAGTGGCATTTATCATGTAGAGAAAGTTAATACAAGCCACTTACTAATGTATTGTGATTCTCCATATTGCTTCCTTTGCTGGCTGGATTCATTTTTCCATCACATTATACACTGCTTGTTTCCATGGTTACGACCACCCAGTAATCCATCAGTGGTGGTCGTGCTTGCACAATATAGGAAAAAGCACCAGCCTATGTGCGCTCCCATGGTCCCGGCCACCAGAGAGGCTGATGCTTTTTCCTATATTATGCAAGTACGACCACTGCTGATGGATTGCAGGGTGGTCGTAACCATGGAAACGAGCAGTGTATAATGTGATGGAAAAATGAATCCAGCCAGCAAAGGAAGCAATATGGACAATCACAATACATTAGTAAGTGCCTTGTAGTAACTTTCTCTACATGATAAATGCCACTTACTGAAGTGAGACAACCCCTTTAACCCCTTAAAGGGGCTTTCCAAGATTTTTTAACTGATCACTCTGGATAGGTTATCAGTATCTGATCGGTGGGGATCTCCGCTGATCAGCTGTTTGAGAAGGCAGCAGCACTCACAGTAGCGCAGCGGCCTTCTCTGTGTGCTGTACATTGCATAGTGGCCATGCTTGGTATTGCAGGTCAGCCATATTCAACTCAATGGGGCTGCACCTTTGCCCATGTGACTGATGAATGTGACATCCCATGGCCAAGGCTAAGATGCGAGCGCCAATGCCTTCCCAAACAGCTGATGGGCAAGAGCGCAGCAGATGCAGAGAGAGCAGAGCCTCTAGGTGTAATGGTAACGCCCCCGTTGCTCCTAGAGGCTCATTTGCATATAATAAAACATCATTTTTCTCAGCAGTGTGGGCACATATGAACATGGGACCAACACAGATGTCTTCAGCTGCCAAGTGCACATGTAACAGGTCAGCCAGTGTCATAGGTACAAAACTGCTGACAGATGCCCTGTAAATTCGGTTGGACCGTTCCTTTTTGTTATAAGGGTATCACAGGGTATCTCACAGGATCCCCCAGCGACCAGCTGTAATCTTCACTGGAATGTGGTGATAAGTGGTCTGGTCAATTTCTCTGCAGCGCCTGCACAGATCTCATTGAACCATGCGTGGTTGTGCTGGGTCCTCCAGAGTGGAAGACGCTGTTTACTGCAGCACCATCTGATGGATAACAGTGTATGGATAGCATGAAGGCATGCTATAATGGGTATAATGTGGGAACGCTCCATCGAGCTACGGCTGCAGTTTTTGTTTTGTTTCTTTCTTATTTCTTTGTCCTGCTCACTGAGATGGTGGCACATGCTCAGTTTCATCCTTCATCTACATCCTGAGCTGTGATAGGGAGAACTGAGACACACCCCCTGAGCTGTGATAGGGAGAGCTGAGACACGCCTCCTGAGCTGTGATAGGGAGAGCTGAGACACGCCCCCTGAGCTGTGATAGGGAGAGCTGAGACACGCCTCCTGAGCTGTGATAGGGAGAACTGAGACACGCCCCCTGAGCTGTGATAGGGAGAACTGAGACACGCCCCCTGAGCTGTGATAGGGAGAGCTGAGACACACCCACTGTGCTGCATTAGAAACAACACTCCCCTTGAGCTGTCAGCTTGATATAAATCTAGCAGAGCAATGAATGTGGAGATCTCTGGATCCATGTGAGGTACAGGGCTGGTTCTAGCTTTGTTAGAAAGAGATTGTCATGTTCTATATGATGTCTGATTTTCATTTTTTACATTAATCACGGGTTAACCCCATGGAGTCTGGGTGGAGATATCTGTGCGTATTATAAGAGAGTTTTTGCTGTGAATAAGAATCAAGAGGGTTCGAAACGCATAAACGAAATGTACCATGGATGTCTATTTTTATCTATGTTTTTAACCAGTTCAAAAATGGGCCATTTACCTGCCTTCCTGACCAGGGTATTTTTTTTTTTAACACATGCAAAGCTGTAACTTGTGTTTTTTTTTCTGTTTGGTCATGTTTAAATGATGCGTCCTTTTTTCAGTGAGACATAGGCTTTAATTCTGTCTTTTTTCATATTTTTTTTGTTTTATTTTTTATAAAAGGGGGAAGAATTAAAAAAGGGAAAAAAGTCTGTTTTTAACATATTTTTTGTTAATAGCACAACATGCAACTAAAATGTTTTTTTTTTTTTTTTTTTTAAATTATATCCCCTCTCCATAATGATCATTTTGATATATGGGTGATAGTCCCCTGGTGGTGGGGTTAGGAGCTGCAGCGTGATGTAAGATGGAATTTTTCTTTTTAAGTTTACACATTCTGCGCCCATAAGGTCATACAAGACCTTCGGGGGACATTTAAAGGGGTTATCCAGGAATTTGGTATTGATGGCCTATTAACTGCCGGCACCCCTGCCGATCTGCTGTTTGTAGAGGAGGAGCTCCAGTAAGCGCTGTGCCCTCTTCACATCTTGCCAAGCACAGTGCCATACATTGTATAGTGGCTCAGCTTGGTATTGCATCCCAGCCCCCTTTCCCCATAATGTTTTTGCTACGTTTTTTTTTTTATTTTATTTTACGCACTTCTATAGCACTGACATATTCCGCAGCCCTTCACAGAGATTGGCATCACACTGTCCCCAATGGGGCTCACAAACAAAGTTCCCTATCGGTTTGTCTTTGGAGGGCGGGGGGAAACCGGAGAACCCGGAGGAAACCCACGCAAACACGGGGAGAACATACAAATTCCATGCAGATGTTGTCCTTGGTCGGATTCAAACCCAGGATCCCAGCGCTGCAAGATACCAGTGATAAATAGAGATGAGAGAATTTCATGTTATGTGGTAAATGGTGAATTGCGTTATGGATTTCGTTACCACGGACCATAACGCAATTCTATGACAGAATGTATAACAGAATGCAAGAGGCTATGTAAGGACAAATCAAAATGTGTCACATGGTCTTCCTTTACGATAGTTATGCCCCTGGACCCAGTTTGGATCATCCCCTCTTCTACTGGAGGTGAAAACTTGGTCAGGACTCTACCCTCTAAAGGAACAACTTTTAGCAAATGAGGCAGTGGAAAAATGGCCCAAGGGTGATTGAAAGGGGTTTAGGCAGAAACCCTTCTGTCCTGTGCGGGGGGCCCGGTGTGATCCTTGCTATGGGGCCCTTACTTCTCTACTTCTATGTACGTCACTGAAAGGGATCCCATAAAAATCAATCTGAATAGAGTCTCCTCCTCCTGGTGATGGATTGCACTTCTGGAACCCATAGGACCACAGGTCCCAGCAGTCATATGCCTGTAATACATGGGGTATACCCATAATAGACAACCCGTGACTCACAAGCTGGATTACCGCCATACAAAGCTTTCCTTCTTCCTTGTAGCTCTGACTCCCCGATCCTGGAGGCCAATCAGGGTGTGACACATACGATGACGCCTCATCTGTACGGCTTTATGCCTTCAATGTTCACATAATTATCCAGTTTATATAATCTCACGAGCTGTCAGTCTTAAAGGGGGAATTCGCCCGAAAGGGATCTTCTGTCATTTCTTTCTTTTATGTACATAAAGCGTAATCTCTACATAAATGGAAAGTTCTACAACTGTCTAACAGACTTTATTTTTCAGTTCTTCACCATCTTCAAGATCTTGTTTGCTGTCAGTGAATTATATCACAGAGACCCATCCAGTCCTGCTCTCAGCAGATACAATTGTATCCAGCCTAGACAATGCTCTGGATTCCAGACTGATACATTGTAGCGAGCTGACAGAGCATTGTCTGCACCGGATACAACTGTATCCACCTCTCCGCAGGGCTAGCTTTGTACAGGTTTGCTGCCTTTGAATATAACTCCAGTGTTGTCATTCACTGACAGCAAACGCATATCTTGAAAATGACGGAAAACTGAAAAGGAAAGTAGATTAGAAAGTTGTAGAACATATCAGTTATATACTGTAGTGATTACATTCTAATTACGTACAACCAAATAGACCCCTCTAATGGAGTCTGGAGGTGTCCAAACCCCTTTGGCACGATGCAGAAATTTCTGACAACACACAAGGGGGCAGCTGCGTTGATCTGAAATATCGGTGGTCGTACAAGTTCTCCTGCTGTGTCTCTGTAGCTGTGAGGAGACACATAGATGAATTATTCCTCAAGCATAGCTACAAAGATATTATAGGAGGGTATGACATTCCATATCTATCTATCTATCTATCTATCTATCTATCTATCTATCTATCTA